>JANRMT010062792.1:90563039-90591467 GCA_026402145.1 Polypterus bichir lapradei | reverse complement strand
TTAGATTAACAAAAGACGCTGGCGGAGAGGTGAGAACGGTTTTAAAAAGCGATTTAAGGTGGGACGGTTTTACGAGTTTTTTCGTAGGCTCTGGTAATTCTAGTGTTAAGGAGTCAGAAAATTTATACAGCTTTACATTTGCATCACCAGAGGTTTCTTTTTTTTTTTTTCTTTTATTGAATTTATTTAAAGCATGTAACATTCAATACAATCAAGTCAAACTTAACAAAACTAAATACAATTCAACTCCCTCTGGCCAACAGCCAGAGTAAACCTTTTGAGAGTAGAATAGAGGGAAAGGAGTCTTTCTCCCCAATATAAATGCATAATCTAAAGTATTTGTGATTAGATCCTGCCAGGTTTAAAAAAACCTTTGAACAGATCCTAAGAGAGAATTAGCTTTTTTTCCCCAATTTCAAATAGTATATAACATCAGTTGCCCACTTACTTAACAGAGGTGGGTTAGGATTCTTCCAGTTGAGCAAGATAAGTCTATGTCGGGGTGGGCAAAGTCATTCCTGGAGGGCTGCAGTGGCTGCGGGTTTTTGTTCCAACCCAGTTGCTTAATTAGAAAACAATCCTTGCCAATAATTACATTTCATGGCTTGTTGGTGCTTTAACTCTGCTATGTCAAGTCATTCTCATATCCTAGATTTTTTTCCCATTCTAAGGATACCATCCAAATACTTTGAAGTGTAAAACGGATGGGTAATTCTCAATCCTTTACTTTTTTCTCTTCTCTTTCCTTCCGAGTATTTAATTTAACCAAATAGTGCACGATAAATATACACAGGTGTAAAGGGTAACAAGCAAAATGGATAACTGCTGGTTTCTTTTGTCATTTGCATTTTATTGTTAATAAGGAGCAATTAGAAACCGAGAATGCAGCTGTTTAAGACTTAAATAAGCAATAAGGGTTCAAAATCTTAATGAGGGAAATAACTAAAATGAAGCAGAAGTGTTTCTAGAGCAATAAGTGCTTCTTAGTAAGCAATTGGGTTGAAACAAAAACCTGCAGCCACTGCGGTCCTCCAGGAATGACTTTGCCCATTCCTGGTCTATGTGCTAATAGTGGAATAAAGTCAATTACAGTTTGTTTGTCCTTCTCCAGTTTAAGTCCATCTGTGAGTACACCAAACACAACTCTTAATGGATTAGGAGACACTGTGAGACCAAGGTTCTCTGATAGGCATTTAAAATTTTTTTGTCCAGAATGATGTTAATTTGGTGTACGGCCAAAACATGTGGCCTAGTGAAGATGTAGCTTGATTGCAATGTTGGCAGGTTGGATCTTTCCCTGGAAACATTTTGGATAATTTTAAATGAGATAGATGTGCTCGATAAAAAAAAATGTCAAGATGAATAAATGAATGCTTTGCACAGATGGCGGTAGAGTGAATTCTGTGCATGGCTGCCTTCCACTCCTTTTCTGAAATGTTAAGTAAGAGATTCTTTTCCCACTCTGCTTTGGGATCTTTAAAAGGAAGGGACATTAAAATGGTTTTATTTAGTATAGAAGTACTGTCTGAGTCTTCAAGACTTGTCAAGATCTCTTCTGGAATAGAAATAGGTGGGAGGTGAGGAAAATTGGGCAGATTTTGTTTAGCAAAGCTTCTGATTTGGAGATAATGGAAAAATTGTGTGTAATTGTTCATAGGATGCAAAGACATTATCTATATACAAATCTCTAAATGATTTAATTCCATACGTTTTCCAAACATTAAAAACTGTTTAAGTTTGAGAGGGTGGAAAAAGGTGGTTATCATATAGAGGTGCCACAGATAAAATATTCTCTAACTTGAAGTGCTTTCTACATTGGTTCCATATTCTGAGTGAATGAAGGACAATTGGGTTATTAGTATATTGACGATACATTGTATTTACTGGGGTACAAAGCAAGGAATATAACGAGGTAGTGTGTGTTCATCTGTTTGTGTCAATGTCCAGGTTTTTATAGTTTGAATGTTTACCGCCCAGTAATAAAATTGAAAATTAGGTAGAGCCATGCCACCTTCTGTCTTAGGTTGTTGTAGGTTTACCCATTGGATGCATAGATATTTCGAAACCCAAATAAATGAAGTTGTGATTGAATCTAATGTCTTAAAAATTATTTATTAATAAATATGGGGATGTTTTGAAACAGAAGCTTCATCTTGATAGTGTTAATTCTCCCTGGAGGATATATCATCTATGCACATCTTGTTTAATTTTGTCAGGCAGCAACATTTTTTGAAAAAGAGCTTTATATTTACTTGTGATGTCTATCCCTAGATATTTAAACTGATCTGCAATGATAAAAGAGAAGGTGTCCAATCTAATGTTTGCTAGAGAATTCACTGGAAAAAGCACACTTTTGTTCAAATTAATTTTGAGTCCAGATATATTTTGAAATTCTGCTAGTATAGTTAGGACTGCAGGCACTGAATTTTGTGGGTCTGATATATACAGTACCATATCATCTGTATATAGTAATATTTTCTGTTCAAGTCCTTCTCTAAAAAATCTTTTCATCTCTGATGCATTTTGAAAGTAAACAGCCAGTTGCTCAATGGTGATTGCAAATAGCAGTGGTGACAATGGGCATCCTTGTCTAGTACTGCGTTTTAGTTTGAAGTAGTCTGAGATAGTGTTGTTAATACAAACTGAAGCTTCTGGACTGGTATACAGTAGTTTGATCCATGCACGCATGTTAGGCCAAACCCAAATTTATACAAAGTGGTGAATAGGTAGTTCCACTCGACTATATCAAATGCTTTTTCTGTATCCAAAGATGATAAGATCTCTGGAGTGTTAGACTTTATGGGTGCATATATTACATTAAATAGGCATCAGAGATTGGAAACCAAATGTCTACCTTTAATAAATCTGGTTTGGTCTTATGATATTACTGAAGGGAGCACTTTCTTAATTCTTCTACCTACAATTAGGGGTTTCTTAACGATGGTTGTGAACAAGTCATAGCCCTAAAGAGCTAATTTAGATATGAGATCTTGGTAAAAGTTATCTGAGACCTCAAATATTTTAGGGTGCCTAAACTTTTGTATGCAGCCCCTTTCCTATTTTCACTGTAAAATTGTACAGAACAAAAACAATACACTAATCCTGCATAAAATACTGAAATGTGTAATCTTAAACTTTTGCATGTCACTGTACTACATAATGTATAAGCTTATATAGTTCTAATTCTCTATCTGAAAATGTGGACTAACTAAGGAAATTCAGAATATTTGTAATACAATTCCCTTCACAATACAGAAGTTATAGTAACTAAATCATTTAAATACAGCATAATTAAAAGGTTTGCTTTTATTCAAAGGAGTGTTCATATGCAGTTATCATTACTATTGCCGCAGTTGTTACAAGTGTACAGTTTATTGTAATGTTGAAGATATAATAATTGCTTTCTAATCATCCTTGATGCATGCCACATAACTTGCACTTCTTCACTCTCTGCTAGCTAAAACAATCAGGATTCATCAGACTTTTGTCATGTTTTGTGTTTCTACTTCCTACTTTTGTGGTCTAGCCTCCAGCTGTATATGCCATAGGTACACTAACATTTAGCAGGAGTTTTTCTTGTAACCTATGTGCAGTGTTGTATAATATGAAAGCACTTTGGTCAAGTCAGGTCAGGTTGATGAGCATGCACTGGTACAGCATGTTGCCACACCCACCACACGGTGACACAGCTCGGGATCCAGGTTGGCAACCCTCCAGGCAGGCAGACAGGCAGTCCAATTCTACCCTCCGGAAATTAGGCCACTTACCATTTAGCCAAACAGGGAACACCAGGACTCTAAAGACTTGGACCTTCGTCCTTTTGTAAATATGTTGGGAGCGTCTCTCACACACACACACACACACACACACACACACACACACACACAAACAAACAAACAAACAAACCCCCCCCCCCCCCCTTCAAATCAATCTACTGCCTTCATAAGAAGAGTCACCAGAGACATAAATGTTTAGTACATAAGTAAACCTGTCTCCGCAAACAGAAACACTGCTATGCACAAGAAGATCATTAATGGCCTGGATTTTGGTTTAAAGTCCAGAGACTCGTATTCCTCACTCAGTCTCTCGAGAGCCCCGATCAGGATCTCCATTGACTCCGCAAAGAACACAGCATCATCTGCAAAGTTAAGATCAGTGAATCTTTCTTCACCAACAGATGCCCCACAACTGTTGGACCCCACGACCATGCAAGGATTAAACAGTGTACGAGAAAGAACACACCTCTGACGAATATAGAGGTTCTGCCTCCACTCTGCGCAGCACTCACAGTACCAATGTACAGGCCGTGCACTGTGTGTATCCTGCTTTACTGGTGGAGATGACATTCACTGTATTTTTTCTGTTTAACAACTACTCGGCTTTAAATCAGCTATTTGTATGGTGGCACTTCATTAAGTCAGAAGTATAGGGTGGTCCAGATCTAATTATGCAATTTTCATTACGCTATAGCTTATTAAGTTTATTATATAGAGAATTCACAAAAAATCTTTTTGTTGCTGATAGATGGCAGCACTTGCCCTGCATTCCAAAATGGCGGGGAGACAGTTGTCAGTCAAACAGGGGGTGCGATGTGTTCGCCTTTCCATAATTGCATAATTAGATCTGGACCACCCTGTAGCATTACTTATATGAAACTGTGCATTGTTTTATTGAATTGAATTCTCACAAAAAAATATTAAAGTGTAAATTTCTGGAAAAATAGAGCCCCTTAAATAAAGGTATTGTAATTCTAGTATGACACATACTTCAAAAATAAAATCATAACAAAAATACATATCTCAAAATAAACAAAAAAGTGCATGTAACTGACTTTTTATGTTTTTGTCATGATCAACCAATAAAAAGAACACAATGTGAATATGAAAGACATCTGTGCTTCAGACGACCTTAATCTCCATACTACGACTGTTAAGTTAGTCTTGATTAAAATTTGAATATTCATATTGAAAAAGTTTGAAATAGCATAAGCTGCCCCAATTCGGCAAATGTACTGATTTTCTTTATCAGGTACTCATACATGGTAAACAAGAATAGTGGCATCAGATTTTTGATATTTTAAAATGTGTTCTTCAATTTAAATGTTTAAGGTTTGCATATTCTCGTTTATAATAGAAATGTGTCATTTTTAACCCTCTGATAGAGATCCGTAGAGGGCCAGATCCCTAGTAAAGGGTCTAAAATAACATATTCGTAAATATTAACCTTGAAATATTCAAAAATGGTACCCCACATGCTTTAACACTAGAATTACCAGAGCCTACGAAAAAACTCGTAGGTCCGTCCCACCTTAAATCGCTTCTTAAAACCGCTCTCACCTCTCCGCCAGCCTCCTTTGTCCTGTAAATGTGTCGATAAAAACAAACTGCAAGCAGCCGGCTATTCCATCCCCCCACCGACTCAGAACGTGCACGAACTTCTCCGAGCTCATGCCTCGATTATCTGGGAGTGAAGTGGAGTTTTAGAGTGGAAATAATAGATTGTTATTTGGAACACACACATTTCATGTGTGTTCCGTTTCTACAGTAATCTGTGTAAACACAATGTTAAAACAGAAACTTTTTCATATTTTAGTAATAAATGTCACAAAATGTAGACATAAACTATAAAATGTGTGAAGCCTGATAGCCAAAGAGCAAATACACTTTCATAGAAGGGTCAGGACTTTTACAACAGCTTCCGTGGCGTACTGGTAAGATTTTGTCACTTAGAGCACAGCAGACTTGCTGTTCCTCAAGAGGTCCAAGTTCGAATCTCCGCTAGGGATAAAATTTATTTGTTTTTAACCTTCGCCGTTCTGCCTGCCTGAACTCCCTGTCTATCTATATAGTAATAACAGTAATTTTATTATTATATAGGAGCTTCCCTGTCTGCCTATCATATAGTGCCTTTCCTTCCTACCTATCTATATATCTATCCCCTTAGCTGTTTTTTATATATCTATTATACAATGCCTTCCCTGTTTAGTGCCTTCTCTGCCTGTCTGTCTGTCTGATTGCATATAGCGCTGAACTTACTGCTCTGTACTATTCTGTCTACAGTACAGTACAAAAGAAACACCACCATACAGCAACATGTGCGAACTGGCAAGATCGGGGGAAAAAACACGCGGTCACTGATTACAAACCGCAAGATGAATGAAAGAGACAATATATGTAAAAACATCATCGCACTAATGCAATATTATTTGAAAACAAACAGCATCAGATCGGGTTTGAATATGCGCCCGATCTGACGCTGTTCGTTTTCAAATAATATTGCATGTACTGTGCGTTGAAACTGCTGCACTGAATAAGCAGACTCCTTCTGCAACAGCGTCAGCGTGTATTCAAACCCGATCTGACGCTCTTCTTTTTCAAATAATATTGCATGTATTGAACTATTTTAGAATAAAAACATACATTTGATTTCAGTCAGTCTGTAAGAGCCAGTGTAAATGCATGATAATTATAAAGGTTAGCTTTTTTTTAATTCAGTTCCATTCTCTCAGTCGCGTCCACGACCCACCCCCCACCATCTGACACTGCTTTTTTTCACATAAAGACGCGCTATAACTCAAATGTGATTTATTTGGAGACGCGCTATACTCGAATGTTATTTGTATAGGGAAGAAAGTACAATGTCAGGTGCTCATTCAGTGTAATAGGAACCATAGCACAGAGAGATGTGTACACTGCAACAAGTACACATGTCGTGAATGTAGGAAGGGTGTGTGGGAACTGTTAATATTTGAATGTGATGATTTTATATAGCACGGATCGGAAATCAGCAGTTCTTAGCATTGCACCACGCAAGCTGTCGTATCAACTGCCTACTGTAACTTGCTTTATTTTTTCTTCACGTATAGTCTAGAATAAAAGTGCACTTGTTTTGTTATTCTTGTACACCAACATATGTTCCTGTGTTTGAGCGACACGGGCATGCTCAAAAAAATAGACGTGTAATGCCACGAAAAGTGCACGCAGGCTCTTCAGTTCGCAAGCATTGGTACGAGAATGCAGTCACAAATACGCTGCAGAGCTATAGCGCATCTTTATGTGAAAACAGCATTCTCAATTTGGGGGGGGGGTGTAGGGAAGGATCCTGAACACGACTGAGAGAATGAAAAGGGAATAAAAAACCTTTACAAGTATCATAAATTACCCCGGCTGTTACACACTGAAATCAAATGTATGTTTTTATTATAAAATAGTAAGAATAACAGCAGTTTACGTCTCAAAATTGACTCGCGCAGGATCGAACTCATGACCTTTTGAACACTAGTCAGTGGTTGATACCATTATGCTACCGTGGCAATTGTAGTAAGTATATGTCAATGTGGCATGCTAAGGTGGCTTTTTTCTGCAGTTATATTTTTGAATAAAAACATACTTGTTCTGTTATATTTGTACCTTTTGTAAATGTGTTTGATATTTGGACTTCAGGCTTCATACATTATATAGTTTATGCTTACATTTTGTCATTTACTACTACAATATGAAAAACGTTTCTGTTTTAAAAATGTGTTTATACGGATTACTGTAGAAACAGAACACACGTGAAATGCGTGTATTCCAAATAATGATCTATTATTTCCACTCTAAAACTCCACTTCACTCCCAGATAATCAAGGCATGAGCTGGGAGAAGTTTGTGCACGTTCTAAGTCATTGGGGGGATGGAATAGCCGGCTACTTGCAGCTTTTCTTTTATCAGCACATTTAGATTAACAAAAGATGCTGGCGGAGAGGTGAGAACGGTTTTAAGAAGCGATTTAAGGTGGGACGGACCTACAAGTTTTTTCGTAGGCTCTGGTAATTCTAGTGTTAATGTTTGACATTTGTCATTTTAACACTTTTAGGGATGGCTGTTAGAGGGCTAGGACTGCCGATGAAGAATCAGATATCAAAAATATCATATTCATGATCAGTAACCTTGACATAGCATAAAAACGATACTCCACATGCCTATATTACCGATCCACATTTTTTCAGTTTTTCAATTTTGTGAAAAGGAGTAGCTTTGATTCTTTGTATACCATTGTCGGTTGAACCCCAGGGGTTGGTTGTTATGGCATGTATAACTTCAAGTCCTTCTGATTAGTTTTGCTAAGGACATCTACTGGTTTACTCTTTACCATAAGGGTAATTTCCTGCACAAAATATGGTTCTGAGGGCCAGAAATAGGGGAGAACTCTAAAAGATGCAATGTTTTGCCCAAATGTATGATATGTGGGGCTTTTCTCATTCCAGTGAGTCAGGAGTTGCAAAACAAAAAAAAAACTGAAGTAATTTCAAAGTGTTTATAAGTAATTCTTATGAACACAAAATACATGTATATTAAAATATATTCAGATCTATGTTAAAAATTCTTGATGCTACATGTGTATTTTCCACTTTTTATACTTTTTAAATTAAGTAGTAGTTGTTTCCTTCAATCACTTACATAAGGAGAAAGTTAATCATACATCCCTGTTTTTATATTGTGTCTAGAATGGTTTCATTTTCCGAATCCCATCATCAGCATCATTTTCTTGGGAGAGAAGACTTTTAATTGCACTAAACCTGAGAGTAATGTCAGCTAAAGACCCGATGAAAAGCTCATCTTCCTTGCCATCCCCTCAAAATGGGCTAAAAATGCAAAAGTATTTTCCAGTAGGACCCATTGGTTAATATTCAGGGTGGCTGGCAAATCGTATGCCTGTTAATATTCGGACAAGGCTCATTTCTGTGCTTGGAGGCTGTTGATCATATAATGCATGCTATTCAAACTTGTTTGTATGTCATGGTGAAGATGTTTAGGCAGCATATTCTACTCTACCCTAATTTCCCCAACCTGTAAATAATTTAGTTAATAATTTAGTGTTTAAAGTGACATTCGATTTTCCTGTAGATAGTAAGTACATCACTAATGTTGTTATCTTGTTAATATTAGGCTACATGTGGCTTCTGTTATCAAATGACGTACTTTACTTAACTTTTACATGGTATAAGGCTGAACATTCCTACAAACATTTCTGCAGTTTTTCGGGTTAGATTTTTTGGAGAATTGGATTGGATTGTTTCTTTTCTTTTTTCCCCAATATCCAACCCAGCATTTTTCCTCTACTGGTATCAGCCTGATAATTCTACCATTTATCATGTCGTTTTCATCTTTAGTCTTTGGTGTCCTTGAGCAGAAGAGAGTGAGTTCTGCATTTAGTTAGGCTTCAAAGAAATCCTTTTGTGATATCAATACAGTAGTACATATTAATTCAGTTGGTGTGGCAGTACATGTATCCTTCATGCATGTTGTACTTTATTCTGTGTCTGGGGGTGGATACTCCGATATCTGGCACCTGTTTTGTCTTATGGACCATATCCATGTTTGCACTAAAAGAAGGAGTACAAATCTGGATCCCATACTTCATTAGTAGTTTAGTTACCTCATTTCAGTGGTGGTGTTCAGTGTAACTGAAGTATTTTTTTTTTCCCCCTCACTTCTACATGTGGTTTTATATAATTTGTATGTGTAGAGATCTGATTGCTGCTTTCTATGGTACCTTTTGCACATTCTAGTTGGGGTATGCTCACACCAGTCTTTCTGTCATACAGGTATATTCCTGCATAATAATCATAGATTACAATATACTATATGTATACTATGCCGAATTGTATAGTACAGTATTGTGTCAATGTCTGTACTAAGTTACCTTTGAGCCATGACTTGGCAAGAGTGAATTTTTCCAGCTTATAGTCAGTCATCTTGAATGAAACATCTTACTAGCATTTTCTCTTGGCAGTTTGCAGACTGTATAGGGAGATTTTTACAGCTTGCTCATGTTTCATTTAACAATAATTTTGCACAGATGTTGCCAATCAGAGCAGGAGCACATAGGACTGGAATTTTGTTTTGTTGGATTTCAGTTACAGACATAAGGATCTTTTGTCTTCGCAAATGAATGCAGTGGTTACTCCAAAATTTTGTAAATGTAATTATCAATTATTTGTTGACTTCAAAACAGAACATCCAAGTTTATAGACGGACAAAGGAAAAGAAGCACAAACTTACACTTACTCATATGGACCCCCCAGTGTCAAAGTGCACTTCTAGTGCTCCTCCACAGCACCCTGACATTAAATTAATAATGGCATTAAGTGTAGTCCACCTCTGATATCCAATCAGTTATTATAAATAAACTGTTAAAAATAAATTGTCTAACCCTAATTTAAGCAAATATCTTCCAAAATAACTGTCTGCCTTTTTTTTTTTTTATAACTGTTTTGCTCATGACACAAGTGTTTTTGTTGTTGTGCTTTTAATCTCTGGCTTAGTTTTGCAATTTGCTTTTGGACACTAACTGAATGGAATAGGAGCAAAGGTGTCTGATCCTGTAGTATTGTTAATAATCTGCATTTCTGTAACTTGTAATTAATTATATACAGGTTTTACTTTTATAAACAGTGTCTTTAGGCTGTGCATTACTATATTTTACAAAACAAAATGCTCTGTAATGGCACAATGCAAAATCCCAAATTTTCGTGATGAAATAAAACAATAATAATAATTTTTTGCATTTATATAGTGCTTTTCTCACTACTCAAAGCGCTCAGCAATTGCAGGTTAAGGGCCTTGCTCAAGGGCCCAATAAAGCAGAGTCCCTTTAGGCATTTACGGCAACCTTCTGATTGCCAGTGCAGATCCCTAGCCTCAGACCCACCACTCCAAAGAAAATTTAAGTTACTTGACATCTTTGTGGCTTTTAGCTCCAGAACAAATAATAAACTTGTCATGACTCCTAAATATTACATTGATTTGATTTAGGAATTTCTTTGTGGCTTATTTGATAGACATAAGATGGCTGGAAATTGTCTTGTTTTATAAGAGGGCAATGCATGACGTTATTTAGAGCAGTTTGTTTTCCTTTTGCCAGTAATATATTTTATTCATTGCTCATATTTTCTTCTTTTTACCAGATGGCATTTTTTCTAAACTGTATCATTCTTATTTTTAGGAGACAGAACAAGCTAGAACGGATTACTTCATCAGAACACTGCTTGTCGAATTTAATGAAGTAAGTTACGAAAATATTTAGGCAAACTGCTAAACAAATTGTTTTTGTCGCTGAAGTTCTTATTTTTCTTTGTTTTAATATTCTTAAAAATGTGCCTGCTTGTATTCTAGGAAATGCGAAGAATTTATCAATTTCATTATGTGAATTGGCCTGACCATGATGTTCCGTCATCATTTGATTCAATTCTGGATATGATTAGCTTAATGAGGGAATATCAGGAGCACGAGGATGTGCCAATCTGCATACACTGCAGGTAAATTGCCTTTATGAGTCATCTTACTTGTTTAACAACATTAAATAAAGACAGTTCTGTCAGAGTAAATGTCTTAACAGAGGCCAAATCATTTTTTGAGTTTTAAGAGGGAGTAGATTTAAGCCTGGCTTGCTGCCAGTTAAAGCCTCTCTTCAGTCTTAATGAATTAGTGGAATAAGGAATCAGAAAGTGAATGATTTTGACACATTTTATGTAGTTTTTATGACCCAGCTAATTATTTTTTAATGCTTATTGTAATTGGTCTTCACGAACTGAGGAGCGCTTCAGTGGTATTCTCACTGTGAACCTGACATTTGCGTACTCATTGGTTTTTGGGAAAAGTAACTCAGAATGTATACTGTATAGTTCGCCGAGCTGGTAAGAAAGGCTGCTGAAACAGACTACTGAAATGTCTCCAAGCTATGAAAATAAACTAAACTAGAATCTTAAAAGCAGACTTTATTGGGAGTGATCCAATTTAAAGCTACATTTATTTTTATAGGTTAACAATGGTTGTTGCATGCAAAGATGATTAAAAGCAATTCATATAATAAGTTTTTTTTTTAAAATGTATTTGCTTCAGGACATCCATCCATCCATTATCCAACCTGCTATATCCTAACTACAGGGTTACGGGGGTTCTCTGGAGCCAATCCCAGCCCACCACAGTTGCTTCAGAACAGCTATGTCTAAATAGTTCTATTAGTATTTAGTGATTTCTAAAAGCAATTGCAAACGTAATTAAGCTCAACACTTTTGAACAGTATTATATTTAGTGTTAAAAACTTTCTTACCGTTGCCCCATATGGATGTTGACAGCATTGGGAAAATCTCTTGACAGCAGAGAGCAGTAGCGGCAAGAGAGGTTAGCAGTCAATAAGGGCAGGGTATAGTAGGAACTGCGGCACAGAAGATCTTTTAATGGTTTGACTACTTATAATGGCTTCTTGTAATGTGTAGTGGGACACAAAAAGTTTCCATTGGTACCTTACTTAGTAATGATAATGGCAAATATTTAGCTTACTTCTTTATCAGAGTTCACCCAAATAAAAATAAGAGCTCTGTATAGTGTCAGTTAGGAAAGCTAATGTTATTTGTGAACCAGCCAGTTATTATCAGGATTGGCTATTTTTTTTTTTTTTTTTTAACAGAAAGCTGTTATATGTATTTCTTTCTTCTTCATTTCACTTGGTAGGCAGTTCATGCCTTTAAAAGTGACAGTGTGTTGCTTTCATTTTGTTTTAGAATTATTTTCCTCAGTTGTATTAAGTATTACTTTACAATTTGTCAGATTTAAAGGTGCAGGCAAGCAGCTGAGTGTGAATTGACCAGGTCATGCTGAAACATCTGACGTTTTCTCCTTGCCTTTTGTACTGGTTGTACAAGAGAAAGGAATATATGTTTTGTTATTTGTGTTTAGGCTGTCATTTACACACAAAGTGCATCAGACTAAATTTTTACGTGCGGTTTTGCTTTTGCAGACAAGAAGCATTGAAATGTGAAAGGAAGAGTGCAGATGTAAGAATGTTTGCATCAATACTGGGCACTTTCTAGCATGACTTGAGCATTTGAGGGATATGAATTTTGAGTTCCTATAGGAAATTACTTACATCCAAATGAAAAATACAGACCTGCTTGAAGGTTTGTGAGCCCTTCAAGGGGGTCATCATTTGACATATTTTAGAAATATATTATGAAAATGAACTCTTCCTGAATATACGTATATATATATATATTATGTCATTTTCTAACATGTTTAATCCAGACCAGGGTTGCGAATAGGCTGGAGCCTATCCCAGGTAGCATAAGACGCAGGCAGGATCAAACCCTGTACAGAGCTCCTGTCCATCGCAGAGCTAACACACACCAAACACATGTTAGGCTCATTGTAGTGCTGCCAATTCATGTAATCTGTATGTCTTTGGACATTGGGAGTAAACCGGAGCACCTATATAGGATCAATATTCTAAACATAGAGTTCACAAACATAAAATATATTTGAACTGACATTTTGAGCAAATCAACAGATATTCTTGTGTGCAAAAGCCTTTTCATTCAATAATTTGAGGTGCCCTTCTTGGCAGTAGTAATTTCACCATCATCTCCTATAACCAGTTGTCTCTGACGTCTTCCTAGATGGATGCCTCGTGTAAGGAGCCCTCTTCAGGTCCTGCCACAGAATTTCAGGTAGATAATGGTCCATCACACAGAACGTTTTCTTCCTAAGTTATTCTTTACTTGGCTTACATGTTTAAGATGGTTGTGTTAAAACACCCACTTTGTCCAAAGCTTCAGTTTTCAAAGTGATGGACAGACATTCTTCCCAAGAAATCCTTGCTATTTCTCAGAATTTGATTTCCTGAGTGATATCAAGTTGTCCAGAGCCTGAGTAAGAAAAATCCTGTACAAAGACACATCCACCATATGCTTGATAGTCAGTGTCAGTTTTTCTTTGTGGTAAGGTTGTGTTGTGTCTTTGCCAAACATAGGCCCCGTTGTTATTAGTAAACGGTTTAATTTTGGATTCATCTCCTCAGAGAACAAACTTTCAGAACTATCCAGACTTACACAGCTCTGTTCTTTTTTGATACATGAAGCTTTTTTTCTGGCGATCATGCCATAAATGGCATTGTTGTTCAAGGTCCTTCTTATTTTTAATCTGTGCCCCAATACTCTAATGAAGGCCAGGGAGTCTTGTAGATCTCTTAATGTTATTTTAGAATTACCTTTTACTTATTTTATTCTTCTTATTTCTCTGGGTGAAATTCCAGGAAAATGTTTTACTTCTTGGAAATATTTTTGTTGTTTTAAATGACTTTCACTTTGATGCTTGATTCCTAAAAGTAGATTTATGGAGTCTGGATCTTTCTGAAGTGGCTCTGTAACCTTTGCAAGATTGATGAGTATCCACTACTTTTTTTTACAGAGTTCTTCTGAAACTTCCTTAGTTTAATGCATGAAATTAGACTTGTAGGAATAGTAACTGACTTGCTTTATTACAATTATCAATGTTTGTAAATACCTAACTCATTATTTAAGATTTTCACTTTTATTGTGTACCTTGATTAAATGGTTAATCCTCTGTCACTGACCCATCTCGTGCTAGTTTACCCTGAGATGCAATATAAAGACACCTTTAGGATTTTATAACCTATTGCTATCTTAAAGTGAGGATCATTGGTGGTTTAATGCAAACTTGGAAAGAAATAAAAAGAATAGGTAGTAAAGTTAAGAGAGCATTAGGATACTCTGCAGTTTGGGAATGGCTCTCTAATGAAGCCAGATAGCTACAGTAGCAAAGACAACATATGAATTGATATTGTATAGTGCTTGTTATTTTCAATTAGTAATACTTACATTAATGTATTTTATATTTTAAATTATTCATCCATTGATTAATGCCACAGCCAATGTAATCAAGTACTGAGACCGACTCGGCATGTTTCTGAGATCAAATTTTTTTATTCTTTTTCTCCCCCCATTGTAAAATTTTTTATTCACCAAAAACAAGTAGAACTGCTCTAAACTTGGACACCATTTTATTTCCATTTACCTTTCCCCAAAGGGTTTTGTACTCCATGTAAACATTTTGTCCATCTCTTGTTGTGGTGTTGCGTGTTAAGGGTATGTGGCGGTGCAGCATTTTAGTAAAAACAGTGCAGTTCTGGCTTGTGGGTGAGGGTTCATGTTCCTACAAATCTGTGTGACCACAGGTTGTTCATTAGGGATGCTAACTGATTGCTTGTTAATGTTCAGGTGTGATCGGCTCAGCTATTCCCTGCTGGAACTCTTCTGGTTGTTTGCCTATGTGCACTTACTGGGGATAAAAGGAATCTGAGTAATATAAAGAGGAGAGAGTATGGCAATCAAGTAAGAAAGAAACATGAGGAAGGGAGAAAACAATCATAATTGGGTGGCCAAGCCAGAGCGGTGCCAAGGCAAAGAAGTCAAAGTTGCCCTGTGGTGGAGTGAGGGGAATTTGTGCTCCTGGGTCGGATCAGTCTTGCTGAGCTTTTATGGAGTGATCGCAGGCTCTAAGGTCCTTCAGTGACCGATTGAGGTGGCAAGAAGAAGGAGCTGGACTCAGTAGGTCCCAGTGGGTTACTGATGGATGCTGCTGGGATGTGAGCAGGAAAGGGGACCACTTTTGTAGTAGTTTCGTCCTGCTGAGAAGATGTGGAGGGATGAGCGAGGTGGTGATGAAAGAGAGGGAGAAGCATTAGAGATGAAATGGGTGGGAGCCAAGTCTTGCACTTTGTTTTTTCCTGGTTTTATCTCATATTTTTTGGGTTTATTTGTTTTTACCCTTTCACTTCAGTGTTTCTGTGGATTTATTTATTGACTGCACCACAGTTTTTGGATACTATTGTTAATAAATAAGCACTTAGCACATTTCTCACCTTACTTGTTGTTTTGCAACCTCATTGCACTAGTCCTTCCTGGTCATGACTACTGATGTCCTGGGTTCAAGAAGATGCCAAGTCTGCGGGAACCTGAGCTTCACACTTGGATCCTGTACAGTGCTTCATATATTTATGCTGATATGGGAAGGTTTTTGATGATTGTGTTGTGGTGACTGTTTTCAGCATGTTTCTTCATGATGATGATGAGACTGTAATTCAGGCTTTGTTATTTCTGTCAGTTTTTGTCAAATTTAAAATACTATTGACTTTCTCAAGCAAACTGTGCACACCTTATTCCAGGATTGTGAGAACAATTGTGGTGTCTTTCAACAGGGATTTAAACCATAAAAAACTTTCATTTTCATCTCTTCAGATTCAGTAATATTTAAAGATAACTATAACGTAAAATATTGTTATTCTAGAAAATTACTCACCTATAACTTCAAAATTACCGTAACATTAGATGATGTGAAAGAAAAAGGACACAATTTTTCCTGTGCTATACCTCTATTTTAGAAATCCACAGTACCTAGTGTGACGGATGGCCGGGGAGCATGCCTGGCTGGGATGCCCCTTCACCACATCTGCCAGGGGGAAAAGGGTGGGAAGCCCAGTATCTCCCCCTGGACGCTAGATGGCAGTCTCCCTGGGTTGCAACAGTGCCTCGGACTCCCCCAGGACTTCATGGGGCTTGGAATTCTGTGCAGCTCTGTGGGGTTCCAAAGGTGCCACCAGAGGGTGCTGCAGCAGGAGCTGCTGGCCCCTTTTAGGCACTGGTTTCGCCTTACCCGAAAGTGCAGGCGGAGATCGCCAATAAAGCACCTGGAGCACTTCTGGGTACCCAATAAAAGGAAGCCAGCGACCACCACTCATCGGCCAGAGTTGGGTGGAAGGAGGACAAAGCTGTGGAGGAGTGGTGGTGGTGGTAGTGGAAGAAGAGAGTGTTTTTGTGGTGTTGTTTCAGTGCTTGGGACTGTGTTGTGGCTGGAGGGATTAGGGGGAAGACGTGCCCTTCAGCAGAAGAAAAATAAGTCTTTTTATTTTATACGTGCTTCCTGTGTCAAGTCTGTGCCGGGTCGGGTGCAATATAGTGCCTTTCTTACACTAGAGAGTATATTGTGTGGTAAAAGTGAAGAACCACAATATGTCAAATATGGGAGCCAGTTTTAAAATGTCTTATAACATGTTTTTTTTTTTTTTTTTTTTTTTTTTTGTATCTTCAGTGCTGGATGTGGAAGGACAGGTGCTATCTGTGCTATAGACTACACATGGAATTTACTGAAAGCTGGAGTAAGTTTATTGTAAATAAAAAGTGTGCATAAATTAAAGATGCAAGGAAATACATAAAAAGGTATTGACATAGTGTGAAAAATAATGCAGTGTACAACAATGGACAATACTGAGTGCAAAAAGTATATTTGATTGTTATCAGTGTTAAAGGCCATCAGCTGAAAAATCCGTATATTTTCAAAAGTAAAATCATTTGGGAACTTAAGTAATGTATGTGAATAAAAATTAAATAATGGCTGTCACTTAGAAAAAGTTATTCACCTGGCTTTGGAGTATATGACATTGGGTCATATTGTGTCAGGATCATTCACGTTCATACAAAAAATGAATATCCCAACCAATCAGCCCAAGAGACAGTTCAAACTCTTTAATTTCTGAAATCCAGATGCTGTACATATTGTTTTGAATAAATGTCCTTGGATTTGATTGATACATTTAATAATGCTGTACAAGAAGATATTAAGTTTTTTATAGAATGAATGATGCTTGACATAGTATTTGGAAAGTACTTTTTTCATCTAAGAGGTCTTGATTACTTAATTTTTCATTGTCTGGCCACATGGGCTCATAAGGACTTATACTTCAAAGCTTAAATTATGAGTAGAAAGTCTGTTTTTCCACTGTTGGAGTTTCTTGGATCTCAGGTCACAAAAACAACAATATATCTCCTAGAGTAAGCTTTTTTGCTGACAATCCTTAGTTAATGGTGTGGATATCGATCCTGAGTTGCTGTTCTGTTGAGAGGTGATAGGTATTCATATTGTCAAATCAATAGTCAGGAACAGTTAAGATTTTTATCTGCTTGGTAATTAAAGAACCATTTTTAAAAGTAATTTCCTGCAAACAAAACTATATTGAAAAGATGGTAATTTAAATTTAATCAAAAGGCCGGAGGACAGACTGCATGATACTAATACTTATAAGTGATTTTAATATGGATACTTTTCTTCTAGAAAATTCCAGAGGATTTCAATATTTTCAACCTAATTCAGGAAATGAGGACACAACGGCATTCAGCTGTTCAGACAAAGGTATTTTAGATTTAAGATTTTATTGACTGATAAACATCCAAGCACCTGCCATCCCCTTATTGTTTTGTCTGTTAAACACAGGAACAGTATGAGCTTGTTCATCGAGCCATTGCACAGCTTTTTGAGAAGCAACTACAATTGTATGAAAACACTAACTGTGAAATTACCGACTGTTTGGTAAGTACTATTACAAAAGTCATAAAAATATGGTGAATAATTTGTTGTTTAAGTCAGATTTATATGTATCTTATAATTTGATTCCCACTCCCAAGTGTTGATACAGTATATCTTTAGGTAAAATGCAGCAAGAAGTCAGGATGATTGACTTCTGTGTATATTTACTGAGAAGTAATTCAATAACATATTATTTTGCAATGAAAGGTATGTAAAACACCACTATGAAAGCAGTAACTCTGACAAATCAAGAATTTAAGATGATAAGATTTTAATGAACCAAAATGTCGTATAACATGTGGGGAACCTGATTGAACAGAGGTTTATTTATGTGTCAATTGAAGCAGAATTGCTTAGATGTTTGAACCTTTTTGAGAATATAGTATTCAGAAGTCATTATCTAATTTACATTAATTATCAATTATCTTTATTGTTAATTAACCAATAGTGTATGAAATGAAGATAATCCTTGTAACTGAAATCTTCCTTCTTGACTTTTGGGCATTCACGAAAAATTGTATAATCCCAACGAAAGAGTTAAAAGTCAAAACTTTAAGATTGGACTAGGAGACATGTATTTAAAGCCTTATTGTATGTGTTAATAGATGTAATAAAGAAAAATTAAATTTGAAACCAAATTACACATTATATATTTGTGTTTTTATTTATCCAATGTACACACAAAAAATGGCCTTCCCTTAAAAAAAATAATTTATGTCTAAACATAATCCCGGTTATACTTTTGATGTTTCTGTAAACTATGGCCTCTGTCATATCCTAATAAAGGGCTTTGTCATAATTTTGGTGTTTCACTGCACTCCTAAAAATCCAAGTAACATTGAAAGATTTTTGAACTTAAACACTGCATCAAGTGTCCTGAACGGATAGTACAATGTTACATGAAATTTAGAATTTTACAGTTTATTGCATGTACATTTTAATTAAGATGTACCTAGGTAAACTTAAAACATTATTACTGCATGTTGTTTTTAATTATTACCTAACAAGTTTATTTTTGTCTCCTACTGTTTGTTACATGGAAGTAAAAAAGGTACAAATTGCTAAGTTAGATAAATAAATAGATTATATAGATAGAGGGGTGAAAATGTAGCTTTTTTCAGAAGCTCAATAAATATTTCCATAAACAACAACAACAACCCTCCTCAAATACACACAAGAATTACAAAAAAGAAGAAAATGTGTGACCTTCCTAAAGATAAAAAGAGCACTCACAGTTACAGTCAGGCATTATACAGGCATTTTTGCCATTTGTATAAAGGCAAAGGCCTAGTAGCATTTTTTGACACATTTCTGCTGAATACTTATTGGCTGAAAGTCCTCAGTGATAGTGTGTCAGAGAGAAGATGTATAACATTGTTTGTAATGGCCTTCAGTTTTTACTTTTTGATAATGTATCTTGGATGAAATTGTTTAAAACCTCAGTTATCTGTCAGGGTTGGGACCAAGGCCTTGATGGATAAGAGAAAAGACGGATAACAGAACAGCTACTTTAAAAATGATATACAGTAGATTAGTTTTGTGAATAATCATATTTGTTTACAATAAAAGTATATATTAACAAAATTAATTGATTCATATAATATTGTAATGACCAGAGTTATAAGCAAATACAACTCTGAGGTACAGAAGTTTACTCTGTTTTACTTTGGAGTCTTAGTTCTGTAACAGACGGTGCCCTGTCTTGTACTCAGTTATCTGGGTTATGGAGCACACCTCCAAAACAATAAAAGAAATCTTTCCCTACCAGCCAGTTTATCCCCTGCCACTTATGTTCTGTTTTTATATACTGCAAACACTCCTGCTTATTGTCTCCTGACACCCTACTCAAACCTTTCTTCCGCCGTGCCTTCCTTTTTCTCCTAACTTCTCCTGTCACTCATCTCCTAAGAGGCGTGTCAGCCCCTTACAGAGCAGAGACCCTTCACCCAGTCCTATCACATATAGCATTCATTCCACCTTTTTGGCTCCCACACAGCCCATTTCCAGCTGCCTGCACATCAGAATATATTAACAAAACATAAAACAGAATTTATAAAGAAAAGAACAGTAACAGAAGAACATTAACATTAATACAGAATAACATTACTGTCAGTGGTTCCCATTTTCAAAACGTTTATTAATTTTGTCGGCATCACGCTTTATACCATTCACTGTTGTTCTTCCTGCTTCATAAATTGAAGCACTACTTGAAACACTTTTGCTGTGTTGTAAATGTTTAATAATTTCAATTTCTTGTGACAATTCCAACCCCACATGCATACATCCATTTATTGGCCATAACAATATATAGTAGATTAATTATAACAAAAGAGAAAGCCTATGAAACGCTATTAAAACTGAAGGTACGTAACTAACACTGTGATTTCAAAATGCGGCATGACATGTGTCACTAGGAAAGATAACTATGCGCTAGTACAAGGGAGAGTTGTTCCAATGTGTGTAGCTTGCAGCATACCACACAGCAGTATTAGTACAGTAACAGGTAGGCACAGGGATGCGCAAAGTCCCCCGCCCCCTTTCCCCAATGACGGTTAATGGAGACTGATGGTTCATCAAATGATGGATAATCGAGGTTTTACTGTATTTGGTTTAATCACTCCTTTCTCTTTGTATGAAATAACAGAGTAAAAATAAAACAATGAATGTGCCTGCTGAATTGATTATGCAGGTTAAATCCCGTTATAGAGAATCCCAAAGTAACAAAATTTTCAGAATTAACTAATACTTTTTGTTGGCTCAGACAAACATTCATACAACATCATGTTAAATGAATTTCGTTTTATCATTGTTAAATGTTTTTCCGACCAAAAATGACCACTGAAGATAAAAATGCAATGCAAAAAATACTATGCTGAGTCTCAAAATATACTGTACAACAGGCTGTCACTTCCTTGTTACACCTAAACAATGTGACAGTCTGTTGTGAAATTTCCTGCCTCGCTCAATCGAGTGTTCATGTGGGTAGTTGTGTCTTGTGCGGATACTGTACTGTACCAGTTTCATGAACTAAAAAAAATGAGAAACAGCATCAGTTTTTGCTGGAAAAAGTTGATTCTGGAATGAAGGAAAATGATGTTGCGAAAACATTTGGAATCGTGCCTTCAGTGCTCTCAACAAATTTGAAGGATCAAAAAAAAAAAAAGAAAAAAGAAAAATAGAAGTCAAAGTTAAAAATTGGGCGTTGGGACCTGAACAAAAAAAACAAATCAGAAGCATGCTTGTATTTCTATTAAAAAAAAAAAAAAGTTACATCTAACATCTTATTTTCATTCTATTTTTTAATACCTGTATTTCTATAAAATAAAGTTATATCTAGCGTTTCATTTTCATTCTCTTTTCATATCTGTATTTCTATTAAACAAAAGTTGCATCTAACGCCTCATTTTCATATAAAATATTTTTTGCAGTTTAAGAAGCGCTATTTTTTTCTAATACAGGTTTTGTCAAACTTGGGTCACAGAGTTAATTGCATGAGAGACAGAAAGGCGAGTCCAGGTTGGGTGTTAATTGTTCTAAATATTGTTCGACAAGCACATTCTGCATTAAGATGTAGCAGAGCAGCTATGGAACTGTCCTTTTGCTACTGCTGTTAGAGATGGCGAATCACTAGCAACCCTGGCCACAATAGTATATGCATGTTTGTTATAATGAATATTGAAATATTTTTATGGTCCAATGAATTTCGTTACAACGGGATTCTACCTCTATATACTGTGTATATGGATGTTTAAAACTGCCTCAGTTCGAATGCTGTGTATAACTAATTGTAATTGTGATCCTTTTTTTTATATTCTAGGCCTTAGGTATGTGATACAAAGATGTTTGGGAAACAGAGTAAAAAGATGTTACGTGTTTATTATTGATGCACTGTAGTTGAAAGCAGTAGGCTTTTTATTGATTTCATTTTAAATTGAGACCATTTTAACATTTTAGGGAGCTACAGTGCAGATATTTCAAAATAAAGCCATTGAATAGTTCACTTGCTTATTGGTATCGTCAGTGATTGTGTGGTCCATTCACATCCATCCATCCTTCCATTATACAACCCACTATATCCCAACTACAGAGTCATGGGGGTCTGCCGGAGCCAATCCCAGCCAACACAGGACAGGAAACAAACAAGGCAGGAAACAAACCCCGGGCAGGGTGCCAGCCCACCGCAGGGCACACACACACCAAGCACACACTAGGGACAATTTAGAATCGCCAATGCATCTAACCTGCATCTCTTTCGACTGTGGGAGGTAACCAGAGTACCCAGAGGAAGCCCACACAGACACTGGGAGAACATGCCAACTCCATGCAGGGGGGACACGGGATGCTAACCCGGGTCTCCTAACTGCGAGGCAGCAGCGCTACCCACTGCGCCACTGTGCCCGTTCACAATTACAGTTAATTCATATTGTTTACTGTATATTGTTTTATCCTAATGCAAGATTCTGAATCACAACAGTTATTCAATATTTTTAAAGTGTGTACTGTACTCTATTTTTCAAAAGTGTTTTTTTTCAGTTTGATTTAATATTTTTGAACTACAGATATTCTGCTTCATTGTCAGGCATTCAAACATAGTAGAAAACAATATTTAATGTGTTTAAAAATCTGGCAGCTTTATTTCTGGTATTAAGAATGTAGGTTTTTAAGTGTCTAAATATTAAAAATCTTTGAGTTTGTACATTCTTCACAACTTTTTATTTTGTTTATTCTTTTTGTAATTGGTCGTGCCTGCTTTAAATAAGGAACGCATGCATAGTCTACTATGTGATGTGTTTTGCATCAACAGTCTTAGGCTTGACTGGCATAATGATACAATAACTGTTATTACAATGTCCCAGTTCCTGGGCTTTGCTTTTTCAGACTTGTCTTTATTAGCTTTAATTACTGTGGTGTATATAAGTGTGCTATGAAGATGAATTGCGGAACTCTGTTCATTTTTGCTGTTGGTATAATAAGGCCCAGTTCCTTACACACACAAAAAGAGGTTTGGAAAACTGCTGATTGATAGCTGCAATCTTAGGAATGTGTAGCAAAGAGTAGTGTAGTGAGCTGAGCGTAAAATTAAAAAAATGAACAATTCTTCATGCCATCTGTTATTATATTGAATATGTAACTGATCATATATATTATCCTAAAGAGGTTCCACTTGTCTTTCTGTTTTCTTCAAGAAACTGAATGCTTTTTGAACAGTAACAGTGTGGTTTTCATTGTTAAAAATAATTAAATAATAGCATACAGTAGCTGGCAGACGGTCAGGCACTTCAAGTATTTTTTCCTCTCCTCTAACCAGAGTATCTCTGACATAATATTTCTACAGAGGCAGAGAACTAAGGAATATTAAACATCTGTGGAAAAGTTGCCTGAGACTGGACTTTCAGGCAATTCTCTAAGAAAATTAGAGTCTGTTTCCTGTTGATAACAGTCATGCTTTGGTCAGTTTGAAGCAAACTTATGTTAACTCAACAAAGAACAGAGGAAATATATGTGAAGTGAAGAGATTTCATTGTTAGAATGAGAAAAGCCTTAGTACTGATGGAGAATACTTGGATGCTTGGATGAGTAAGAAAGTGCATGTCGACAAGCCTGTGTTTTGAGCCATGTAATACAGCTAAAGTGATTCATGCTTAACATGGTTCTGTTTACAATGCAGGGTTAAATGATTTATGCAAATGTGATTTTTTAAGGCAAATCATAGCCAGTAATTTTAAGCAGTATGCTGTTCTTTTACAGTTAGGTCCATAAATATTTGGGCAGAGACAACTTTTTTCTAATTTTGGTTCTGTACATTACCACAATGAATTTTAAATGAAACAACTCAGATGTAGTTGAAGTGCAGACTTTCAGCTTTAACTCAGTGGGTTGAACAAAAAGATTGCATAAACATGTGAGGCAACTAAAGCATTTTTTTAACACAATCCCTTCATTTCAGGGGCTCAAAAGTAATTGGACAAATTAAATAACTGGAAATAAAATGTTCATTTCTAATACTTGGTTGAAAACCCTTTGCTGGCAATGACGGCCTGAAGTCTTGAACTCATGGACATCACCAGATGCTGGGTTTCCTCCTTTTTAATGCTCTGCCAGGCCTTTACTGCAGCGGCTTTCAGTTGCTGTTTGTTTGTGGGCCTTTCTGTCCGAAGTTTAGTCTTCAACAAGTTAAATGCATGCTCAATTGGGTTAAGATCAGGTGACTGACTTGGCCATTCAAGAATTTTCCACTTCTTTGCTTTAATAAACTCCTGGGTTGCTTTGGCTGTATGTTTTGGGTCATTGTCCATCTGTATCATGAAACGCCGCCCAATCAATTTGACTGCATTTAGCCTGATTTGAGCAGACAGTATGTCTCTGAACACCTCAGAATTAATTCGGCTGCTTCTGCCCTGTGTCACATCATCAATAAACACTAGTGTCCCAGTGCCACTGGCAGCCATGCACGCCCAAGCCATCACACTGCCTCCACCGTGTTTTATAGATGATGTGGTATGCTTTGGATAATGAGCTGTTTCACGCCTTCTCCATACTTTTTTCTAGCCATCATTCTGGTAGAGGTTGATCTTGGTTTCATCTGTCCAAAGAATGCTTTTCCAGAACTGTGCTGGCTTTTTTAGATGTTCTTTAGCAAAGTCCAATCTAGCCTTTCTATTCTTGAGGCTTATGAGTGGCTTGCACCTTGCAGTGCACCCTCTGTATTTACTTTCATGCAGTCTTCTCTTTATGGTAGACATGGATATCGATACGCCTACCCCCTGGAGAGTGTTGTTCACTTGGTTGGCTGTTGTAAAGGGGTTTCTCTTCACCATGGAAATGATTCTGCGATCATCCACCACTGTTGTCTTCCGTGGACGTCCAGGTCTTTTTGCGTTGCTGAGTTCACCAGTGCTTGCTTTCTTTCTCAGGATGTACCAAACTATAGATTTTGCCACTCGTAATATTGTAGCAATTTCTCAGATGGGTTTTATCTGTTTTCGCAGCTTAAGGATGGCTTCTTTCACCTGCATGGAGAGCTCCTTTGACCGCATGTTGTCTGTTCACAGCAAAACCTTCCACATGCAAGCACCACACCTCAAATCAATTCCGGGCCTTTTATCTGCTTAATTGATAATGACATAACGACGGACTTGCCCACACCTGCCCATGAAATAGCCTTTGGGTCAATTGTCCAATTACCTTTGAACCCCTGAAATGAAGGGATTGTGTTAAAAAAAAAATGCTTTAGTTGCCTCACATTTTTATGCAATCGTTTTGTTCACCTCACTGAATTAAAGTTGAAAGTCTGCACTTCAACTGCATCTGAGTTGTTTCATTTAAAATTCATTGTGGTAATGTACAGAACCAAAATTACTATGTATGTATTTTTTTTGCCATACGCCATAGTCTTCATAAAGAATTTGATTAAGGAGTAGCACTTTTGATGTACTACACAATTGGGAAGGTGATTCTATTTAAAAAGGAAAAAGAATAAAAGGAGCAGGCTATTAAACCTGCTAAGGTTTGTTATAGCTTGTGTTTTTTATTTTTTGGCCTTGACTTCGCTAAAAGTTGAGACAATTGCTGGTGTTAAAGTAGTTTAGGCTAAGTATGACTGCTGTTTTTGGGCTCAAGTATTCATTGTGCGAGATTTGTGTTCCTCTTTTCCCGTACTCACTCCTGTTTTCTTATTTGGTGTAAAATTTTAAAAGTCAGTTCTGACCACTGTAATGTAGACTGTTGCACTTGGGAGAACAATTTAAATGCCTTACATCAGACTAGCATTCAATTTAGACTGTGACTTTCTTTCATTTAATGGCAATTTTGTTTTGATAGTTAATGGATGGATGTAGTTTTGCTTTTAATGTGTAGTGGAAATATTACACAGAGGTTGTACCTTTTATTAAAAGTCGGGTAGATCACAATATCATACAAATAATGTACTGAATTAGTAAATTTACATGTAAAGAATAGGTGATAGTGAATTTTAATACACCTTCAAGGCGATTTCTTTTTCTCAAGATATTATAAAATAATCGTAACATTCTGCAACCTCGTTTGTATTTATATTTAACTATTTTTATGTCAGTAAATTAAGTTAAAGTATTCAGTATTTTCAATAGCACACTAATAGATATTGTGTAACATGTGATATGCACCTCTTAATAGTAATTCAATAACCTTGTAAACTGATATTTTTTTACATGCATACATTTTGTGATCTATGATAAAGGTGTTTCTTTTCTTTTTTCTTTTTCTTTTTTTTATAAAGGATGATATTAGCCATAAGAACCCTGCCAACTCAGCAGAGATGATCAAAGGTGACTCGCCACCTCCCAAGCCTCCTCGTATTCGCAGGTACAGCTACATTTGCACAGTGCTTTAAATTGTTTTATGAACAGTGTCATTTGTTTGTAACCAATACTATGCACTTTCCGCTTACTCTTTGCTCATAACATGCTTGACCCAAACAAGTTTTTAAGTTTGTTCAAGTATGTACAGTTAAATTTTAAAACTAACTTATCTTTAGAGTTTTTCTAATTAGTGTGTGTGCTTTGTAGATCACATTGGTTTGATAGTGTAGATTTTAATTGTATTTCATACGACAATAAGGATAGCAAAAACAAATAAACTGAGCATTGTTTGAGGCTTCTTTACTGTTTGTGGCTTTTTTATTAGGTTGGTTATTTTATTGTTATTAAATCTATTTAGTCTCTCATACAATTTCTGTTATCTCCCAAAATGATTATCACCCTACTATAAAACTGCATGATAAACTGTCACTCAGATACGGTTGTCATGCACACTTGGCTTTTCCTGTTCATTTTTTTTTTGTATGATAAAATTGGAAAAGGGAAGCGAGTGATTATTAACGGGAAAGGCCAAACCAGAAGGGGAAATTGATACTTGTCATTAAAGGAATAAATACAGCTAATTTCTGCAACTAATCTTGCCTTAATGTATTTGTATGTCCAATCTCATATATGTGATCTTTTGTTTTCAACAATTTTTAAATGTTATTGTAATCAATTTAGTACTTAGCTAAAAAATACGAATACTGTTATATGGTAGATAATTTTTTTCTTTATTTTAGACTGAAATGTTTGCAGCAGTATTTATTTTTTTAATAAGGCTTTTGGGGAAAAAACACATTCAGAATGACAAAAGCATTAGTGATGGTGTCCACAAACCATTAGTTTTGCAGTCAATACATATGCTATTACAGTGCTGTGAAAGTGTGTGACCCCAATTATGTTTACCGAGTTAAACAGATTGGTGTTTTACAAAAACAATATTTGGACATCAGTTATAATATCTTAAAAGCTCTTAGATGCATTTGTTCATGTTATTTGCAATATATGTTTTTTTTTTGTTCAAGAAATTTGTTTATGGGTAGTTCCTAGTGAATTCCTGGTGGGTGCATGTGTGGGAGAGCCCCTGCCATCGAGCTCTTTCCTGACTTCTAAATATGAGGCTGGTGCTCACTTAGTTTCATGAAATTTTTATGTTGACCATGTTACTTAATTTGTCAGTTTTATTTTTAAAAAGTGAATGTCACCTTTAGCTTTAAACATATTTACATTTGAGAATATATTAATTAGTTGCATAACTTCTAAGAGAAGAATGTTGGAAATAAAATTTGACTTGCTTCAGGTCAATACAAAATAACAGGCCCCCAAAATGATTTGTTACAGTTTTCTGGTGTAGATCACTTCTCAGTCTAGCAAAAGCAGAACACTTAAGTGTCAAAAGTGGATTCATTTTACATTTACTGACACAATGCACCACTTAGAGCTTAATGAGTGGCATTGTGAAAAGAATCTGCAAAAGAGATGTCACGCGACACTGGAATCTTTATAGCTTGTGGGAGAAGTAATGGATTAAATTAAATTGCAGTTGACAAATGCTACTTTTCTTATCAACTTGGACTAAATTCCAAATCAATTGTGCCTCTGTGTCTGCAGACCTTTGTTGGCTAATATATTTCTGCGGCCTCCTTCCATTGTCTGTAAGTTTATTTTTAAGTAAACTATTATGCGATTCTTAAGCATGTTGCATTTTAAACTTAACTCTTTTTAGGCTATCACTCATTATTTATTGTATTACTTATATATGTAAGGTCATTCACTGGATTTCAAAACTTAAAAAGGTTTTCTGTACAATCAGCACATCGCAGTCTTATGTGTTGAACTGTTCTTTTTTGTCTTCTCATGATGTATGACTCATGTTAAAAAAAATATAT
>JANRMT010062792.1:90546011-90562639 GCA_026402145.1 Polypterus bichir lapradei | reverse complement strand
CTCCACAGAGAGAAGAAACAGCTGCAAGTAATTTGGAGTTTTCCTCATAAGTTTGGGTAGAGCTGTGAAATTGACCAATGAATGATGATGCAGCTGCAGCAGTTTTGTGAGTGCTATGTCATATTGTAGTGGTAAAAAAAGGAACAGAGTCCTCATACAAAGCTTCTGATTTACATGTCAGCTTAAATCCCAAACGTTGCCTATGATCAGTAGCTTTGGTTAGTGACCAAAAGACTGTAGTTGTGTGTACACATTGCTGAAACAAAGTACAGGGGCGGGAACCCCTTTTGCCTCCAAATTGACTTAAATTCTTCATGGCATATGTGCGTTCAGCATGATGCTGGAAACATTTATTGGGGAGTTAGTTCACGCTGTGAACCTCCTGTTCTATCTCATCCAAAAGGGCCTTTGTTGTATTGAGATTTGTGCAGGTTATTGGAGAAAAGTGAAGACGCTGCCTTGTCTGTGAAATCAGTGCAAGGTGATATATGCTTTGTGACACCATGCATTATTCTGCTCACAGTATCCATTTGATCATTGGTAGATTGTGGCCATACTGGGATGGATGTGGTCAACAATAATGCTGATGTACACTCTGGCATTTAAATTGCACTCTGTTGGTATTAAGAAACTTAATTTATACAAAGATTCCCTACACCACTAGTTTCCCCCCTAGCCTGTAATAGTAACACAAGGTAGGATGGATTCATGGAGTCACATATTTATCTATGCCAAGTACTGACCCTCCCATCTACATGCTACAGAAATCACGATAGGTGAATCTTGGTAACATTTTTCCAATTTTCTGTTCTCCGGTTTTGATGACCACATGCTCACTGTAGCCTCGACTTCCTGTTCTTAGCTGAAAGGAGTGGATTCTGTTAAGCAGTAGCTCATTCATTTCAAGGTCCAATGCAGTGTGCTTTTAGAGATGCTTTTCTTCACATCACTGCTGTATAGGGTAGTTGTTTGACTATATGTGGCCTTTCTGTTAGTTTGAAAAAGTATGGCCTATTTTTTCTGATCTCTCTCATTAACAAGGTGTTTTCACCCGTTCAACTGAAACTCATGGGAATCTTTTTGTTTATTTAACATTCTCTGTAGACACTAGAGAAGGGGTTCTCAACCTATGGCTCACCTCACCTGAACATGCGGCCTGGACAGGCTTCAAAATGTTACTGACACACAATCACAAATCATTTGCATTGGTCATTCCTCCACATTTTTATTTTTAGGGGATATTTAAAATCACGTTTTTTGAAAAGGCTCGTAACCCTTTCATAATTTGTGTGTTTATCAAATCATTTTATTAAAACATATTACAATGCATTCTAAATCAAAAAGTCAGAACATTCAAAGATTATATGAGCTGCATGCAAACTTTTAAGTGTTAGTACTGTGATGGTGGCATTTTGGTTTGCTGCCATTACTTGATTCACTAACACTGGGACAAGCAGCCCTTTTTGTCTGCCATGTGCTGAGCACGTCTCGCGGGCAGTAATCTGCAATTATGACTTTGTTGTGCCATTACTCACCTGTCTCCTGACCATAAAGAATGTATCTCTAGGCAGCATCAAAAAACTCAATTAAATAAGCATTTATTATTTATGAAATGTTAACTGTTTCATTGAGAAAACTATTAAAGTAAACTGTAAAGGTTTAGAAGCGCTGAAGCAGGATATGCTCTCTAGTGTAGCAAAACTTCATTGGACAGCAGTCTATGAGGTTCTGAAACCACCAGGTCTGACAACAATACTATACTCAGTCAATGAGATCATTTGTTATGCACATTGTAATGTTTAGTTGAACTACAGTGAAACTCCCTGACCCTGTCTATATGTCATATACAGTTAGGTCCATAAATATTTGGACAGAGACAACTTTTTTCTAATTTTGGTTCTGTACATTACCACAATGAATTTTAAATGAAACAACTCAGATGCAGTTGAAGTGCAGACTTTCAGCTTTAATTCAGTGGGTTGAACAAAAAGATTGCATAAAAATGTGAGGCAACTAAAGCATTTTTTTTAACACAATCCCTTTATTTCAGGGGCTCAAATGTAATTGGACAAATTAAATAACTGGAAATAAAATGTTCATTTCTAATACTTGATTAAAAGTACAAGTAGGAATGCATTTCTGTGCATGTTATTCTCTAAACTCTACTCTTCTTAGATATTTGAATCCTATGTAATTGTCTTACCATTTTAATTAAATTTTTCCTTGGATCAGACTATATAATAATTAGCAAAATTAGCAAAAGAGAGTTAATGCATGCTTCAGCATAGGCATTCTGTTAAGCAGTTTTAAAAAAAAATGAAGAATTAAAAAAATTCAAAGTTGAAGTCCACTTATTTGTAAACAGTTAGCAATGTATAACACAAATCAAATAAGGAAAAGTAATACAGTAAATATCAATAAAAAAAAATCAAATTTCAGACCTTAATTGTTCTGCATGTTAATTCATCAAACTAACTCTAGATGGCACCACTCACCTTCCTCTTGTCTGTATCCTAGTGGTATTTTCTGAAGAAACCAACCTCCTGTGAAAAGCTGCTTGCCACACTCTGGTCTTGGTTTACTGGTGTACATTACACCTTTTAAGAGTTATGCTGTTTTCTGCTTCATTGCCTTGCTGTTGCGTTATGTTTGAAATTTCTGTAACACAGTTAGTGTGTTTGCATCTACTTCAATAACCAGATTATTAACAGAAATCTGATTTCTAAAGTGACATGCAAACTTATTATTCCAAATCGAGAAATCACCTTATTGGCCTCTGAGATACCTGTTTAACAGACAGATTTCTTTGTGGATATTCTGATTATGTGGCAATGTAAACCATTGGGTTATTGGTAAGGATTTTTAGTCTGTGCATGTCTGTTGCACTCTTGCCAGCCTGCGCATGCATTTGTTTCGTACACACTTTTTGCAACTGTGGGCAATAATGGGAAATAAGTTTCCAGAGGCATATATTCTGGTGATCGCTTTATTCCTTCTCCTGGCTGAAATAATTCATCTCAATATTTTTATTTTATGTTGATGAGCCAAATATACAGTGATAAACTTAGTAAAACAATCTCGAGAACAGTAGGGTAACATGTTAAAAGTAACACGCATTACGTTGTTAGGTTATTCGTTGCTTTAAAAAGTAATCAAACACAGTACTGACTGTACTGAAATAAAAATACCTGCATCATTAATATTCCATCAGCACTGGGTGTAAGGCAAGAAGCACACTTACTGACTCCTTTGCAGAACTCTATCACAGCAGCCAAGTGGAAGATAGTATGCTGTGAGCGTTCCGGTAACAGGAACCTATAGATAAAATGTCAATTTGAATAAATATATTTATAAAACACAAGAAGATTACCACAGACATCATGCTTATTTTGTAATTCACAGTGGCTGATGATGTTGTTTAATCACTATTATTTTTTTTTTTTAATAGCACATGTGTATTATTAAGAAACCAGCTTATTCAGCTTAATCCGATTAAGTGTGTGCATGTAAACATGCTGATTGTATACATAAGATCAATTATAACAATATAATGCAGGAGCAGTCAGTAATCCTTGTATAAAGAGTTCTCAAAACCTGAGGCTCCTTTTTAGTGTTAGGTAACGTGAATTCTAATAATAAATTAATAATGAATATAGTATCCTTTCTTAAAGTAACAGCCTAACTTGAAGGAGAACTGAAAGTGCCATTGATATTAATATATTACACAATCCATCCATCCATTATCCAACCCGCTGTATCCTAACTACAGGGTCATGGGGTCTGCTGGAGCCAATCCCAGCCAACACAGGGCGCAAGGCAGGAAACAAACCCTGGGCAGGGTGCCAGCCCATCGCAGGGCACACACTAGGGACAATTTAGAATCGCCAATGCACGTAACCTGTATGCCTTTGGACTATGGGAGGAAACCCACGTAGAAACGGGAAGAACATGAAAACTCCACGCAGGGAGGACCCGGGAAGCAAAACCGGGTCTCCTAATTGCGAGGCAGCAGCATCTACCTACTGCGCCACCGTGTCGCCCTATATTACACAATATAGAATCAAATATGCAAAATAGGTCTTCTTAGTCCAGACATGCCTTTAGTAGAGTGAAAAATTGGCACGTTTAATTAACTGATGTTGCTGTTTGTTTGTCATCTGTTTTCTTCTGCAATTCTGGACATTTCCTCCTAAAAAGCCACTTCTCCTACTCATGCCTAGCATAGCAGCCAACCAATTAAAGATTTTAAATTGAAACTTTATGCATTGCATTGGAAATTTGTATCATTGAAAACCAACATGTGTGAGTTCTTTGTTCAGTTCATCGAAAGTTTCAATTTTTGTATATCCAAGAATCTTTGAGCTTCAAATTATGGTTTTCAAAAGCAATGGAGGTAAAATGTAGACAGCTGTGCTGCCATCTTGTGGCTGCAATATCTAACTGTATCTTGACATACTATTTAAATGTATGGGGCTTTATAAAATAAGGCACTTTTTAGCATCATATGTAAGCATTAATGTGCTGTATTAAATCTACATAATCCAAGTTATTTTTGGCCAGAATTACAGTATTAATACACTCATTTAGCATACTATTGCTGCAGTCAAATCCTAAGAAGCTAGAATTTACTAATGTAAAATAATCGGAACTTGTAAACATTATGTATAACAAAGTTACATCCATTAGATATCCTTTAGAACTATGCCAGTTAGGATATACTGAGTGTAATTGCTGTATGGGTGAATAAAACTTAAAAGTAAATATTCATCACTTAAGGACTGCCAGTCTTGAGATAAAAGCAATGTGAATTTGCCACACATTAATAAAAAAAAAAAATTACATTTGTTCAGTCCACTTGAAAATCAAATCAACAGTTGCCTTGTGTTTGGAACAGAGTAGAAGCTGGCCTGTTGCCAGACACTGGCATCTGCTTGCCAGTGTACCCTTAAAGCTTGACACCATGTGTGCCAGCTTTGGCAGCTTTATTAACTCTTAAATGAAGAACATTGACAGTCAAGGCACATTTCATGCAATGATTCACTTCAGACTGTGCTTTAAGCTGTTTTCAGTAAGCCAGAGCTTATCCTGTCAATAGGTAAATAGGTAAGTACATGAATTGTTGTATGAGTGGCTTAAAATACTTGTTCCTGATACTTTTTTATCATTCTTTTTTATTTATAAATTTGATATCCTTTTTGTATGTTGATATAAGAGATATTAGGTGAATGTTTTTAAAAGTACTGTAAAATCAGTTTTTTTACGTATGATTTAAAATTTAGATTTTTTTTAGAAATTTTAAATTTTAATGAAGTAATTTGTAGTATGAAATTATATCTATATTAATGTCTAAAAAACAGCAGTGAATACTTGACCTTCATTTTTGCACCTCAAAACATCTTTACATTGACAATTTTATGTGCCTTTATTTTTCTAGCTGCCTGGTTGAAGGAGATGTCAAGGAAGAAATCTTACAACCTCCAGAACCTCACCCAGTGCCACCAATTCTCACTCCATCTCCTCCCTCCGCTTTCCCAACTGTTACTAAAGTATGGCAAGACAATGACCGATACCACCCCAAGCCAGTGTTGCATTTAATGGAATCTTCACATGCCACAGATCTTAATGAAAATTATAACAAAACTTTAGAGCAATCCTTGAAAAAGGACCTTTTATCTCAGCATATTGAGCCTTTGGAAAAAAAGCTGGAACGCAAGCTGAGTATAGAGATCAAAAAGGTGCCTCTGCAGGAGGGACCCAAAAGTTTTGATGGAAACAGTATGCTGCATAGAGGAAATGCAGTTAAAACAAAATCTAATACAGCTCAGGTTGAGCCTAGCCTTGGCTCTTTTTCTGTTGATTCCACCATTGATCCTGTTCCGAAATTGTGTGAGGATTGCTCAGGACTTCCATCAAACAGAAACAGTAAGCAGTCTACAACACAAGGCTCATTGGAATGTGATATACTTACAAGACCCAACCATTTGCCTCTTAAAGATAAAGGCCAGGCAGCATGGTCTATGTCCAGGTCTGAAAGCATGCCAATCATGCGTACTGAGACTATAGAAGAGAAACCAACTAGTATTCCAAATGCTGACACTAAACAAACTGTAGAAACATCATCATTTGTTACGACAAATGCCAGCCAGCCTCAGACCACCAGAACGCCTCTTTGTTTCACCAACCCTCTTCATTCTGATAATTCTGACTCTGAGCCTGAAGGGATGGACACAGGCAAAGCCATACAAGTCAAAAAAACATCCAGTATTTCCACCACAAGTGCTACTGTTTCGTCTTCTGCTCCACTTAGAAAAGTCACGTCAATGTCTATCGCTAGCCGAGACTTGGTCTGCTCAGAAACGACAAAAAGTATGTTGATAAATACTAAATTTGACTTAATTTTTCATGATCAAAAACATAGAAGGTGGAGTTATTTTAAAAAAAAAACAAAAACTATTTTAGTATTTTTATTTCATCAGTTTTTTGTTTCGATGGCTAGGCTGACAGGCCTCTATATTAAAGCAGAGGGATTTTTTTTTTTTTTTTTAGGAATAAGGGCTAGCTTGCTTTTCAGTGCTTTGGTGATTGCCTTCTGGTCACAAGAGTCACTGGCTAGTTCTGCAAGATGGTTTTTCTTCCCCTATAAATTAGCCACGCCACAGCACTTACATAAATGTCCTGGGTTACCTTTTTGGGAGGCCATTTTAAGGTGAAAGGTTTACCTAGAATTCATCTACAGTACATCTTATACAGTATTTGTGCTCTGAATTAAAGGTTGACAGTGTCAAATAGAACATTTTGGTTTTAATTGTATACTCTTCATTTTTCTTATTCAAAATGTGTTATTTGAGTTATTCTTGAGGCTCAGTTTTCAGTTTTGGAATTAATTCACTTGGTAAATATAACACAGCCAGAAGTTACTCAAAAAAAGGAGATTTTGAAAATGATAACTTTGCTAATATTACACAAATAGAGACTGGAGTGGCACATTAATAAGCACAACTCATTAGTTTAATTCAGTACCACAGATAATCTATGAAAGCTATAGCTTTTGTGCATAAAATCAATAGGGTCTAAAAAAACAAATATTTATCTGTTTGCACTGTATAGGCAGCCCTTGGGTTTCAAATGAGTTCTGTTCCTGCACATCTCTAACCTAATTGTTCATGTAGCTTGCATTGAAAAATGTCCATTATTGTTAAACTCGCAAAAATCTGTAATGCTTTATCACTAATTTCACAGAAAAACACTTCAGACTTACTAGTAAACTGACACTGAAGCAGTAGTACTCTACTTAAGATTTTGAACCACAGGTATGTACACAATATGTTCAACTTATTCCAACATTGTACCATTTTTCATAATAATACAGTAGTTCACTAAGTTGGGAAAAGCGTACTGGGAAAACCCACCACTAAATGATGATTGTGAGACATATGCTGTCTCTGCTGAGGGATCACTCAGTGTGCTGTTTCCCCTTCCTGTGGCTATACTATCTGAGGTGGCACAGCAGGCAGTGGCCGTCTACCAGTCTAGTGTCTTATAGCTGGCAGGGCATTGCGTAGCCGTGTTTATGGCTGTGTACATTCTGTTGACAAGTAAGCATAAAAGCACAATGTGAAAAAAAGGGTGGCATAGCACATGTTATAGTGTGCTATGCCTAAGCATTAGTGACAGCTGTTACACTAAGTATTCATCATCATCATCATCAAAACTAGTTTGCTTCATTTCTAAATAAAAATGGAAGCTGCTAGATGGAAATGATTTTATAATTCAGTTGAAAAAAGCTTTTTTTTATTTTATTTTATACACTTGTATCTGATGAATTGCAATAAGTTAACACCACTGTGTGCTGAGCTGTCACCCACTGCACTCGGGTGCCAATCCAGGTGGTTCGTTGTGTAGTGGGTGCTAACAGTGCATGCTCCTATCCAACTGTGGCCCCCTGAGACCTGTCTATATTTTAATCTAAAAGTATGTCAATTTAAGCCAGTAGTCCTCTTTCTTTGTTCAGAGGTTTCCTTGTTATTGTATTGTTAATATTTAAATAATATGCTTACATTTTTGATTTTTATTTTTATTTTTTTAAATGAAAACCTCATTAATATTGTCACATAATTTCCCGTGATGCAACATAATCTTTCATTCCCTGATTCAAGTTTTAATAATTTTATTTTAACACAAGTTCATGCCTGGTAAGTGATTACATGCTAGACTATCATTCAGAGTTTTGCCAGTCCACTCCCCAATGTGATATTAAAATCATACAATCAGAACTGCGTAAGAATCTGTGTTTGCCATATGCTATTACTGTCAGCTCGGTCCCATTTCGAAAAATACGCGTTGCTTAAAAGTCATCAATTTGTTTGTAGATTAATGGAGTGTTTTTTTTTCAGAATGTTAAGAGAAATTTTGCTACGGATTTAAGCAAAACAGTGTTTTATTAATGACGTATTTATCATTTATACTGTTACTTTATTTAATCATTCATCTTGTTACTTTATTTAACTTGACTGGTGCATGTTTAAACTAACTCAGGCTATATATGTATTTGTATATCTTTCTTACTCTTTTCTGCATCATACTTTTTGGGAGCAGTATGTGGGTTTCTGTGCATTTGGATATTTTTTCCCCTTATTAATTACTATTTTTTTAAATAACATGAAGTGGTCTTTGCCCAGCAACTTGACATAGTTAATGTTTTTGTATAACATCAGTTAAAATGTTATAGCAATCAATCTATATTATTTTACATTGAATTTTAGGACAGGGGATTAACCATTCAGATAAGCTTATTAATTTAATAATATTATTACAGAAATTAATTTAAAACAGTCAACGCATTTAATTAAATGAGGGAACAGATTTTAAGATAAACATTCAATTTTTCAGCTGCCCTAGTTCTCAGTTAATGAGACTGCATAAGATTAGTTGCAAAAATGGTTCACTGCCCATCGTAGCAGTAGTTATGCAGTTTATATTGTGGATTTGCCCTGTTGTTGCAAAAATTGTTTATGCTGAATCTTTTAGTTTCTATACATAGAGAGATTGGCCATCTGTTGGCTTGCTTTTCATTTCATTTTTGTTTGGCAGCAACTTATTGAAAAAATATTATTTTCAAGATCCAGAACTTTAAATTATGTAAATCAGTTGAAATGATGACCCATTAGCAGCAGAAACTGGTTACTAATTCAGAACTAGGCTGGAGTGAAAACCTGCTGCCACTGTGGCCCTGGAAGGATCAGAGTTTGACAGTTTTGTTAAGTTGTCAGTTGAGGCTATCATGTTTTTTCCTAAGATTTTTACTCATTTTAATTTATAAAAATGACTTCTATCAAAATATAGTATTGAGTGAAATTTGAAAACTAAAATTGGAGGGAGAGCAAACATGGAAGAAGTATCAAAAACAATTCAAAAATACTTGGACAATCTTTAAACCTGTGAGAACACTTGGAATATGCAGTTGTATAGAGAGAAGTACAATGTGCTACAAGCAGACAGCAGAAGTATTAATTATAAATACAAGATAAGTGATACTGTCCATTAAGAAGCAATGACTAGGAGTTTACATTTACGTGTCATTCTCATTATCCGTGTAAAGTGTAGAAGGAATTAAAAAGTCCTGTAAAGTGTTAGATTGTATCATTAAAAAACTGTTGAATTTAGAAATGTGGGCATGATGAGGGGGTTAATGATTTGCTGTCAGGTAGGGCTTTCTAGTCCTGCTCCGTACTTGTACCAATCACCCTTTTACAAAAATACACACTGGAAAATTCAACACAGTGTAATACCTCTGAACAGTAGAGAACCAATCCATGTCTGTCACAAGGTATATGAAGATAAATTTTAGCACAATGCCTCAAGCTTTGAATGCTCATAAACATTGTTTCTAGACTAGCTGCCTTCACTTCTGCAATAAGTTCTTACTCATTAATTTAAAAATTGTAGAGTGAGAAGTGCTGCATTGATGAAAAATGTTGAGTTCAAACAAACAAACAAATCACTGGAACCAGATAATATTTATCCTGCAGAGCATCAGGAAATTCACCAGGGCACATATAAACTCAACTTGTATTCTTCAAAAATTACTGTCCAGTGGGAAATTCATAAGGATTGGAAGCTAGCACATATGGTCCCATTATATAGAAAATGAAGTTACTACAAGACAGTAAATTTAACATAGGACATGTGCGAATGAATGGAAACATCAATTATAATAATAATATGGTACAAAAAAGGGATATTAGTGAACAGATTGCATGTTTTTATTCAGGGAAGAGCTTATATTTTACTCATAGTCAGTAAGGAAGTAAAGTATATAATCAGAGAAGTACATCAGATAATATTTATTATTTATTTGACTTTTCGGAAAGCCTTTAATAAAGTCTTACTTGAAAGGATTAAGATCAAATTAAAACAAGTGGGTGTTAAACATACTGTAGTAGAGGGGTGCAAAATAGACTTAAACACAGGAGGTGTAAAGTACTACAAGTTACAAGGAAGTTTTTCTGAATTAGGTGTTGTTAAAAGTGCTGTCCCCAGAGTCCATTGCTGGGTCTGCTGCTTTTCTTAATACAGATAAGTGATCTTAATTGAATTTTAAATAAGAGGCTGGTTAAATTTACAGATTAGGTGTCAAGGCAGGAAGTCTAGCATCAACCAAAGCGTCACTGGTGGACCCAGACAAGAGTACAGGCATAGGTAGGTTTGTAGCAAATGAAATTCAGTGTCCATAAAAATAAAGAATTAAACACCGAAAGTAAAAACATTGGATTTGAATACACATTGTGGGGCCTTGAAAGTACACACTATAAGAAGGACTGAGGAATCCTAGTAGATTCTTCACTTTTTACATCCAGACACAGTACAGAAGCGATCAAGAAGCCTAAAAGGATGTTAGGTTGTATATCACGTTGTGTGTAGTACCAGTCAAAGAAGGTTATGATTAAGTTATATGAAGCATTAATGAGGCTCCACTGGTAGTACTGTGTACAGTTTTGGTTAAAATAATACAAAATAAGACAAAGCAGCGCTTGTTTGATTCCAGCACTGCGAGGTATAAGCGATTAGTCAAATGGAAATTAAGAAGTAATATGATTGAAATATTTGAAAATGTTAAAATTATGAAAGAAATCGGTACCATGATTCCTAAATATTACTTTAAATTTGTACTCAACCCGAAAATTATATTTTTTGTTATATGCTCCTTACCCCATATAATTTGTAGGAATGGCTGAGAAAAGTTTTTAATATCATGTTTTTGTGGAGAATGAACATAATGACGATTCTGATAGAAAAGGAGCCTATAGTGACCAACACTGGCCAACAGTAAACATATTAAAAAATATCCATAAAAAAGTCTCATGATACTCATGTTGCATAATATCCACATTTTAAGTCGTCCAGTCATATGCTCACCACAGGCAAAATGCATGTATTTTTTTGGTAAAAGAAAATTACATGCCATAGTTTTGTTAAATAAACAACTCTTGGAAATGAAAGTAGTTCAGAAAGCAGAAGCCCCTTCACCTAGGATTGCACTTTTAATTGAAGATCCACCACTCCCTCTCATTTGTTGGTCAAGGGTCCCGTGGAACCCATGGCTAATCGAGCTTCTGTCTGCCAGGGTCTCTTTCACTTTCTCTCAACCTTGCTGTACTTGCTCTACTTGTGAGTAAATCTGAGTCACTGTTTGTCCAAAAATTTGCTTGGGGTAACATCAGACCCCAGCCGTTTAAATCCCCTTGAGAAAGCAGCTGCAGTGGGACTTGTCCATAAGGACTTTGGATTACAGAACAGCCCTTCTCTGCCAGTGTTCCAAGGAAGTACTCATTTGATGATGTATATTCCAAAGAAAGCCATTCTGTAATCTAAAGGCAGCTGAGAAGGGGGACTTCACCCTGAGTAAATTTCTGACCAGAGCCTTGTCTTCATAATTCTTTGAATATTTTAATATGCCACATAGCCAAGTGGAATGATGATAATGAAAATAAAAATAATAAGTTATGCTTGTCACATGTGCCAATAAGAGTTGATATGCTTGATCCTGATGGATCCCTGTTTCCACCAGATGGTCTCCAAAAATGCCATTCTGCTGTACTAGTAAGCCACATATAAACACTCCACAGAACATAATCACTACATTATTCACAACAACTTACGTAATATCCAGTGTGATGTGAGTGGAGAACACAACACAGATTACAGAAGGTGGTGTAAGAGTACCGGGAGACTTGCAAGAGAAGTTGGCAAAGCCAACTTACAAATAACACAGTTGTCTCATTACCTTATGGTGAGCCATTTATGGACTAGTGCCATTTGTAATCCCACTGTTAGGCTCACATTCTTGGAGAAGGTCAAACCTTCTTTCTAATGCTAAACTGTAAAGGTGCTCTTTGTTTACTGCCTACACTTTTTTTTTAGTGGTGGTGTTAAAATTGCCAAACTATTTTCGAGTTTCTCACTAAAGAAATGATATCTGAAACTGCTGAAGCATGAGAAGTCCTTGAAATATCTATGAATTCTTAACCAAAAAGCTATTCAAAAACTGAAATGAACTGTTTGATTCAATGCAAATAAAACTGGAAGTCTTTTATAACTCTTTCCATTGCCGGTTAGGATGATTTGCAGTTATAAAATCTATTGAAGGGCCAATCAGTTATTCCTTTCTCCAATGAGACACAAACTAGGGGCCTCTATCAAAATCTATGGATCCCAAGAGTCCTTGATACAAATGTGAGTACCAAAATTTAGGAACAGGCACAATAAAACAGCAGGGCTGTAGTAAACAATCCCATGTTGAGGCTTTTGTATGTAGAACTATATCTTGTTATACACTAGGCCATCAAAAAGGTTAAGATAACGGACCTTTTAGTCATGGCCCTTTTAAGACCTATTAAGTTCTTAGAATTGGAGAAAATAATGAACATGACAGTGTCCACTGCCTCTAATCTTCTAATGTTTGATAAAGTTTGATAGACCCACAGATTAAAACCTTAATAATTAAGGAATGATTCACATCGCCTAACACCATATCTCATCTTTATGGATGATCATTCTTTTAAATAATCACTGTTCAATAAGTTTTCTGTAAAAGCTTTGCGAAACCTGTGGATTGCTGTACTTGTATTACAGTCTAGGGGTACTTATTTGAGAACTGTGTCTGGCTTTGAGCCGTTCATCACCAGACTTTCGCTGAAAAATTCAGAACTTGTAGATTTCAAGAAGAGAAATTATAACAGTCAAACACAGACTTATTCCTTGTGGTCTTAATATTGTTTGTCTGCAAACATAAATAGCAAATAAAACGTTCCTTGTTTCTCTTTATGGTTTCATGAATGACACTTCAGATTTTACAAATACAATGTACAATATGTAGAAATAATGCAGGGAATATGTACACAGATACTCCCACACCAGAAAGTCCAATCTGGACAACCTGCATACAGAATATGGATTTTAAGACTGATGCAGATGTGTGTGTTTTATAATTGAGTTACTGTATTCATTTTTGTACTGTTTCAGCGTGCAGCCCATGTAGATATTTTTGTCATTGTAATTATTGCCAGTTTTATTTACATGGTCAAGCTTATATACTGTAACTCTCATTCTCATTGGTTCTCAAGACCAAAAAAAAAAAGACTGAAAAAAACAAGGAAAACTAATTCCCATAAACAAAATAATAGTGTGCTGAGGCCAAAAACTCAAATGCTTGTATAGCACATAAGATAGAACAACCAAGAAGCCTTTTCATTTTTCAAATTGTAGATATCCAAGTGTTGCTAAGTTATTATTTAACCTAATAGTAAATGTACAGTTTTACATAGAATGTTAAAAAAATGGATTAAACTACACAATGTGTTGTCTGAATTAAGAAGGCCGATAGAACACAGGTACAAGTCACCAGAAATTGTTCTTTGAGACTTTATTTGGAACATTATGTGTAGTTTTGATCACCATGTTACAAGAAGAATGTACAGTAGCAGTGCTTCAGACAGAGCTACTAGACTTATTTAGGACTGCTGGGTTTGAGTTGTAAGGAAGTACTAAAAGATTTCAATGATTTCTGTTTCCACAAACGGGAGACTATAAGGTGGCATGACAGACATGTTCAGAGTTAAGAAAGGGAGTGGTAGGATGGATATTCACAATTAACATTTAGAATGAATTCTCCAACTAAAACATAGGGAAGAAGTGGAAGGCAGTTCCACATATGGAACCCTACAGATATTGAATAAGTTGCCAGATAATAATCATTTGGGGACATTTAACTCTCAGCAGAATTGATTAACTATCTTGGGCTGAATAGCTGATCTTATCAAACTTACGTTCTCTAAAGATAAGTCTTTATCTTTACTGCTGTAATATGTTCAGAGTAGTGATAGTATTTGGGGAATGAGAGTCAATCCTCCTTCCTGTAGTAAAGTGTGAATCTGTACATCTGTATATTACAGGCTGAGTTTTCCTTTCAGGATCTCTTGATATTTGCTCCGTTTGTTTCAAACAGTAGTTGCAGTGCAGTATTTGTCCTACCTGGTTCCTTTTCTGTGTTTGTGGTACATCATCTTATTATGAGGCATACTGTGTGTTCTCAAAGATGAGATAATGTTATTAACTAGTCTTTGTGAATGAAGGAAGTTAAAATAATTTGGATTTCTTCAACAAGACGTTTCATATGTGCCAAGATTGCCAGAATTATTTTTAATGGAGAGTGTGTTTCAATATACAGTGGATTCATCACTGCACAGACTTTTCATACTTGTAACGAATTTAAATAAAATTTAAATATAAATGTAAATAAAATATAAATGTAAATCAAAGACACACATTTTGTTTTAGAATTGCATTACTCTTTTATGTGTGTACTTTGTAGCTAAATTAGTGTCACGTTTTAAACAAGTGGTCTTTGGGACAAAAAAACAACCCGAAGACTCCATAGCAGTTTTACTACATTCATGAACTTGGAGAGGCGTCAGCTAACTCTTAAGAACTGCCCAGTGCAGATGACTTGGACCCGCTTGTGCTTGCTGCCCCACTGGCTTACATAAGAAGACACTATATCTCAACTGTATAGCTGGCATATAAGTCCTATTAATCTTTGTTTCAAGAAAATACCTCCAGATGGAGAGTCAGAGGTGTTTCACTTACGTGTTGTTGTTGAGCAGCGGCATTTGCTTCATTTCGACGTTATGTCTCTTTATCTGTATTGTTAGCACATTATAGTTGCGAGGCAGTGCATGGAAAATTTAAAAGTGCATGCATACTCCATCTAGTGGCTGTGGTTGAGTGTGAGCAGACACACAGACGCAGACACACAAGTCTTTTGTTTATATATGTCTAATGCTTTAGGCTATTTCAATCAGAAAATAGCTTAGAAGTCAAAAAGTGTGAAAAAACCTACCTTTGATGCTAAAGAATATAGATATTTATAACAAAAGCTTTACTTCATACAGAAACAATGAAGGCTAAGAGAGTTTATGAAATTATCAGAACATACAACCATTTAAATCTCCAGACCTAATCCTGTTAGATTGTGATGAAGACTACCAGTTGTGTTGATTGACAAAAAACAGAGAATAATAGATCATCTCAGAAGACAAGTCTCTTCATAAACAAAGTGATCAGCTCTGTTTAACCATCAAATAATTGCATTCAGCTTCTTGCTGCTCAGAAACCTCTTCTGTTTATTTCAAAATGGCCCCCAAAGTAGTGTAATTGTTTTGTTTGAATTTTTTTCTTAGGCATCAGATTATGATTCTGTAAACTGAGCCAGGGATGGTCTAAAGACGTTATATTTATTATTGCATGACCAACATTACTGATAGTACTACACCTGACAAAGTTTTATGAAGTCACTTTACTGACCACATTTTGTAAGCTATTTTGTCTGCTATGTCTCAATGTTGCAGTGTGGCACTTTCAAAATTCCTGTACATTAATCGTGTTTGTTCCGTTTGTGCTTTTTTGCTTCTAAGAATAATGCGATGGGGCACTTGGAGTTTGGTTCTCTGGGCCTTCATGCTTTCAATTCCTTCTGCTTTGTCATTCTCGTGAGCTACTCTCATGTGTCGTTCTCATGAGTAATGTCTACTCTGTTTGGTTTAGATTCTGATACAAGTGAAGACTCCCCTCCCCCTCTGCCTGAAAGAACCCCCGAGTCTTTTTGTCTGGCAAGTGATCTTGGTGAGCCATCTCTATCATCTCTAATTACCGAGAGCTTAAGTGGAAAGCGCAGCTCATGAAGTCCTACAGCTGTATTATTCAGACATAGCCCCTTGTTAATGTGTGCTCACGCGAGTGTGTGTACATACAGAATAAATATTAAATGGAACATATGTGTTTCTTTTCTAAGATGAATATGATGTAATATGTATTATACAAAAAAAGTATTTTACTGTCCTGTGTAGTAGTCACTTTAGATATTTGAATAAGGTAAGTAGAGCAGGTTTTGGATTGACTCTGTAAAAACACACTTACAGTACCTTTCAAAGGGAAGCTAGAACCTGAAATGAACAAAATGTTATGTACAAAATAATTACTACTAAACTATAACATAGATTTGTATGATTCTGTTTTACTGTCCATTGCTTAGTTCCAGATTTTTAATCAGGATTACTTTTACTTATTTCATT
>JANRMT010062792.1:90466190-90531011 GCA_026402145.1 Polypterus bichir lapradei | reverse complement strand
TTCTGTTATACCGTCTTTAAAATGTAGTTTACCCGCAACCACTCCAGTAGTGCTCAATGTACCTTTACTTCTTAAAACGTTAATGTTTTACTGTTTAATAACTTATAGACTACATTTTATTATTTTTCCCTTGCACTCAGTGATCAAAGCTATACACACACATATAGACACATACATATATATATACACATATATTTATATATACCTGTGTGTATGTTTGTATGTATGTGTATACACACACACACACACACATACATACATACATACATACATACATACACACACACAAATTATATATATGTATATGTATTCTGCTAGTGTGTATATACTGTATATATATGAATGGAAGAGAAGGTCTGTGATACGGTTTGCATATTTGCAGCTGGAGATCCTCAAAGGGAGAAAATAAATCACGTATCATAATGCAGTTTTTATTCCTGGAGGGGGGGAAACTTTACAACCAATACCCCCCTCTCCTGATCACACTGACTTAGCCCACCCCAAACATAATTTTTTGCTATATATTGCCTTTGATTCTTGTAAGTCTAAGCATTATCCTCTGATGAAGTTCCCTGGCAGGGGTTGAAAGCTCAGGAATAAAAACTACTTTATGATACATGATTCATTTTCTCCCTTTGTGGATCTCCATCTGCAAATATGTAAACCGTATTACAGACCTTCTCCTACATACAATAACATTTCATATTGTGTAATTAAAATTGATTGCAGGATGGATTGTATAGCATGTGTGTTTAAAAAGGAGCCGCTGATTATTTTTAAAAGGTACCGTATCAGATTCACCTCCTCTCTGAATAATTCTAGTTTGAAGCTTCTGACACAGAAGTGCTATTTGAATGACAGTTTCAATTCCAAGTTGAAAACCCCTGAGAAGAAAAAATGTATTACCCAGGGCTACCTTTGACATCTCACATTCACTGAAGAGTATTGCTGAGGTATCACAATTATATGGCAAGAAATGTTATCTTATTCTATAAATTGCAGCCTCAAGAGTGATGAACGACTGAACCGAATAGCTTTGTGTTACTGCAGGTGTCATTGTCACACTATAGGACACAAGCCAAGGTTTGATTTCATAATAGGTTGTCTTCTCTGTAGAGTTAGACTGTTTACTAAATTCTATCTTGGAAATGATCAAGTACTCTCTCCTGACTTTTCCAAATGCACCTTGTGAATTAGTTGTAAAAATTCACTTACACAATTGTACTACAACTTCAGTTCCATGACACAGTATTTGCCTCTTTCCATATTTCCTTTATCACTGTAATTTTTTTTTTTAACATGAATTGTTTTTAGGTCATCCACCAAAATCTAGTATTCGATAAATGGCACCTGAATGGTCAAATAATATTTTTCTTATTATCTAGTGAACAAAATTATAATGACCTTGTAATTAAATGAACCTAATTAAGGGGATTACAAGAGTCAGTTTATTGAACACATATAAACTAATTTTGACCCTTACCATCAGAGTCAAAAGACCAACACAGGACTGAACAAGCACATAAAGTAATGATCAAAGGAAATTTTAGATGAGACCAGTGAACAAGAAGTTGACATCTGTCTCTCTGAAAAGGGCCACAAAGCTGTGTCAAGGCTGGTTGACAAAAGAACATAAATTCCCCCCCCAAGAAAAAACATAAATTCTCATGTTTCATTTGCCAGGCAGCACCTACATGATCCCCTAAAATTTTGGGATACTTTGCTGCCATAGAATCTGGATGACTGGTTATAATATGAGGATCTATGTATAAGAAATTGGCTGTATCATCTATTCATGAGATGAGCTTGGTTGAGTCATGCAGAAAGACAATGCCAGATACACAATGATAAAAATGGTTGATAAGAAGCCAAATGAAAGTTTTGGTCTAGCCTAGCCAAATTCTGATCTAAATCCAAAAGTAATGTTGTGGCAGGACCTGAATCAAGCAGGTCGTGGTTGAAAACCTACTTGTGGGTATGAACTAAAGCAGTTCTGCAAAGGAAGAGTGGTCTAAAATTTTTATACCAAGATGTGAAAGAATTAAGTAAAAGAATTAAGTTAAATATAGGGTAGCAGTTAACTTTTTACACTGTACATTGGGTGTTGGATGAGTTTTTCTTCTTTCCGAAAATTATACAGGTTAAAAGTTACTTGTTCACTCAGGTTGCCCTTTGATTTTGGTTAAAGACTTGAAAGCATTTAGTGTGTAAACTTAATAATAAATCAAGAAGGAGTCACTACATATAACTGTAATGCACCTCTGGAGGAAGGGATGCATGGACACATTACAGATGTTGACACATAAAAATGACACTACAGTCAAGTTGAATATTAAGACAAAGAAATAGACAAAATAAAGTAATCCACACACTTTTTAACATCAACATTCTAATATGAAGAAAACCAATAGCCAGAGGTTATGGTAGCTGGTAAAAGTGACCTCCAGTAGCATTCACTGGAGCGCCGTGATTGAATCAGCCTGAATGTTCTACACAGGTATCATGTAAAGGGCAGAAGACATTCTTCATAATAGTCAGCTGGTTACCCAACACTCAACTCTGTGCTTTTGCCTCGATAAATTCCTGGGTATGTCCGCAACAGACTTCCTATTAAGTCTGCTAGTATCATATGTCTTCATCCAGTGTTCCAAAATTACTATGGAGTGAAGACATGCTCACACCTACAGTCTGGTAGCACCTAGCCAAAGGACCTGGGCCTCCTCTGGAAATACACAGGGTGGCCCATGAAAAAGCGGCCCACTTCCACTGAAATGACTGCATTATGTGGTGAAGAGAGAAATGATCAGATTTGGCACTCACGTTTACAGAAGATGCTGAAAGTGATCTCCTTGTGCGTCAATACATTTCTGTGCCTATTTTAGCATGTGCATGTACGCTCTTTGCATCGTCATGGGATCGATTCTCTGCATCGCATTTTTAATGTTCAAGTTCAGTTCATTTACAGTCCGTGGATTTGTCTCATACATGCAGCCCTTTAAATTACTCCACAAGAAATAGTCGCATGTTGTGAAGTCAGGTGATCATGGTGTCCATAAACCCTTGCTAATAATCCTTTCATCAGGGAAATACTCTTCCTTGCAACAAATATTGCATGTCGTTTATTTCGGCTGCACTAGTACACACTGACCACTTCAGTAACCTGCCACCACAAAAGTGGTTTCCAGGGGTCAGACAACAAAGAAACATGTTAGGCAACACGACCGCCTATCTGGGAGTCATCTCAGTGGAGGCGTTCCACTTTTTCATGGGCCACAGTGTATTTCATTGTGGCTCTTTTTCATACATGGCTTCTGTGTTTGCTGCATACTCTCTATTTCTGTCAAGGTGTACCCTCAGCTACTTGCATAGAGTATCTGAACTACTTCAACTCTAAAGACCAGAGTCAGAAAGGTTTACTCTTCTCAAAATTCCCTTCATTTTGAAGACACTAGTTTTGATTGATGATTCAAGAGGTACCTATTGAGGTTGATGAATATGATGCAAGGGTCAATGATCCTATAGCTGGCAGGGACAACTTATGACACCACTAAATAAAGCCATACCATGAATCACATACATACCATTGCAGCATCAATCAGCAACACAAGCCTTTGTTTGTGTGTTCAGAGACAATCCGTGGATGTGATTTTGGGTTTTTCAGAATAAACTAGTCAAGAAGCATTAACAACAACAGCTTAGCCTTCCAACCTGGGTCTTCCTCACTCATTGGACACCTGGCCCACAGACTCTATTACATGATATACTGTTCCTAACCCAGAGCTGCCAACTGGGGAAAATGTCCAGCAATCTGTTGAACTGTCACAATTTTAGCTGACACCCGCATAGTCTAAACAACTAGTGAATCCACCTTAGGGAATTGTCCTCCCAAAAGAGTGAAATACCAACTAGACAGTCACACCAAAGCTCTTCTACAGATAACTGCAGAACGCAGGCCAAGCAAACATACTCTTGTGTCTGCCTCCTGTATGTCATTGGAGTGTCTGGAAATGTAACTAATGCAAGCCTGAGCTGTGCTGTACGTGTGACGGAGGGTTTCTGTAGAAGCTGTAGGCTTTTTTTTTTTTTTTTTTTTTTTATTATTTTTGAACTTATTCTTCCAAATATACAGTTGTGTTCAAATAAATAGTGTGCTAAAAAAAGTGAATAAAGTGAAATATTTTAACAGCTTTTATTTCCATATTTCAAATGTAGTAGAAACATTACACATTCAATTCCAAATCAAAGTGTTAACAAATTTTATCAAATCTGTGTTATTCTTTTACAGGAAACAAAGAAAGGAATATTAGTCTGTTCAAAAACATAGCAGTGTTGACATTTTTCCCTTCGAACTCAAACTGAACTAGTATTTAGTTGCATAACCCTTGTTTTTGATAACTGCTGTGCACCAACACACAGATATTTCAGCCCTGGATGAATGAACTACATTACACAGTTTCTGTCAATTTTTGGGTTTTGCTTCAGAAACAGCATTTTTAATGTCACCCCACAAGTTTTCAATGGGGTTGATGTCAGTGGATAGAGTTGGCCACTCCATTGCCTCGATCCTTCTTGTCTGGAAACCCAAGGTATTGCTCGCTTAGTAGTGTGTTTGGGGCCGTTGTCTCGCTGAAACACACATTTCAGGGGCATATGGCAGCATAATCTCTTCAGCTATTCTGATGTATTCAAACTGATTCATGATGCCTGGTATACGATAAATAGGCCCAACAACGTAGTATGAAAAACATGCCATGATTTTTGCACCACCATGCTTCACTGTCTTCACAGTGTACTGTGACTTGAATTCAGTACCGGGGTTCATCTGATGTACTGTCGATGGCCACTAGACCCAAAAAGAGCAATTTTACTCATCAGTCAACAGAATGTTATGCCATTTCTCTTTGGGCCAATCGATGTGTTCTTTGGCAAATGTTAACCAATTCTGCACATGCTGCTTTTACAACAATAGTGCTTTATAGGGGTTTCTTGCAGCTTCGATCACATGTTTTCTGATTGTAACAGTATTTACAGTTAATATTTGATCATTTTCGGTCTTTCTGGAGGTGATGATTAGCTGAATCGTTGCCATTTTGACTATTCTTCGATCCGTCTTAACAGTAGTTGCTCATTTTCTTCCACATATTTTGGGCTGTTGTTGCAACTTTAGAGCACTTGAGATCTCTTTAATTGAACATCCTAATGTATAATTTGCTGCACTTCTTTTTACGTTTTTCCCCTCTACAATCAACTTTTTTATCAACATACATTGTTCCTCTGAACAATATTTGGAACGGCCCACTTTACTTAGCAATTCAGAAGGAGAAATATATTTATTAACAATGTGTGAAACATTTGCTTCCCTTCTTCCTTAATAAAGGACAAATCACGGAATAAGGGAATTCTCTAATTAAACTCAACACTGCAATTATTTTGAACACACCCCTTTCAATGAATGAGTCAACTACTCAGAGTAAATAACATGCATGTCATGACAGTTGTTTGGTCTGTTGTTTTTCTATTACTATATCTACAAGTAAATTATTTTCCACTACTGCTAATAACAGTGGTTCATCAGGTTACTGACGTTGTACAGATGTTTTGGTTTTTTTTATAACACAACTGTAAGAGAGCCAGGCAGTTCAGAACAGTTTTAAAGCTGCCTGGACAATGTCAATACTTGATGTTAAATAATAACTGTGGCAGTAGGTGTTAACCTGTCTGCATGCACTTGATGTGTAAACTGCTGAAAAGGTACACAGTGGTTGCTGTTGTGGGATGGATCAGGTTTATGTAACACTTTGTCTTCACTTTTCCCAGGCTTCAGTAACCGCTGCACCAAACCAAAGGGCCCAAGGGATCCACCTTCTGAATGGACCTAACCAGATAATCTAGAAAATCCCAATACTGGACTTCCTTTGTTTTTGTTGTTTTTCCTCCCAAGTCTCGCAGTATGTGGAAGAAGACAATGTTTTCCACTCTATAACTACAGTCTTTTTTACTTTGTACTAACACAGTCTCAAGCAGCATAGATCATCTTGATAACACGATGGTACATAGTTTTTGTACACTTTTTTTAGCCAGGGTTTTGAATTCAGGTGCTAAAATCTGTAATATTTCATTTCTGGGACCATGTACTTGCCTTATTTAACATTTAGTCAAACCATGTTTTTAAAATAGGAACAAATAACTATTGAATGTGTGCTGATCTCTTTATATATATATATATATATATATATATATATATAAATAGAGAAACAAAATGTTACCACGTGTAGGTCTGTGTGTTCATAACAAGTTGGACCATTTGCAGTAATCAAGGACAATGCAGCCTTTCCTATTTGCTAATTGCTGGATAGCTATATACACTTTGTTTTATATCTGTACAGGGCAATTTGACAAATATGCTGTTGTTAATTATTAACAGAAGATGTAAGAAGTCTCTGCATGATCAGAAAAATTTGTGTACCATTTTTGTAAATTATTTCCCTAGTGTTCTAGAGGATATTTCAGGTGTTTATCCTCAGGTGTTTTTTTTAATAACTGTTGGAGAGAGAGAAAAAAAAAGAAGCTTACTCCCAAGAAAACGTGGGTTATAAATTGTAATGATACATTTTTGTAAATTGTACTCAAAAGGTTATTTTTATATGATATGCCAATGTCAGCCATGGAGCCCAGTAAGTGCCTTGGGAAAAATGTGCACCTCTGATAATTGATGCCTCTAAAAGAGAAGGTGCAAGTCAAGGACAATTCACATTTGATTTCCAAAAGCAGGCATGTATTCGACAACAATCTGTTGACTTGTCAGTAAACCCATTTTAATTACAACTGTATATTTGTGTATTTATTCCATGTATATGTTTGTCGGTAAAACGATTCAACAAAAATACATTTTACTTGCACAATTAGATACAATCAGTACATTTTGTGGACCTTTTATTTGGAAATTGTGATTTTCATTCTCTCCAGGTAAAAAAAAAAAAAAAAAAAAAAAGTTTTTCGGTCACCTCTACATAGAAAGCATGTCAAACAAGAGAGCCACGGACCAATGTATTTGAAAATAAATTTTGTTTTTCTTTTGAGGAAACATGTTATTTCTTACCAAATGGTAAGTTCTAGCTATCCACTGCCTGTTTGCTTAATTCCCACTTTAGTCTATCCAAAATAAGTTCTTTTTCCGTTGAACTTTTCATACGTTGGGTTTGATGTGTTTAGACCATTGGAGATTTAAGTGCCTTACAGTGTTATGTGCTATGTAATCCTCCTTGACAGCCTGTTTATTTTATTTGAAGATATTTCATCTGTAGACTACTGTAGTATAATACTTGATCATGCTTGTCCTCAGCTCTGGTAAACGTGCCACTGCTCTTACCACACCAGTATGCTTGAACATCATTCTTTTTCTATTTATCCTTCAGAATTCCCTTTTTTTTTAAAACTCTGAACATAACTTTTAATGTTTTACTGTGCTGCTAAGATACTCACACCTTGATCAATTACCAATCAAGTATTTAATATTTTTGTACAAGTTACCTGTTATTTTTTTTCTTGTTATTTTTAATAGGCTAACAGCAATCTCTCTTACAGCCCTTGCCACCTCCACCAGTCTAATGAAGACACTCACATGGTCAATCTGACATCATGTAGTTATTGGCTCTGTTTAGACCACATCCTCACCACACTTATGGACTTTTCCACCGGGCTCTTCACTTAAGCCCTTTCTGGGTTTTGAATTTAGAATTGATTTTTTGGGTTAGTTTTTCTTCATTAATTTATCCTCTTTGTGCCATTTAACAGCCTTGTTATTCAACTACCAAAATACTGTATTTAGAAAAGTGATCCTGATGAACCTTTACTGTATTCTGTATGCTTGGCTGGCATCTTGTTGACAATGTTCAAGGGAGAGCACTGCAAAGAAATAGTTTACATTATTTCTGTGAGCTCTGAAATCCACTGGTACAAAATTGTTGCTTACTGATTTGAGTTCTAAATTGGACACCAATAAAAATGCTTTTTTTGTTTAATGTTTTCAATAAATTATTTTTTTTTATAAATGCTTTATTTTTTTTTGTGGAATGTGAATCAAGAACACCTTTACCATCATTAATTGTCTGCCTTTGTGTTTTAGTCACATTTACTTTCATTTAAAAGGCCTGGTCTTATACAGTCTAGCTAAGATTCACTTGCAAAGCAGATCTTAACATGGACCATAAGAGGTTTTCATTTCACAAATGGACTTTGCCGTTTTGATTTATGTTATAATTTAGAATTTTAATTTCATGCCATTTTTTGCCATTTTCTAATCCTAGTGTCCAAAATCCTTCAAAAATTGTTAATGAAGAGGAAAGAGAAAATAACTGATTCCATAAAAAGCATTCTCTCCCCCTGAAATTATATAATTATGGGTTTGCCATTTTGATTCTACAAGAATCACAAATATTATTTTAAAATCCTGCTTGGTTTTTCTTAATAAAGTAAAAATCAAGCTGTTCTTTTAAGGCAAAAAATATGCTTTCATTATGGCCATATTTATCCCATTCTTAATTAGACCAAAAATAAAATATCATGATTTGTGTTTGAGAGTGCAATGATGTGATCTATATATCTAATCGTTTTAACTTGCATTTACATTACATTTGTACAAGTAATAACAAAATCATTTGCTTTTATTTCTGTGATAAAGGAATGGAGAAGTGCAGACTCATGGACATGGCTCCACTTTCTCTGTTCTACTAAATTACACACAAGTAACAAAACAAGCTGTTCCACGTGTTGCAGACATCCACCTTGGCCAAACATTCGTAAGGCTCAGCTCATAAATGAAGCACAATGCAGGCCACACTGATGATTTGATCTTGAACGGACTAGTGAGTTGGAGGGGCTGTGAAAACTGTCTATGTCAACTGGCAAAAGCTAAATTTGTATTGTCTGTTGATTTTTGAAACTAAAATAATGTCCATTAATATAACAAGTAAAACAGGATGTATTTGATTAGTATGGGAGAGAATGGGAAGACATCTATAGTTATGAGTAATGACAGCCAGTTTAGTCAGTCCAGTTCAGTGACTAATTCAGGATTGGTACACAAGCTAAGAAATAACAAACTCAGATCAATAACTACAACAAATATAATGGAGTACTCTTCAATTAATAAGTTTGATTTCACAGTAGTCCAAAAGTTGGAATAAAAGAGGAGAGTTTTAGAACATTAAAGTATCAGAAGTTAATCTGACCTGCCCATTAAATATTACCCTTTAGTAAATGTTACTGTCCAGCTAATGTGTCCTTCTTATAACGTGAATACTGTGAACAAATGTCACAAACTGGACTGTGGTTTTCTGATATTCCTGACATGAAAAATTTGTTGGTTCAAAAGAAGCTTTAAAGATTTTGTGTAAATGAAAGCATCTGGAGTAATATCTGTATTCACCAATGTATGTGGCACTAATATTATGTTTGATCATTTTTATATTTTGACCTCTATGGACAAATTCTGTTTCTGTGGTGTGTCGAGAAAATTAGATTTTAGCATGGTGTCTGCATTTGTCCATGGGAAATTGAAACGGATTTTCACATTTTAAAATGACAATTTTTCTTGGAAAATTATTCACACATTTAAAATTACAGTATTTCTTGAAAAATTATGCACACAATTATGTGTGATGCTAGCTCCTGGATGGTTACAAGCTAGCAAAGATAGAAGCTTTTAAAACCACCAGCTTCCGAGATATCCACGCTGAACCTGTGGCCTATAGTTGTGCTTGAAAGTTTGTGAACCCTTTAGAATTTTCTATATTTCTGCATAAATATGACCTAAAACATCATCAGATTTTCACTCAAGTCCTAAAAGTAGATAAAGAGAAACCAGTTAAACAAATGAGACAAAAATATTATACTTGGTCATTTATTTATTAAGGAAAATGATCGAATATTACATATTTGTGAGTGGCAAAAGTATGTGAACCTCTAGGATTAGCAGTCAGTTTGAAGGTGAAATTAGAGTCAGGTGTTTTCAATCAATGGGATGACAATTAGGTGTGAGTGGGCATCCTGTGTTATTTAAAGAACAGGGATCTATCAAAGTCTGCTCTTCACAACACATGTTTGGAAGTGTATCATGGCACGAACAAAGGAGATTTCTGAGGACCAAGTATAATATGTTTGTCTCATTTGTTTAACTGGTTTCTCTTTATCTACTTTTAGGACTTGAGTGAAAATCTGATGATGTTTTAGGTCAGAAATATAGAAAATTCTAAAGGGTTCGCAAACTTTCAAGCACAACTGTATGAACAACAATGGGTCAATATTTTCTGAACCTCTTCTTCAGACAAAAGATATATTGTGTTTGTCTTGTTGCAGGCTCCAGGCTTATTGTTTTTTGTCCAGTGCTTATCCCCATATCCTTCAAAAAAACTCTGTGACCTATGTCTAATGATAACTTGTTTAGAGAAATAGTTTAATTTAACCAAACTTTTGGTGGGCCAATTGATTGGTAGCCTGCCAAAGTGCTCATTACTGCAACATGCATACGAATGTCTTGCTTGTGGAGGCTGTTATGAATGGGTGTCTGTGAAATGCACACTCCTAGTAAATGTGAAATCATCCTAGATCTGTAAAGCCACCCTACTCTACCTAGGCACATTTGAACCAATGTGTTCAGTTTCAAGTTGAGTATTATTTAAGTTGTTCATTTGATTCTATTTCCTGCTCATTTTACGCTCCCTACATAATAAATGTTATACAATTTGATTTACTTATTTGTATATTATTGTACAGTACAGTTTGATTCATTGTATTTTAAAATTTTCGTTGAGTGATTTCCTGTGGTATCCCTAAAGTGTAATTTACATGCAAGTACTGCATGGGCCATTCCATAACAATTTTTTTTGTCATTTGTTTAAGAGATTGATTTTTAAGTTAGAATAAATCTAGTACATGCAAATGGTATGTTAAATGAGCTACTCTGTATAAACACATATTATTTTGAAATCAACCCACCAGACCCCATTACTCTTCTTGTATGTGATGCGATTCAGTGGGGTGTTTTGGATGAGTTTTTCCAGGAGTGCATGTCTGGAGAAAGGGGTCTTTGTTATGACAAGGTCTGGCTTAAAGAGTATCTGCTCTGTGAGAGTTTCATCTTGTATTCTCGACAGATGAGATGTAAGGCTGACGAGCTTAAAAATGTTTTAAAGCTGCTCAACCAGTGCATCTTTCTTGTTCATTTCACTTTTTGAAGTGCCCATTTTGTTGCATATAAATAAAGTCAGCCGGGTAGAAATTCCTTTTAAAGGAAGAATGGAGATTTGGCCAGTTGTTGACAGAGGGGAGGAAAAGGAAAAATTAGGTTAATATCATTGCTAGAGCCAATGATTCCATCTTTAAAAACTGATCTTTATGGAGGTTTTAGAGTTTTTAATAACCTAAGCCAACTGTCCACCCTCCTCAAACAATTTCATAACTAAATTCTACGACATTTCTTCTAGTCCTCCATCTATTTTCTAACCTGTGTAATCTTTTTAGAACAGTGGGGACTAGAGTCAACCCCAAATGGGACATCACTCCATTAACAGTCTTGCTCAGATATGGCTAGAGTCACTAAATACTCTCACCTGCCAACCTTTGCAATGTGGTAGGAAAACACGTGAGGAATTAGGGAGAACTAGTAAACTCCCCAGCCCTGGATTTGAGCCCAGTCTCCTCAGACTGCGTGGCAGATTTGCTCACCACTGCCCCACTCTAAAAGGACTACACTACCAATTTTGCTCGATGCAGTGTAATTGCTGTCCTCTTTGCAGGGGAAGAACTGGGCACGTTGACATTTTTTTTTTTTTTTCTGGCTGACCACACTGTACCCATGCTTTTTTTCTGTGCAGCGCTGACTTTATTGCATATTTCAGAGCATGTATGGGCAATTGTAACTTCTGGATCCTTTTCAGCCTTGACTTTGCAGCCGGTTCCTATATTTACTTTTTTGGGATTCAGCTGTAAATATCTCAACTTTCCTTGAACCCTGCACCACCCCTAAACAATCTGTAGTCTCAAGACTTACTGAAAATGATCATCCATGGTGCTTTGTCTTGCTAAGGTCACAATCTCACGCTATGCTGTTAGGGCCCTGTACAACTAAAATAACACAAATACACTTCTATGCTGTTTCATAAAAAAAAACAAAAAACATCCAGCCTTATTGTGATTATGGTTTTTAACTACTAGCAATACTCAGAATTTCAGTCAGGGTTCTCAACTTTGAAGTTGACTTGCAACATTTGTTTTCATTCTTGTAGTGATAAAGCACCAGCAATTTGGTGATGAACACATTCTTGTTTATTCTTTGCTGGCCTTCAGTAACAAACCCAAGCCTGATATGATGAAAGGCAAACATTTTCTCTGGGGCTAAAACTACAGTTCCACATGCCACGTTTAATAGTACAGGTTACAAATAACAAACCATACAATGTAGAGGTGTGACATTGGAGGCTATTTAACAAAACGTTGTGTAAAGTGAAGAACAATTTTCTTTTAAATCTTGTAGGAGCAAGTGTTCCCAAACCACAAATATTTTCATCATTTTAGATTTTCTAGAACAAATTAACCAACTGCATTGTGAAACCTGCATAATCCAATTTTAAAGTAACAGGCAATCAGAGCCTGGTTAGCATCTGACTACCTTGAATGACAGCAGAAAATTGGCCAGCAGATTTGTGCGGATTAGGACTAATTTGTTGACTGAGTTACTCTGTGTTTATGGCTCAATTATTTGTTTATGTTTTTGTTCTAGTACGTGTATTCATTCTGAATTTGGGGAATATAAATTAATTTTGTTGTAAAGGCTCAATTTAATGAAACAATAAAAAAAAAGAATCCTGAGGTGTTCTCACTGTACCTAGCTGTCTACACACATACTGACTGCACAGTATGGACTGACAGGTATGCATTACAGCAGAATGAGTCGAAATGGCACTTTTGTAAAGACCATGAATTGGTGGTGACTCTTATGGACACAAACAGCTAACTAAATAAACGCCTTCAGTGAAAGAGGTTAGTTTTCAATTAGGCTAAGCCGGTGCAGCATGTTTAGTCCGGTCTGTACCATTTACTTCATACTTTTTTTGTTCTGAATGCTGCAGTAGGTTGTATTTGGAATTTTTTTTAATTATTAACAATCAAAATTATACAACTAACAAAAGGAGTGTAATGTTTCAGTCAACAAAGCAACATGAACAGGCTAAACCAAGATAAAACATTACAGTTGAACTAACTACTTGTACATTTCTAAAACTATAAAAGTTGGGATCAACAGTACAGAGTAACAGGGATTGTGGAAGAGGTGATAGAGTACAGGCAGGGTGGAATCGGTGGAGAAGAGTGTCAGGAGTAATTTGTGACAGATGTGTATCAGCAAGAGTGAAAGGGAAGGTCTACAGGACGGTAGTGAGACCAGCTATGTTATATGGTTTTCAGATGGTGGCACTGACCAGAAAGCAGGAGACAGAACTGGAGGTGTCAGAGTTGAAAATGCTAATATTTGCACTGAGTGTGACGAGGATGGACAGGATTAGAAATGAGTACATTAGAGGGTCAACTGAAGTTGGACGGTTGGGAGACAAAGTCAGAGAGGCGAGATTCTTTTGGTTTGGACATGTGCAGAGGAGAGATGCTGAGTATATTGGGAGAAGGATGCTAAGGATAGGGTTACCAGGGAAGAGGAAAAGAGGAGGGTCTAAGCGAAGATTTATGGATGTGGTGAGAGAGGACATGCAGGTGATGGGTATAACAGAACAAGATGCAGAGGACAGAAAGATATGGAAGAAGATGATCTGCTGTGGCAACCTATAATAGGAGCAGCCGAAAGAAGAAGAAGACAGTATTTGCTTTCAAATGGTGCTGAACTTCATGCGTAGAATATAATTAGCAAAAGACAGCCAATTAAAGTTTTACTTATTTTTCATTGTTTCCTTTTAGAATTGTATAGGTTTGCTTTTATTTTTACCATTTCCTTTTTAATTCATCACAACACATGAAGACAGGGATTTAAATCTGTTTTTGCATTATTAAATGCCAACATTTGTTATCCTACTTTTACACTAAAAGTGTCATATATTCATTTCACATATAATCATCAAAACCTGTTTAATCCAGTCCAGGGCCGGGTGGAGCTGATACAGCTCATGGCAATATCATGCACAATAAAGAAATCAGCCCAGTAAAGGTCCATTGCTAATTTAGACCTTCCAATCACCCCAATATGCACATGCCTGAGCAGTGAAAAGAAAACAAGAATGTGCAAAGTACAGTATATACAGATAACCTAACCTGTGTGGGATTCACACCCATGCATAAGTAGTACCAATTACTTTGCCATACATATATAAATAAGTAAGTTTGACTAAATATACTGAATATGGACTGAATCATAATAATGAAAAGTTCATAATTTCTAAAACCGGACTAAACTTTTTTTCTTGTTAATTATGGCTGCCCTAAGCAATTAAGAGTTTCTTCTTAACATTTGTTTTACTCCGATTAGTAAACAATCTTAATACCACAAGTCAGTAATGCAATTGTATAACTAAAAGTCTTCATACAAAAGCTGTTTTAATTTCAAAGCTGCAAACAATGAAGAGTAACGCTGGATGTCTTACACGAATGGAATTAAATTAGACTATCAGATACCCAACTGCACTTCTACTCTTGTGCTTTTATTAACACTAATAACTTTTTTCTATTTTTCTAACTTTCTACACATCACATTGAACTTTAAAGCAATTGGTGTAATGCTTTCTTGAACTCTTCTGTTTTCTTAAATCAAACAGCTGAAAAAATGCATATGTTTCAACTTTCAGCAATAATTAAACAATAGTTAATAACATTTTAAGGCTGCTAAATACAATGATATTTTTATGATTTAATTCTGGTGATACAGAAATTGAACTCTGACAATCAGTCAGTAAAGCTGTTTCACCATTGGTAACAGCCAAGTGTACTGAATTTTGTACAAGATCAAGCACAGATATTGGCATGCACTACCTTTGCAGTTCCATCAAGGGGTGCATACTGTCTTCTGCTGCACAGTCAGTACAATATGGATTGTACAACAAAGAGTGACAAACTGCTTCTGTAGTTAAAAGTGCTGCTGCATATACAAACAATTCAAAAACATTTTACTTTTATATGAAACTAATGTGGTGCTAGACTTTTAGTCACTTCACACTTCTGGGTGAGTTGTGAGAGTAGCCTCCTTTTGCTCATTTAATCATATAATAATAATAATCCTTAATGTAAAATGACAAAATGTCCAAAATCCATCCATGGCTGGCGTAACATTTTAAACGGTCTTGGCATCTGTCAGCTTTTGGGTGTAACACATCGTTCATGTCGTTCAGCATCCCCAAGAATATTTTTAGTTAGTTACTATGAGTGAATACCCATGGGAATTAATAAAACCTGAAATGATTTTTCCTTCTTTGGATGATGAGCATTCACAACCAGGGAGGAGAGATTAGGAGCATGCGCTGATACAGCACATTGCTGCACCCACCACATAACAAACCAACTCAGGACCCCAGGTTAGGACCTGAGTGCAGCCATGCAATGGGTGACACCTCAACACCACACAAGCACAAAGAAAGAGGAATGTAACGACTAGCGTATTCGGTGAGCAGAAAACTCTAAATGCACAACGTGAGTGATTGAAACAGATGGTCTGCTGCTCTCATTGCCACTACTTGCCACCTTGCCTACAATGTTCCCACTGATAAATCTGTTGTTACAGGCAATAGTGGTGAACCGTTACATTGCATTTGCGTAGCTTGCACTGCTAAGCATTTTGCTGTGGAATGACTGCCTGAAAGGAGATTTACATGGTGTTGTCAAAAGGGAAAAGTAATTCTACAGGTCATTCCAACAGTTAATGACTGCACTCCAAATATATATTTGACAAATTGTTTGGAAAACATTAAATCAATCAATAAGTTGTTAGCATTTCGTCTATGGTTGCCAGGATTACATCTCCACAAGGTTTTTGAGCCTGTTGCCTACCATCAAAGACAGTTCAGTGTTTTTGGTAAAGAAATCTTTACTGCTTAGTATTTGCACTAAAGACTACAGATTTAGTTTTATACAACCTCAGTAAAATAAAGAAATTAATAAAACAAAACGTTAAATATACTATAAAGAAATTTTCACTGGATACTTCCAATAACATTGGCACAATTGCTGCTCTATCAAACGACTAATTCTGCTTTTAATAGAAACGCAAAATTTTGCAATCCTAATATTATGATAGTATATGTATTCCCTTTTGCAATTTAATACTTCCATTCTCTAACACAATGTCTGTCTTCTGTTTCTGAATGGAGGAATAGTAATTTTCTCAAGCTAAATAAAGAGAAAACAGAAATTTTAGTGATTAGCAATAATGGAGACAATGAGATTATTAGAAATAAACTTGATGCATTAGGATTAAAAGTCAAGACGGAGGTAAAGAAATTAGGGGTAACTGTTGACTGTAACCTGAATTTTAAATCGCATATTAATCAGACCACTAGGACAGCATTTTTTCACTTAAGAAACATAGCAAAAGTTAGACCTCTTATATCATTGTAAGATGCTGAAAAATTAGTTCACGCTTTTGTTTTCAGTCGTCTAGATTACTGTAACGCACTCCTCTCAGGACTACCCAAAAAGACATAAATCACTTGCAATGAGTGCAGAATGCAGCTGCTAGAATACTAACTAGGAAAAGAAAATCTGAGCACATTACTCCAGTTTTGATGCCACTACATTGGTTACCTGTGTCGTTTAGAATTGACTTTAAAATACTGCTTATGGTTTACAAAGCCTTAAATAATCTCGCTCCATCTTATATATCGGAATGTCTGACACCTTATATTCTAAATCGTAACCTTAGATCCTCAAATGAGTGTCTGCTTAGAATTCCAAAAGCTAAACTAAAAAGAAGTGGTGAGGCGGCCTTCTGCTGTTATGCACCTCAAATATGGAATAGCCTGCCAATAGGAATTCGTCAGGCTGATACGGTGGAGCACTTTAAAAAAACTGCTAAACATACATTACTTTAACATGGCTTTCTGATAACCTTACATTCATTTAATCCTGATACTCTATATTCAATTCATTATAATAACTATTCATGGTGGCTCTAAAATTCGTACTGACCCCTACTCTCTATTCTGTTTCTTTTCCCGGTTTTCTGTGGTGGCGATCTGCGCCATCACCGCCTAATCAAAGCACCGTGATGTCCTACACTGATGGATTAAAAGCCAGAAGTCTACGTGACCATCATCATCAAGTCCTTCCATGAGAACCCTGAATACAAAGAGGACTGTTTTATTTATGTTAGGTAGATTGCCCAGAGGGGACTGGGCGGTCTCATGGTTTGGAACCCCTGCAGATTTTATTTTTTTCTCCAGCCGTCTGGAGTTTTTTTTTTTTTTTTTCTGTCCTCCCTGGCCATCTGACCTTACTCTTATTCTATGTTAATTAGTATTGATTTATTCTAATTCTTACTTTGTCTTTTATTTCTCTTTTCTTCATCATGTAAAGCACTTTGAGCTACATTATTTGTATGAAAATGTGCTATATAAATAAATGTTGTTTTACTAATTGGGCTTTTCGCTAGTAATATTTATTATATAAAAATACAAACACACCACACATTGCACATAAAAGTGGAGCACAGAAAGATATATTTTTTTAAACCCAGACATATTGATGGCTTTTAAAAATTACTGTAAATTATTTTGAACTGATTTAGCCTACCATTCTGCAAGTCACACAGTGTGGTGCTAAACACACATTGAATTGCTGCTTGACCCAAAGTGTGTAATTTTACACAGCACAGTTCTGCTTTAATTAAATTCATACTGTAGCTGTGCCCTCAACACCATCTGCTAATCTGCTTTGGAAGTGCAGAATACTTTTCCAACTGCAACGTACATTTCTGCTTCAGACGAATTTTCAGTATTAATCTTTCTCTGTTTTCATTTTATTACTGAAAATCACTGTTACACACATTTTAATGCAACTCAGATTCATCACGTTCAGTAGATCCAAATAATGTAGACAATTATGAAATATGTGAACTTTGCAATAACACACTATGATCAATAACATGATCATTGTAGTCTCACCCGATATCAGACATAATCCCTGCATCAAATCAGATAATATTTTTCAAATAGAATTTATACTAAACACTTTTCTCTACAAATATATAAAATAATAAGAGTACAACTCTTACGTTTGTAATTTTAAAACAGAATTTACTTACATTATGCTAATCAAATATCAAGTTTCTCATAGCCTACTTTTAGTTTTAAGTGAAAAAGGTGACTTTGTAATTCCTCCTTATTGTGTATATTTGCTCATAAATGAAATTATACAAGCATTATTTTTATATTTCTATTGCAGCAAGGCAGCATGATAAACTTAAAATATGATGTGGGAATCGGGTTCAGTCAGGTGCAAACACCTCTCTGATGCAGCAGTCAAACATTTGGTTTCAAAACCTGTGCATCTTTGTGATAAACCCCACACCTATAGGGTGGTCCAGATCTAATTATGCAATTTTCATTATGCTATAACTTATTAAGTTTATTACATAGAAAATTACCCAAAAAATCCCGGACCATTGAGAAGTGTGCAAATTGATTACATGAAGAATCATCTTCGCGCCGAACTGGAATCGTCCCCGCATAAATCAAAGTCATCCAGACGATCTGGATCTGCATAATTAGATCTAGATCTGTAGTGATAACCACCATGCTCTGCGTAAACAGATATGTGTGATGTAATGCAAAGGTATCTTACTTATTCAGTAAAAAACTGAAATTTACTACAGTAGAAATAATAACAATAAATGCACTGCAGAAATTAAGCAACACACAGTGTAAGCCAATTACAGGGCACACAAATGTACACACCTACACCATGGGGGCAATTATGTATTTCCAGTTAACCTAACACATACATCTTTTTGGAATGTAGGAAGAAAACCCATGTAGGCAACAACTCAATATAAGGAATCAAACCAAGGCTTTTTGACTGTGTTACAGCAGCACCAACCAATGCAGCGAATTTGGAGTCTTGGTGGATCAGGTCCTTAGTCAAATACCATGATGAATAAATTGCATTTCACACGGCTTTGTTTTAGAAGCATATGACATAGCAGATGATTATTGTCAAGGTTTTTCCAGCACTGATGCAAGTATAGAGCATCTAAGTTCTGATAATTTCTCTGACACAAGTATTCTACTTGCAGAGTTAAGGTTGCTTCTCCTGCTCATTAATGGATACATGTGGTCAAACAACCTTCTTATCTTTAAGATAGAGTCACCGATCTGTTTCCTACAATGTCAGATGGTTGTTTGACTTGTTTTGCTTAGAATGGTACCACCAGAAATTTTAAGTTGTCAGTTAGTGGTTTGTGTGTTTGTATCTTTTTTCAGGGTTAATATTAATTTATGTGAAACCACTTTTCTTTGGCTATGAAAGCTTCTTTCACTCTGTTAATAATAACATGTCCTTAATTGAGAGAATGACACAGCTTAGAGATGCAGAAAGTTCGAATTCTAGCCAGGTTGTCCCATCAACAAAATGAAAACAAAAACACAGTGTTTTTGCTAGGTGCCACAATCAAAACATGGTTTATTAAACTCAAAGAAAACAGCCTTGAAAGGCGGGATTTAGTCATTTTTTTATGTAATGTGTCTTGTTCAGGAGAGAGTGCTGTCCTTTGATTAGCCTGATATAGCAATAGACACGCTCTCTCTGGGAAAGCCTGGGTTTTATAGCACTCCAACCAGAATGGGCGGAGTTAAGTGCCCTCACGGGACCTCTTCTTGGAGGGGGAGTGGGGAAGGGAGATAACATAGTTAGTGACAACACCCTACCTCATCCTGGTTTGGTATGACATAAAGTACTGCTGAAGAGTTGCTCAGATACACTAAATTAGGTATCTGAGCAAATGGGAATGGTTCTGTCTTGCTTTTACAAAAACACTTACCCCTTGGTCATAAATGATAAATGCAGTGGCAGGAAGCACATGGAGAGCATCACTGACAGCAGGCAACAACTTAAAGCACCAGTGAGACCTAGAGCTGGAGTCAAGACATAAACATGACAATTTCCCCCGTTTAGTTTTGGAAATACTAAATACACCACAGGATTTACCAATCTCTGTAAACAACTTTAAAATCTTAAAGAACTGTCTTACTTACAGAATAAAAAGGATCACCATTGTTAATCATCACTATTCACACAAGTCATGAAGTTATCTATTGCACAATTTATCCAAATAAATTTAAGTCTGTTGTACAGGTTTAGAAAACAATAAATAATAATCATTCTTTACATTGAGTAGTGAGAAAAGCACTATATAAAAGTGCTTTACATAGTAAGAGGGGAGGCACCTGGATGATGTGATCACAGCCATTTATGTGCCAGTACGCTAACCATGTTAGCTGTTAGGTGGTGAAGTGGTGATACAGAAACAGAAAGACAATTAAAGATGGGATGACTTGGGGACCAGAATGACTAGGCCATGAAGGGCAATTTAGTCTGGACATCAGGGAAACCCCCTGCTCTTTACAAAGGATGCCCAAGGGATCTTTTATGACCACAGAAAGTCAGGACCTCGATTTTACATCTTGCCTGATGGATGGCGCCACTGGGCATTGGGATCCACATTCACACAATAGGCTAAGCCCACAGGGTTCTCTACACCAGGGCTCCCCAACTCTGATCCCAGAGTGCTATACTGTAACAGCAAGATTTCATTCTACTTCTTCTTAATTAATGATCAGTTTTTTCTGCTAATTAACTCTTTTGACTTAATTTGAATTGACTTGCTATTTAAAATTCAGACCCCATAATTATTTATTTTTCTCTTAATTTGGAGCCAAACAATAAGGAGTTAAAAAACAAGCCACCTCTTGACCAAGTAATTTGTATCCATCATACGATATGTGAAAGTAAAGATGAAGGTCTCAGTAATGTTAATCTACTCAGGCCCAAAAAGCATTTTGACAGAGTTCTTAGAATGAAGAAAATCAACTGTTTTGGAAATGTCTGCTGGGGCAGAATGATGGCACCAGCAAGCCATTGAATTAAATAAAGAATTATCTTCTTATTAAGAAAGTGGTTGGAGTTTGAGGCTTCAACTTTGCTGGTCATCTGTTGGCTCACTTCACATCTCATTTATGTTTCGGTGCCGTTTAAAAAAAAAAATAAAGCATTTCAGAGGAATGAATCTTCAAGAAAAAGCCAATTAAAATGAAGGAAACAGAAGCTGATTAGCAACACAAAATTGGTCACTAATTAAGAAAAGGGTTCAAATGAAAACCTGCATCTACAGTAGTGCTCCAGGACTGGAGTTGGGAGACCCCTGCTCTACATCATTTTGTTGTTTACAGTGAGTTTCCATCTGTCTCACAACACAAATGCTTCATTCACTTTCCAGAAGAAGCTGCTGCTACATATCCACCACCCTACCAATGTGTAATACTATTCTGATAGTGCATTCATTCAGTATAAAAATTATAAAGACAGCTGCAGTTTGCTTCAACACAAGGCAGATTCCAAACTTAATGCAGAATTCTGTTTATTATGCCACTGCACATGGCAAGTGCACAAGTAATGGAATGGGTAGTACTATTAAGCGCCTGGTAAGCTTAACTACAAAAAACATACAATGTGACCTACTCTTACAGTTGAAGCTGTTTACTAATATTCCTCTGGTAATATTCAAAGAATCTTTTATTTTAGATGAAAGTTCTGAGGCCTTTGCTTTGGAGAAAGCCCTTTATAAATGTTATGACAATTTCAGGAAATATACAAGAATATGTGAGAAACACTAAATTATTCCTATCTTGACAGAGAACAAAATCCAAACAAAAGCACCCTTAAGATCTACAGATTTTAAAGAACACCAAATGAGATCTGGTACAATCTGTTCTATTTCTTAAAAAAGGGACCATGTTGCCTGCATCTCTGGTGCAAACTGGTGGGTTGGATATATATGGGACACATGGAATAATACATCAACTGTTACAATCCTGGTTCTGCACATCTCTTGTGCCATTAAATAATAAAAGAACATCAATGTGGGTCCCATACAAGCAAATCCTGAAAATATTGTCACCTTTTGAGTTCTGTACTTCAGGTTTTTGGAAAGTATTCAAAATGGAAGAAAATCTTAAGAATGAGATTTTGCTTATTTTCCCTCAGCAGTCCAAACACTTTGGCTTTTAATAAATAAAAGGTATGTAAACAGAGTATTCCTGTCTTTTTTTAGACCATGATTAGTCTTTTTTTTATTAATTTGTGAATTTATTGAAAGTGTTATGTACATACTAACAGTAAACAGTATTTCCTCCTGTCAGATCCCATATCTCAAAATCTAGCCTAAACACAAATGTTCCTGGTGGGTTGACATCATATTAAAAAAGAAAAGTTTTATATTTATATGTTTTTCATGTAACAACGGTATAAATAACAACTTTGTGCACCTTTGTTGTGCTGCTATAAATAAAATTAGAAAATTACTTAAAATCAATATCTTGTCATCAATTTTTAAAGGGCTATAATGAAAAGAAAATGATTGATTTCAGAGCACAGGATATGTGAAAAACAATCTTGGGTTTATGCTTGGAAATACTTTATTAGGTGTATTTAAATATCTGTATTCGTTCAGCAAATATGTGACATCATGCAAAGGCTGCTGAAACTTAAAAATGGAGATACTGTAGCTGTTGTGTTTCTAGGGGAATTGTGGGAAGCAGGGTAGGGAAAAATATACTGTATATATTTTTGAACATTAATCAACCATACAAATGAATATGTCAAATTTCATTTTTTTTAAATTTCATGTAGCCCATCACCTAGGTGGACCTCCATGGAAAGACCCATGCACTAAACGTGTGCACATAACCTGTCATTTTAAAGGAAAAGCCTCTTCCATAATAACCAACCACACACTCCTTGTTGATTTGCCAACTATTTTTTCCATTATGTGTACATCAGCTACTGTATATATTTACAGAAAACGTTCAGGTGAACATTAATCCAAGTAAAACAGCCAATTATAATACGTAAATTTAAGACGTGCAGAGTTTCACCGCCCAACATTCTTTTAATAATTTTGTAACTGGTAAAAATAGACTGGCTGGCTATTTTCTGATTTTCATTGTATCGTCATTGTTATTTTTATTTAAATTTGAAGTATACGTACCTATTTAAATTCTGTGTACATGAGATTTACACGATGTATTTATTGTATTTGTCATTCATTTCAGTTTTCCTGTAATAAGAAATGTAGCAACGAAGACAATATACCACTATATAAAAGTGAAAGCATAAATTCGTATTTTGTCAAACGTTAGAGTTTTTCAGTTCGTACAAAGTGTCCCAAATTCACTGTTAACGGAAGGCACTCACGACACTTTTTGGCACTGTAACGTACACGCCAACAGTTGACAGGCGCACGCGCACTTTTCACATTGTCTCTTTGTGACGTAACGGACACCAGTATTTTCTGCGAGGTCCCTATTCCTATTTTCGCACACATCACAGTTCTCGTCGTCTAGCATCATAACACAGTCACAGTCCTTTTCTTGCCTCGCCCGCGTAACGTCTATGTACATCGCCGACGAGGGTTTCTTCAGCACTGAGCTGCTATTTTGTTTTAGCTAGCTGGCTCACACCGTTTAGTGCTCCTCCTCCTACACAAAAATCTCCTTGTATTGTCTAGCTATTATTTCCTCCTGAACTCTGCTGGGAAGAGCGTCAGCAATGCTGCTGTTTTCCCATATTTCGCAGTTGGAGCAGATCCAGTCCGGAGTATCACACTCGAGCTGTTGCACGCTCGCTTCCAATTGCTGCTTCAACCCGGAGGCCAGACGGGTGATGCGTTCACTTACTGTACGCGTCTCTCTCTGGTGCTTCTCCCGCCACTTGTCAGTCGCCATCCCCGCCCCTTCGCCCCGCCCCCTTCACTGGCTCGCACACAAACAGCAGCAGAGAGAGTAAATAGAGAAAGCCCCAAGATGGCGGAGTCAGTGAGCTTCATCCACTTCCCAGCTGCCGACAAAAGCCAGTTGCAAAAACCGAAGGACTCCAAAGGAAGTACACCAGATGGCAAGTCGCGGTCTTCCCGAGATCATCATCATCCTCCGCCGCCAAAGAAAGTCAGAAGCGATGAGAAGAGCTTTAAGCCCAGAAAACTCAACGGGGATGGAGGGCGTGATGGAGGAGGCGGAGGCGCAGAGCAGAAGCTTCTGTCGAAACAGAGTTATGGCAGCGCAGCAACCTGGAGCTTTGGCGGGATGAAGACGAGTGGTTCTCCGGCACCAACAGCCGCCGGATTGCTGCCCCGAGTGCTCCCTGTTAGTGCCTGCACGTTGGAGGCCGCCGGTAGCAAGGTGAAGAAGCCCCGAGAGAAGCGGGATAAGGATCGGGAAAAGAAGAAACACAAGCCTGTTCCGGATAATGTTAGCCTAACAGAGATCAAGAAAGAAAACGGCGAGTTGAAGTTGCAACAGAAAGGTGGGTTGAGTTGTGTCCGGCGCTAAGAACTTTCAGAGTACCGATAAAAGCCGTGGGTACAATCTGGGCACTGGTCTGGGAGTGGACTGGCAGGCAGTCCACCTTGGGCCGGGGGCAGCGGTCGGCCTTAAGAAAATGGATTTGTCATTTTAAGGTTAAGTACTTTATTCACTTTCAAAATTAAACAAAATCGTTTAGTTTTTTTTGCCCCTTCCAAAAGGGTCGTGGAGTTATGTTTTGAGGTCGTTGTACCGTATTTTTATTTTGAACTTTTGTCCGGACCCGCATGCTACTTTTCGCCTGCAGCTTAACGTGCCTCTCAGTTGCGGGCGTCAAGGTTTGGCAGACGAGTTGTGTTTACCTGTTTTCTTAAGTGTGCAGCGCGGGTTCGGCTATTGCGTGCATACGGCACAGATAAAGCACTGGATGAGAGCCTTGAAACAGTTGGGTCAGATCCGGTCCGCTCCGCCTTTTTTTTTTTTTTTTTCTTTTCTTGGCGGTGGGGGTCACGTGCTTAATTCAACGCCACGCCCCCGCCCCCAACATCCCGTTCCAAGGAGTTTTTTCTGACCACAAGACTAGACTGGCTTGGGTGTGCAGCACCTGTCTGATGTTTGGTAGAGAACACAAACGTGCCTGACCTACGGAGGTAGACGGTGACGACATAATCAGATACCCGTGTGTTTTATATAAACACGCCGCCTAGCTCAGTTGCACTGGTCGTTAAACGGAGGCGAAAGCTAGACCCCCTAATTGGCACAAGGGAAGCGTCTACGCCTGTGTCCATTTTAGGAACTTGTATATCCATTACCGGCTCCTGAGGGCATAGTGTAATGAAGGCAAGCTGAAGACCGTCCATCATTGCTTTGGCGCGTTTTTTAATCCCTGTTTTTAAAACAGTTCACTAAAGGCTGAGGTTGGCAACAGTGTTTTGAGGTGAACCAATAATACTTGAATCGAAGAGCTGAATTTTCAGTTTTCATCTCCATTTCTTTTTAGGTAAAAGAATATAAGTTAAAATGCCTTTATGATAACATGGTAGAGTTAAACTAAAGGTGCTATATTTAAGTAAGTTGTATTTGATGTACTAATGTAATATTCATCTGGAACTGTGGAGCAGTGAACCCAGTGGAATAATCACGTTTTTAATGGTTATTTTCAAGTTGAAGTTATTTCTTCACTATTATGGTAGATTTTAATTTCTAAAATGAAATTGCATTTTAAAGTGAAGCATATTTTATTATCTTTATTATAAAAAAAATCTTGGGAGGGAGACTAGGGGTAGCCCCCAGTTTAAAAAAAAAAAAACTCAAGCCCACTGTTTCCTTTTATAATGAAGGTTAAAGGTACTGGAGGCCCAATATAAAGACAAGCGTTAAAATGTAATATGTCAATTTTTCAAGCCAGACATTTTATTCAGTGTTGATCTGCTTCGTGAGATTGCATACATTTCGCAAAACCGTGTATTCATGTCTTTTTTTTAAGATAGAAAAAAGCAGAAACACAAATACAGTATTGTGACATTCAACCGTTTTAGATGGCGTCTGTGCACTTTACTTTGCCCACTTGACTTCTTCCACTACATCTTTCAGGGTCTGGTGTGTAGACTAGGGTTGCATGGTTTTTCTGTACCCTTTGGGAGATCTTAAAATGGAATAGTACAGGCATTTCAGGATTTTTCAGTACCAGAAATAAACATCGGCCTCCCTCTCAATCCACCTCTCCCTTTCCCTCATTATTTGCCATTACAGTTGTGAAAAAAAGTATGTTTCATAAACTACATGTTTCAGTGCTATCAAAACTTAACTTGGAACCCAAAAAGAACTTATTCCTTTGACGCTGTTGGTAGTGACAAATATTACTTTGACATGATCTGGACAAAAACCACTAACTTCACTGCTATCAAGAGAAAAGTGGTGTACCATGGAGGCTAGTAGTTAGTTAGTTTCAGTACCAGTACTAAGGTCCAAAAGCTGTTATCAATACCAATGTACAAATTTTAGTACTAGTGTGTACTTGCCTTGGGAAGTCATTTGCCAAGTGCCACTGTTTACACTGTTTGTTGATGCCTAGGTTTGAATTGCTGTCAGTGTTCTGAAGACAAGTAGGCCAGTAGTAACTGAAAGTCACTCTTACTTATATTTGCTTACATTTCTTATATACGGAAGGTTATTTTATTATTTTGTAAAGATATTCCCACCTGCCACAGGGTTGATAATGTATGCTTGTGCTTCAGTGAGAGAGAATGTTATGATATTTCAGAAGGTACAAGAGACAGAGGGATGCATTAGCCACTTTACACTGAGTGCTGGTGAGGTGGCCCTAAAAAGAATTTGCCACTTGCACCACATGGTTGTGTCTAACAGGGGGCATTTGCTCCCTGGGAATTAGTTCTTTTGTAATTGCGGCGTGTTACATAACCCACATCTATATAGATATATAAAAAGGCAATACCCCTCCCGTAGTGATACAGCGGTAAGAAATCTTATAGGAGAAATAACTTAGCTTTGTTTAATAACGGCTTACGTTGCATAACAGATGAAGGAAGCCAATGCCAAGAACCCAGTTTGGGAGTGAAGGCCCGATGTGTAGAGTTTGCCATTTTTGCCATGCAGTAGAAGGATTTTCAGAATCGGATGATAGATAGATAGATACTTTATTAATTCCAAGGGGAAATTCACATAATCCAGCAGCAGTATACTGATACAAAAAAAAAAAAAATATTAAATTAAATAGAAATAAAAATGCATGTAAAAGCAGACAATAACTTTGAGTAATGTTAGCATTTACTCCCCCGGGTGGAATTGAAGAGTCGCATAGTGTGGGGGAGGAACGATCTCCTCAGTCTGTCAGTGGAGCAGGACAGTGACAAAAGTCTGTCACTGAAGCTACTCCTCTGCCTGGAGATGACACTGTTCAATGGATGCAGTGGATTCTTCATGATTGACAGGAGTTTGCTTAATGCCCGTCGCTCTGCCACAGATGTTAAACTGTCCAACTTTACTCCTACAATAGAGCCTGCCTTCTTAACAAGTTTGTACAGGCGTGAGGCGTCTTTCATCTTTATGCTGCCTGCCCAGCACACCACAGCGTAGAAGAGGGCACTCGCCACAACCGTCTGGTAGAACATCTGCAGCATCTTATTGCAGATGTTGAAGGACGCCAACCTTCTAAGAAAGTATAGTCGGCGTATATGATATCTTTCATCCATTCGTCTGCTTCAAAGGTGTGCCGGGCAGTGTTCCAAGACTTTATGCTCCCACTTAGATGAATCATGACATTGCAAACAAGGCAAAAGAGGATACAGTTTCATGCTGACTTTGATATACAAAAATAGTATACAATGGTCCTCAGTCTGACTGCCCGGTTCCCAGTTGTCTATCTGTCTTGTCTTATATTGCTGGCCTAGCAGTTAACCCCTGTACTAAATCTGGCTCTCTGTCAACTGTGCATGTGAGTAGAAAAAGGTAGATTTATAAAATGTACTTGTACAGAGCACAGTGGCATATTAAACGTATATACTTATTACAGCAGTGACATGTTCTCCCAGCTATTTCACCCTTTTGCCTACTCATGCACTCCAACCAGCTCCTCCTTATTTCTCTGAAATTTATAATTTATCAATTAAGCTCCAGACCTGCTCTCCATCATTGTCCAAACCAGCCAGGAATTTAGTTTTGAGGCTTAAAATAGATATTAACTGTTAAGGTATTAGAAATGTGAACAACAAAATGTCATAGACCCTCTACAACCAGCAACAACAACAGCACATGAACTGGAATTTGATCCCTCTGAAAGCCTGTTTGGGTAATTTTTTTAACAGCATGCTATTGTAAAGTGCTGTTAAAAAAACATTCATTTAATATAGCTTCCTAATGGGTGTAATTACATTCTGCTATCAGTATTAGTTTTTTCAATATGACACACTGTTACAAAAGTATTCAATAAACAAGAATGTGTTAAATGACTCTTTGAAGTAACTAAAAAATGTAAAGTGCTCCACCTTTCTAACAGCTGACCATTTCCCTGTGCGCACAGAAGTGTTGTGCATCCTTTTTCTAAATTGTTGTTGTTGTTTTAATGTAGAAGTTTTTGTATTTTATTCCAAAAGTGGGTTTTGTAATAGGGACTGTATATATACAGTAGAATCCCGAACTTTCCATTGACCTGAATAAAAATGTCGCATCAAATGTTAAAGCTTTAGTTTGAATTTGACCCTGAATCACTGTCATGTTTGTTGACCCATGGCAGCAGATCATTTTGACTAAAGCATAAAAATGCTTGATTTGTTGATGAGTTACTGAGGTCCAAACTTAACAATGCTCCTGAAATACACCCCTGCTTGCTTAATTACATCTGTTTATCTGGTTTCATAATCCTGTTGATTATAGGCCACAAAGTAATTTGTTTTGAATTAATAAAAGAAGAATGACTTTGAATTCTTGCTCGACTTAATTTAATTGCTGTTTGATTACTGGCTTGTGTTGAATTTTTTTTTATGTTTTTCCAGGGTTTATTGGATCTTCCTCCATGGATTCAGTTTTCCTCTCACAGTTTTGAGACAAACCATCAAGTGTTCACATTTCTAGTGCCATTTTTCCAATATTATAGAAAGCGGAACCTGCTTTCGTATGTTTTCCATTACAGTAATCCCTCGCTATATCGCGCTTCGACTTTCGCGGCTTCACTCTATCGCGGATTTTAAATGTAAGCATATCTAAATATATATCACAGATTTTTCGCTGGCTCGCGGATTTCTGCGGACAATGGGTCTTTTAATTTATGGTACATGCTTCCTCAGTTTGTTTGCCCAGTTGATTTCATACAAGGGACGCTATTGGCAGATGGCTTAGAAGTTACCCAATCAAAGCATGTATTACATATTAACTAAAACTCCTCAATGCTATAAGATATGCATCCCGCGCGGTGTTTGTTTGCTTGTCTCTGCCTCTATCTCACCCTCTCTAACATTCTCTGCACCTGACAGAGGGAGTGTGAGCAGAGGTGCTGTTTGCATAGAAGCTGTTTGCTTAAAAGATACTGACGCTCCTCTAAAAAATGCCGCTTTATTGCGGTGCTCGGCATATATTTTTTGATTGTTTGCTTTAATCTCGCGCTCTCTCTCTGACGTTCTCTGCGCCTGACGGAGGAGATTTGAGCAGAGGGGCTGTTTCAACAGAGGCTGTTTGCTTAGAAGATACTGACGCTCCTCTGAAAAATGCCGCTTTACTTAAAAGCACACGTATTGATTTTTTGATTGTTTGCTTTTCTTTGCGAGCGCGCGCTCTCTCTCTTAAATTCTCTGCTCCTGATGCAGAGACTCATTTGAAGAAAAGATATATTTGCATTCTTTTAATTGTGAGAAAGAACTGTCATCTCTGTCTTGTCATGGAGCACAGTTTAAACTTTTGACTAAAGGGTGTTATTTCATGTCTAGAGGGCTCTAATAATGTTAACAGTGTGGGAGAGTTTATAAGGGCTTAAAATATATAAAAATAACCATACAAACATATGGTTTCTACTTCGCGGATTTTCACCTATCGCGGGGGGGTCTGGAACTCAACCCCCGCGATGGAGGAGGGATTACTGTATAAGACTGTTTTATTGTGAAAAAGTCTTTATGAAAGGCACTTTAATCTCCTGAGTTTTTTTTTCTTGTATATTGATGGACAAGTTAAAACTAGAAATGCCCAATTCATTAGCTTTAATTGCCATGTAAAACTCCACAATACTTAACTATTTAACCATTCAGCTCATTAGTTGTTTTCGTAACAGACACTCATTCTTAAATGCAGTGCACTATATGCTTGATGGCACCTGACTCCTAAAGAGAGGTCTGCAGAACTACTGCAGTTTCTTGGCAAGGACCAGAAGCCATTCCATTCATGAGCTGCACTCCTGTTGGAATGCCTGTATTCTACACCTCCCAAATCATTACCACTGAAAGGGCTACATTTCAGCCTACCTTGGCAAAGGCTGGGAGCTGTTTCAAAAACTACAGTCCTTCTAGGATTCATGGATGTGGTACTCCACACCCATATAGGGTATTTCTGCAGGTCTTTCAGAAGTAACTAACAAAGGCCAGGAGAACCTCTTACAAGGTTACTTATATTCTTTGGCTCTGTTAGGGTGAAGTTTCATTTTGTAGGTGGTGCTGTACTGTTGTCCTCTGACAGCATGATGTTTTGTTGCATCTTCAAAACTGCCTACACCCTCTGTCAACTCTGCATTTCACATCTCTTATATCCAAAACCATATGTTGTCAGTCTCTCCCAAAAGCTGTCCAATATTTGCATCAAGCCAATAGAGATGATTTCTCTTGTACTTTGGCTTGATGGATGTTTTTAGTAAGTGAAATCACTCAGAACCTGAACGACAGATAATTTCCCTTTGTCTTGCTACCTGTCATTGAAATTATTTTAAGCTAATTATGAAATACAAGTTAAAGTTCCCAGCCCCTTTTTCTCATCTTCTTACAAGCATATACAAACTGCCTATTAGTTATTTTATTGGTTATTAAACATAAACACATTCTAATAAATAACACTTACTTATTAGTATATGCTTTACAGTTGTCTGTCTTTCTCCAAGTGATTTGTCTGTTTGCAGAAACATGTCCCTCAATTCAACACTCTATTAAAACGCATTGTTATTCCCAGAGCTGCTGTAGCTGCTGGTTCAAAAGAAGAGTGGATTTAATAGCCTCTTATTCTCCTCTTTTAAAGTGGTCTGAACCTTTGCCCACAATGTCCTCTAGAACTTTACTTGTTTTACTGGCACTTGGACCTTGTCTTCTGCAACTTCTCTCCTTACAGCATGATGTCATTAGTCCTGAGCCTAACTGCCGACCTGTCGGGCACTTGTTGTTCTCTAAAACTTTTTGCTAAACTCCTGTCTAAATAACCACAGTTTCTTCACATAATTTAATCTTTTCTAAATAATACTAAAAATAACAAACACACAAATTAAATATTGAGTCTTATTTAACAGACTGAAAAAAAAAAAATCAAGTTTTTATTCTCATTATAAAGCCTCAGTACTGAACAGGGCTTTTCCCGTGTGTACTGAACCTGAACCACTTTTTTTAAACTTATTCAGTTATTATGTATATATTTTCTTCAAGCGTTATTGGTATTTGTGCTAGGGATGCAAGTAAAAACGTTTAAGTGATTAAATATTGAAAACCAATTCCAAAAAATGTTTTTACCTAATCCCCACCCTCTTCTACACCTCTCTAAAATCCCAGTGTGCTTTATGAAAAAAAACAAACTTTCTACCTAGCCTACTTGTCAAATTGCAGGTCAATGTTATAAATCAAATTTGCTAAGGATGCAACAATGCCGATTACTGGTATGCGGTTTTGCTCTGGTACAGTGGTCAAGTACTTGTATTCATAAAAATTCCCCAATGCCTATAACTGATACCATTAACTCACCGATGTGATTGTGTGCACGTTAAGGAGCAAAAAGAAAAGGAAAAAAATGGAAAACGCAAAATGTCTGTGGTGTGGAAGTTCTTTAAAATTAGCAATGAAAATGAAAGCCTAGCAGACTATAAATTGTGCTCTGCTAAAATATCAAGGGGGGGTATGAAAACAAGTTCATACAACACAAGTAACCTATTTAAACATCTCAAAAGTAAACATAAGAATGAGCGTTCTATAGAATTTTTTTTTTTTTAACCTGAAAATTTTGTCCTGAATTGTATGTGAGATTTTTCGGTAGATATTCTTTTGAAACTGCATAGATTTTCAAAAATGTGTGCCCCGACTCCTTACCATGACTATTTGTAAATAAATTTGAAGTATCTCTTATAAATTACTTTTCCAGTGTGGCTAATTAAAAATCCTTAATTGCCAAAGTTTCTTACAATATGTAGTATTTTTGAACAATCTCTTCAATTACATAAAATGCCTTTTAAATATCAAAAATTGTATATTGATTGAACATAAAGCTAGCATGCATATCAGCAGAGCAAACATCAGTACAGTCAACGAGGCCAAAGAGATGATGTTGCTGGAGCTACAGGAATTGTGTAACCTAGAGGCAGCTATTACTGCCTCCCAGACGTCAATGGAAGGACCAGCCAAGTGGTAGTATGGAGTGTATGTATAATGAAATCATAGATGAACAGGCAGTGACATCAAGGAGCTGAGTTGCAATAGCTGCTTGCCATACAGCTGGAAACATACCTGGAGCAGACCACAGTTTCTTGTTCAGACAAACCACTTAAGTACTGTTCAGTTGACAAAGTGTATTTCCGTACTTTATCTTGGATATTAAGGAAATAGCTTTAATCACCATGCAGTAGTGTAAGGAGTGAGAGATTATTTAGTGTGCTTTTACTTATTATTAATGACCAGACAAGCTTACAGCTGAAAATACAGCGATTCTTCTGTTAATCAAAACAGAATCTGCCACTTACTTTCTGAAAGAGTCCTAGCCTTATCCAGTGGCATATGTTCCCCAGTGACTTTGACCTGTATACCTTTATGCCACTGAACTAGTTATGTTAAAAAAACAGAGATACCAGCAAGAGAAATGTTCTTATTTTATTTAGCCAAATTCCTGTGATCACTGTGTTCTACTATTACATCCCATATTGCCCATGTTGAAACGCCTGGAAAAATGTTGTTTTGGTTTACATACATTAATTGTACGTGATTTGTTTATTTTTGTGAAATTTAAGCCATTTTAAAATACTAAACAAGTATAGTCATACTTGGTCTGAGAAAAATGGTATTGATGCATCCCTAAAATTTGCACAGCTGAATCAAATCAAGCAGAACAACAAAGTGACCTCTGATAGATCCTAATAAAATAGATTTTGAAATACTTCCTCTCTGATCTTCCCAATTTTATGAGCTGTAATGGCACACACAATCAGAACTTATTAATCCAGTAAGGTCTCCTTCCTTGGCAGTTGCAACTTTGATAACACAGGGACAGAAGTAGCATTATAGTCCAGCAGTGAGATGGAGATACTGACTTATGTAGTATGAGTTTTCAGACTAAGAATAAAAAGTGTCAAACCTTTCTCGGATTCAGGGCATAATATAGTTAGTACAATAAGCAATATTCATCATCATTTATCATGTTTGTCCATGTCGGTGAGCACATGCTGCTTTAACAGTTTTAAATATGGATGACTTGCAGCTGGGCTGCTTATTCAACGAAGAGGCATTTTGGTAGGCTGGTGGTGCACAGAACAGTAATTTTGATTAATATTTTTTTTTCATAATAGAAAACTATGCAAGTTTTTAAAACATTGTGTTTAAAACTGAAGGGCTTGTGCTCTTAATAGCTTTTTTTTTTTTTTACATTTTGATTCATGCCAAGGTTAATCCGGTTTCCCATTTTTAATTAGTTTTTATTTCTTTTTTATCTTCAGCATTCGTTTTAGTTTAGAGTTAAATACTCTTTAGACTTTTAGCTTTTAAATACTCATTTTTCTTTTAGCTTTTATTTTTACACTTTTGAATACAAACTTCTATTTAACTTTAATTGTAGTTCCGGCCTTTGGAACTAAAAGTGAGCCATGACAATTGCACCCGAAGTTTCAGAAAATGTAGAAATCAAAACAAAAGATGTGCTATTCAAATGTAAAGAAAATCATTTAAAACTAGGTATTAATTGTGAAATTTCTTAAGGCCAACATTTCTGAATTTACATACAGTTACTTATTTTTGATAGCCCTCCCCTCTCCCTGTTAGTTAACGCAGGCAGAGTAAATGTGTTATTAAAAAACAAAATATTAGATTCTTGAAAACGCAAATGATTACAAAATCAGTTAAAACATGCTGTTGTCATTTCTGAATCATAGCAACACTTTTTATTTGGGTCTAGATCTCTTTAATCTGTGAAAGTAGCCATAGTGTATCTTATGCATAAGGCTAAAATATGCTGTCATATTTGTTTAACATAAGTCTGAAAATGTTGTTCCCATGAAATATCACGTCTCTAAACTCGTATACAAAAAAAATGTTAAATTTATCTGACATGGCCACTGTGAGGATAATGTAGCAGTCTTCCGGGTCTCTAGTTGTTAAATTTTTTGGTTGTTTCTCTTTACATCTTGTTGCCTAGACATAGAACAATTTTATATGATTTATAGATGGCAGAGCATGAGTCTTGTGTAAGGCAATAAAGGCTTTTTAGTAACAAGTGTGTGAAAAAAATCAGTCCTTTATGAACTTTGGTTGAGAGTTTTCTTTTGAAAGAAAGCATGTATGTCAGTCTATTGATTTCTTTACATACATTTTAAACAACCCACATCAATGTCTCTAGTTTGTAATAATGGTGAATTATTAATGGAATTTCTTGGGAAATATTTATATATCATTAATTGTACAGTATCTAAAAAGGACAGTTGGAGAAGCTGAGGTATCGGTGGCTCTCCCTGTTTAGTACACCTAAACAAAATTCAGGTTAGCACTTTGAAATCTACAGAGATGCTGAGGTTAATTTTTGGTGTGAAGAGTTATGCATGTTGCAAAGCACATTAACCATTTTTAAATATGTGGTTTCATAACTAGCACAACCTTTTATATTTTCTATGGAGTGTTCATTTTAAAGTATAGTATACTTCAAAACATAATTCAACAAAAATGTTTCAGATTTTTTAAAATAATCTGATTACAAGAGCAGTACTTGTTACTGAATCACCTAACAAAAGCCTTAACAGAGAAAAATGTATCGCAGTATTATCCAGTTAAAGAACAGGAAACCTATAGACTATATGTTTATTTTTTTCTCATACAATGATCTGTTTATAGCAAAGAATCTCACTTTAATTGCAAAGTTGTTTATTGTGGTCTTTGTGCGTTTGTCTCACTCAGCAAAGATTATAATCCAGCCTTTTTTGAAAAGCAGGAATTTTCAGTTCTAGATAAAATATTTTGTCAGCGGTGAACATATATTTTGCTCATTCTTTGATTATAAATTCTGTGTTAATTTTGCTTATTGTAGTTGTAATAAAGTTTAGATTCCAACAACTTTAGCCTAATAGATATTATTTATTTATTTGTTATACATTCCTTGCAACTGGTCTAAACTGTTGTGCAAAGTCAAGCTGTCGTGTCTGTAAATCTTTTGAGAGCCAAGTCTGTGGTGTTCATTTGTGTTTGGATTTTCTTGACAAATAAAATTTTCTGGTTGTGTGTGAATACAGTTTGGGATTGATTCTGATTACTGTGTGTACACGTGCAGTTATTCAGCTTCTGTATTGTGTAATGACATCAAACTTTCAGATTAACAGCAAAAGGTAGAACAAAATTTGTTGGAAACCAGAATGTACCATGTGCAGTTACTCCATGCATTTGGTAGGGAGATATTTTAAATTTTTGATTGTGTGTGTTGTTCCAATTCCTCAGTAGCATAATTTTTACACGCATGATTTTTTTTTCCATTTTATGGCACATAATCATAAGCAGCCGTTTTTACTAGATAGGTTAATGAATTTATAGCTTTGAATTAAAGCTAACTAGATTGTTTATAGTGGGGTAGAAGAGGAGACAGAGAGTGAGAGAGAGAGAGGTGTGATTTTTACAGCTAATCTATCAGACACAAGGTTTGTGCAAGAACTGTTTACTTTATTCATCAACAGTTTTTAGAATTGTAAGGTATTTCACACAATTATTCACTGGGAAGTTTGGTATTTTTATAATATTCTTTAGTGATGAATACTTGCATTGTTAAATCCATAAATCTATTTTTTGACCTACACAATGTTCCTATGAATGCACTACTTAAATAAATGACACCTATTAAATACTCTGTTACAGTGAAAACCTGCAAATGTTATTTCCACTGCAAAAAGCTATAGTTTTTCATAACTGAGAAAAAGCTTTTTATAGCTTTGAGGTATTAATTAGTTTCTAAATAATGTTTTTAAGTAATAAATTCGTTTTTAAATAATGTTTAATTTGCTAGGAGAGTTTTAGTTTGACTTCTGGGACTGCACTATATTTGAAAAAACTGACATTGAAATTTATTTTTCTGCAATATTTTGATATGAAAAATATTATAATATTAAACTAGGAGGCTCTGCCCCCTGCTCACTTCGCTCGCCAATCCCCATGCGGGCCCTGCACACTAGTCATTTCCCGCATCTGCTGCTTGTGACAAATCGTGCAGTGCTTTTGGATAAACACGAATATCAACTCTGTCCTTGATATCTACGTCTTTCGAAAGTATTATTGCTGACAATTTGTCACATGCCGGTTTATTATATATGCAAGCGTTATCTATCGGATTCATATAGAAATCCAAGACAACTTCTGTGTTCATATTTTTCAGATAAATTTCGTGTCAAGTGCAATACTTTTGGACATATGGATTTGTATCCATTATTGGCTGTAGAATTTCTAATATGTTTGATTGTTTAACACTTTCGATTCTATGTTGTATCGATTCTCTGTGATCATAAATATACACCTGACTGAACTGTGGTTTCTTTGAAATTAAACTTGTAGTAGCTTTAATTGTTTCAGGACCACAGATTCTCATAGTGTATGGTCCTGAATTGTGTAAATCTACGTGTATTAAATGATGTGAACGGCAACAGATTATTGTAGATTCGGATATTTTGCCTGTAGTATTTGTGGATTTCACTTTCACAAAAATAACAAATCTTTTACTTCATGCGGATACGCCTCTTCATTGGGAAGAAACGGTACTTTTCTCTGTTGGCAACACGAGTTAGGCAATCTACAAGTCTCCGACTTAAACTTTAAAGCCGAACCATATCTACTTACTTCTGTCATATCACCTATGTCCATATATTCAATCTCTTTTTGCTGTTCTGTTATTTCACCGAGTAATAATTTCTGTTTGCTTTCACTAATGCAATCTTTACTATCAGTTTTTTGAGACTTTCAAATTTTTAGTACTTTCATTGTCTCTAACCTGCTCTGCATGTGTATTGCGGCAACATTTTTGAACCTTGTTATGACGTTCTACTCTGTCTTTTATTTCTGCCCCCAGGTGTGGTTAAATCTCTTGGCACAAAGTCTCGTCTTGCGAGACTTGAAATTATCTCTCTGAAAAAGTCTTGTCTCATTCCAGGATTTTTTTATATAATAGAAAGATATAATAATATGTAATTTTCACCAGATGACACCAATAACTTTATTTGGAAGCAATTCATCCTCCTAGAATGATTGAGATGATTTTATAGGGGTGTGCATTTTGTTAGAAAATAAACATAAAACAATAAGCTGTAATATGACTTTTGACTCTAAAGACATTTTTTTAGTATGAACCAACCTTTCTTGAACTTTAATGCTGTAGAACTGGTTTCAAAGCACCAAGCACAAAAACGGGTGAGTACTGTAGCTACTGTTATGAAGTAATTTTGAAATTGACAAGATTGCTGTCTATAAAGTTTAAGCAAAGATGTTTGCTATGACTAATTTGGTTAGACATTTGCAGGTGGGTACATCACTTCGCAGAGCACAGCGACTTTTTCTTCATTATATGCTTTATGTGGACTGTAGTTGCTGAGTTGGATATTCCATGTAATCGCACTACCAACACAGAAGTACAAGTCAGAAAATCCTGACCAAACAAAGCTACCCAAATTGTCGAGTTGTGATAATAATAAAATATTGGAGTTCAAAGTTTTAGGTAACCATTAATTTCCTCACAACACATGGCCCACTACAAAAAAGCCTTGCTATTAAAAACGTTGAACCCCTGCTTTAACCTACTCTCTAGAATAGTTTCTGTATATCACTGTGCACCATACCTTAGGTTGCAGGACACGTTCAGTCACACACTCATTCTCACAAGCCCAGTTCGAAGTGGTCTGTCCTCTTCACCTGCAGCAAACTTAAGTAAATTAAAAAGTAAAAGTAATGTTTAGGATTTGCAAAGAAACCTGTGACTAATTTGGAAAAAAGCCTTTGCAGATAATGTCTAAAATGTGATTTAAATCTGTCTCTTGGGAGACATGAGACACATTGCGCCAAAGACAAAAAAGTGACACTTGAGTGAATATGTGCTGTGGCTGACTTGTTTGTCATGAGCTAGACACTGTGTTGCCATTATGGCCGTACTATGAAAGATCTGAACAACTTGGTTCAAGTTAATGAGAGAACTTTTACCCTGTTATCTGAAGCTTTGAGGTTTGACCTTTGAAACTGCTGTTGAAATTTAGGAGTGAGCTTTAAAACTGTTGCGCATTATGGGAGGCAGAGAAATTTCACACTTTTTTTTTTTTTTTTTTGATTTTTTGTATTGAATCCTGGTAGTTATAATACATTTAATTTGTCTGCATGCAGCACCAAGTACAAGTGTCATCAAATACAGTGGTGTGAAAAACTATTTGCCCCCTTCCTGATTTCTTATTCTTTTGCATGTTTGTCACACAAAATGTTTCTGATCATCAAACACATTTAACCATTAGTCAAATATAACACAAGTAAACACAAAATGCAGTTTGTAAATGATGGTTTTTATTATTTAGGGAGAAAAAAAAATCCAAACCTACATGGCCCTGTGTGAAAAAGTAATTGCCCCCTGAACCTAATAACTGGTTGGGCCACCCTTAGCAGCAATAACTGCAATCAAGCGTTTGCGATAACTTGCAATGAGTCTTTTACAGCGCTCTGGAGGAATTTTGGCCCACTCATCTTTGCAGAATTGTTGTAATTCAGCTTTATTTGAGGGTTTTCTAGCATGAACCGCCTTTTTAAGGTCATGCCATAGCATCTCAATTGGATTCAGGTCAGGACTTTGACTAGGCCACTCCAAAGTCTTCATTTTGTTTTTCTTCAGCCATTCAGAGGTGGATTTGCTGGTGTGTTTTGGGTCATTGTCCTGTTGCAGCACCCAAGATCGCTTCAGCTTGAGTTGACGAACAGATGGCCGGACATTCTCCTTCAGGATTTTTTGGTAGACAGTAGAATTCATGGTTCCATCTATCACAGCAAGCCTTCCAGGTCCTGAAGCAGCAAAACAACCCCAGACCATCACACTACCACCACCATATTTTACTGTTGGTATGATGTTCTTTTTCTGAAATGCTGTGTTCCTTTTACGCCAGATGTAATGGGACATTTGCCTTCCAAAAAGTTCAACTTTTGTCTCATCAGTCCACAAGGTATTTTCCCAAAAGTCTTGGCAATCATTGAGATGTTTCTTAGCAAAATTGAGATGAGCCCTATTGTTCTTTTTGCTTAACAGTGGTTTGCGTCTTGGAAATCTGCCATGCAGGCCGTTTTTGCCCAGTCTCTTTCTTATGGTGGAGTCGTGAACACTGACCTTAATTGAGGCAAGTGAGGCCTGCAGTTCTTTAGACGTTGTCCTGGGGTCTTTTGTGACCTCTCGGATGAGTTGTCTCTGCGCTCTTGGGGTAATTTTGGTCGGCCGGCCACTCCAGGGAAGGTTCACCACTGTTCCAAGTTTTTGCCATTTGTGGATAATGGCTCTCACTGTGGTTCGCTGGAGTCCCAAAGCTTTAGAAATGGCTTTATAACCTTTACCAGACTGATAGATCTCAATTACTTCTGTTCTCATTTGTTCCTGAATTTCTTTGGATCTTGGCATGGTGTCTAGCTTTTGAGGTGCTTTTGGTCTACTTCTCTGTGTCAGGCAGCTCCTATTTAAGTGATTTCTTGATTGAAACAGGTGTGGCAGTAATCGGGCCTGGGGGTGGCTACGGAAATTGAACTCAGGTGTGATACACCACAGTTAGGTTATTTTTTAACAAGAGGGCAATTACTTTTTCATGTAGGTTTGGATTTTTTTTCTCCCTAAATAATAAAAACCATCATTTAAAAACTGCATTTTGTGTTTACTTGTGTTATATTTGACTAATGGTTACATGTGTTTGATGATCAGAAACATTTTGTGTGACAAACATGCAAAAGAATAAGAAATCGGGAAGGGGGCAAATAGTTTTTCACACCACTGTATGAATAATTGGCAGGATACATATCTGTGTACTCGTGGCAGGGTAAGGTACTTTTTCAGATGCAACTGAGCTTGATGAAGACAATTTCATGATAAAACTACAGAGCTGAAATTTAATATTTTGTGTGTTTATGTTTACATTTTATGAGGGCTTTTATGTGTGACGCAAGTAATCCTTCCCTTTATAAAAAGTATACTTTATATACTTTTATAATTCAGACTGGCTGATTTCCCATTATAAAGATCTGTGATTAGAAATACCTCAGAAATACTCGATTGGTGCATCTCTACATGATCAAGAATAAATTGAGGTTGATGGTTCACTGTGGATGCAGAACCTACATATCAAGTGCTATCAACAAACTCGGTTAAAAGAGTAAATTATGTTCTATCATACAGACTTTTCTTGTAGGTTAGTCATGGAAAATGAGAATCATGCTAGTTTTCCTTTTGTATCATGCAGCAAAAAATGCAGCATGTTTCATTTATTTTTGTCTTGACCTTGCACGTCCTGTGATGGGACTGTTGCGCATGTGTATGTTGTGATGATAGTGCTGAAACTAATTAAAGAGAATGACTCAAATCAGGAAAATATTTTAAGATTTACTGTACATGGGTCAGTTTTTGGCCTGCAGAGGATTCTTACATTTTTTTTATCCAGTAAATAAACATCTACATGTGGGGTTGGTTTTGAATAAGATTAGTAGTCTTAATTCATTAAACTGTTCATCTAATGTCTAAATCTGCTTAATTGGTACTCAGTCTCTTAGGGAGCATTAGTCTGCCCTAGAAGCTTCAGGCTCAAGGCAAGAACTTACTCTACATGAGGTGCCACTAAATCTTAAGAACAGTAGAGCTGAACATGAAACAACAGGGATATATGAAAATGCTACAAAATAGCATTTTTTTTCTGCTAGACAAACAGCATGTGCTCTCACATTCACTCCTGCATTTCTTTTCCTGGGCTTCCTTGTCATTGTACGTGTGAAAATGGTAGCTCTGAAGCATTAAGTACACGTTTGTGGGTGATGCGTAAATAAAGCAATTAACTCTCTTTAGTTTAAATGAAGAGTAGTCACCTTATTTTATACATTGCGATATTATTTATTTGCAAAAAAAAAAACAATCATTAAAATAAATGAGAAGGTTGTTAACTTTCATTTCTTCTGTCATCAGTGTCTTTTTATTTACTCACTTGTGTCAGTGTCTCTTATATAAGGTTGTCATCATATAACCTAGTAAATCCTTGGGTGTTTTTGTACAAACTTCTGTGTTGTCTTGTCTGGATTATCTATACTCGTACTAATAAAAGGCAAAGCCCTGACTCACTCACTCACTCACTCACTCACTCGCTCCCCGTGTAGGTAGAAGGCTGAAATTTGGCAGGCTCATTCCTTACAGTTTACTTACAAAAGTTGGACAGGTTTCATTTCGAAATTCGACGTGTGATGGTCATAACTGGAACCTATTTTCGTCCATATACTGTAATAGACTGCAGCTCGATGGCCGTGGGAGGCGGAGTTGCATCTCGCATCATCACGCCTCCCACGTAATTAAGTTCCTGCCCATATAAGGTAAATATTTGGGGGTGAAGGACTGTGCTTAGCATATTCATAAGTAAAAATATCTGAATTACAAACTGATGTTAATTATATTTTGTCCATGAATACTTATTAAATAATTCCAAATATCTGTCCGCTTCCTTTCATAGCTTTTTTCGATGGTTGTGCCGCTTCCAGGCATGTATTTTCGTATTAAAGCATTTAACTAATCACATTTCAGCCATCATTTGTTACCAGGCAGAGAGGCCTTCACAATCCGTTGTGCAGGCACTCTAACGCAGAATAAATGTCGATTAACCTGTTGCTTCAACCAATCAGATTTTAAGTTGGTGTCAGTAGGGCCTTCTAGCAGGCGTACGGCAACGTCACCGCATTCAGACCCATTGATTGGATAGAAGCCGATATGAGGAACTCTACGAGGCCACTGAACGCACCGCAAGCGCCTTGAGCGTCCTCGCGCGCACTACGGCCAACTCCATGGCAGGATTCTGGACAATATTATTTGCCAGACACAGACGAGTTTTCAAGACCACGAAAACCTGATGTTTGTCATGCTCCTCAAGCCCCAGAAGTTTCGGGAATACAAGAAAAATTTCACGCATGCAGCCTTCTCCAGTTTAACACAAGAGCCACAGAGCGGTTTTTGATCTGTCTCGGCTAAAAACAGAACTGACTGTAATGTATGCCATGAATGATTTTGCAGGAAAATCTCCCACTGATCTCCTTGACTTTCTTCATCAGAAAAATCTGAATGAGAGCATGGGGCAGCTGTTCACAATGGTATATTTGGCAGTGGCCATTCCCGTGTACACTGCTTCTGTCGAGCGGACATTTTCAGCCCTAAAGCGAATTAAAACATATGCCAGAAATACGACAAGGCAGGTTCGACTTTCAGCATTAGCTTCGATGGTGATAGTAAGGGACTTTTTGATGGAATTGAAGTGCACAGATAATCCTTACGACAGAGTAATTGAACTGTTTTTGAGGAAAGAGAGGAGGATGGATTTTGTTTACAAATAATCCAAATTTTTGGTGAGTAAAATGTTGCGATTTTCCTAAATAATATTGCAAGTTTATGAGTTATTATTGATGTTTTTTATGTGTGTCGCGGCTGTGGCTGCAGTAGAAAGGAACTTGCTCACCCCTGGTTTGTCTATCCAATAAAGGCATTTATTGTGGCTACAGGAGTTATATATATAATATATATATATATATATATACACCCCGATCTACATACTGTCAAATAAATGAACCACACGCTGTTTCGCAACATGTCAGCGCAACACTAGCGCTGACGTCCGAGGTTCGATTACCGAGAGGGGGTGCAGTGAGTGTGTACGCCTGATGAGCCCAGAATAAGGGCGAAACATGTGCCATGTACTCTTTGCATTATTTGACAGTAAAACTATATATATTTATATTATATACACACATACATATATATATCAGCGCTTCCCGATTCATTTTACACTCGCACCCCCTGTGACGGACGATCCCGATTTCGCACCCCCTTGGTTTGAGAAGAAGTGTGAAAAAATATGAGGTTAATGCAGAAAAACAGATCACCAATTGAAGCTTTATGAATAATGGATACTTTATTCGCCATCAATAATTGTTTTGGTAAAGCCATCCTCAGTTTAATCCTCCTTCCATTTTCTAATTTTTTCGTGACTAGCCATGATTAAATGAACGGTAAAAATGTAAGAGCGAAGCGACGGTGACTTATTGAGGCAGTAGGCGAGAGCACTATAGCACGCGGGCTCAATATAGTGCATGTCAAGTCAATGTAAAATGCGCGATCAGATTCGAAAAAATATATCTTTTCAAGTTCTATTTGGATATAAGTAGGTTCTATTTAGTCGACAGAAATATCTTTGGTAGGAATGTAAGTTGAATAGTCTTTAAATTTCTATGGTGAAGAAAAATTTATGCAATGATAACTAAATTTAACTTGCATACCTACCAAACATATTTCTGTCCACTAAATAAAAATTACTTATATTTAAAATTTAAATAGAACTTAATGCACGTAAGAGCAGGAGTCATCCGTTTTAACAAACACCGTATTGCACTGATACGAAATATCCTGCCCATTTAATTATTTAGGAATGAATAGATAAATTAAGATTTTGTACAAATAATGTTTTTAATTTTTCTTCCTTGATGGATTCTGGCACCCCCAGCAACAGCTGCTCGCACCCCGATGTATGTATGTATGTATATTCTTGTAATGTACTTTACATTGCTTTGTTGAAAGTTGCACTTGTTTAATATCCTTATTGCTAATAATGTAATATTGTTTTGAAGTTGTTAAAAGTACAATTTTTAATAAAGTTGGAGTGCAGGTTTATGTCTATTTGCATACGTAATATTATATGGTTGACATTTGTACTAATCGTGGCTGTCCTGTAAATTATTCGAATAGTAATAACATAATGATTTTGTATTTTAAACTTCCTTTTAGAGAGAGAGAGAGTGGGTTAGCCGAAGCTGATTAGGCTGATTTTTTTTTTTTTTTTCATTTTTGCTGACTAGTAGTCCAGTTTACTTCAAGATATAACTTAACCACAAACAGGAAGATCTATGTTACTGGAAAACTGTATGATTTTTGGTGCTAGTCTTATATATGTTGTTCACAGTAGACCTATCAAATGAAATGTCATTATTGAAATATAGCCTGAATTTTAACAATAAATAAATAAATAGTAATTATACACAAATGTGAAAGAACAGCTCTTGACCTGAGGTGAAACAAATTTCTGCATTCTGCTTTTCCAATCCAGCCAAATTCTGTGGTATTGTATAAATTTGTTTTTGAACTTAACATTCAGAATCGCCCTTATTGAATTATTAAATTGTTAGCTTGTATTATAAAATGGACAGCCTTCTTTTTCTGAAACACACATTCAGAATGAATTTTAGGATTGATTACAAACGCACTCCACAACCCCTACCTCTGTGCTTGAACATCCACAGTTGTACTCCTGACAGATTTTTTTTTTTTCTTAATCGCATCTCTGGCACCCTAAAAGTAGTGTTAACATCCTGATCTGTTCCAGTTCATTCTTAAACCCAAGATTTTATGCTAGAACTGTGAAACAAAAGCTGGTTTCCTTCCTTGTAAATGACACTGGAAAATAACTACCATATTTGTTTTGGTATGTTTTTTTTTTTTTTTTTTTTATTACCTGGGTTAATGTGCTCTTTCACAACCAGTCTGAATATTAGTTGGCCGCTGACTTGGAATATCCTTGCCTAAAACAATGAAGTGTGGCAAGGGGTTCATCACTTTGCCGGTTATAAATCAAGCAACCCCCCAGTTGTGGGTGGTGTTGCTTCACTGGCTGAGGAGCAGAGCCACTTCTTTGCCTGTGTCGAGGTTAAGTCACCAGAGATAGCTACATCGTATCCACCAGCCCACAACAGCCACGTCCTTATGATGGAGGAGTATACACTGAACCTGAGGAAGGCTGTGGGACCTGATGGTGTCTGTGGACGAATGCTGTTGGACTGTGCGGATCAACTGGCTAGGGTCTTTACCAAGGTCTTCAACCAGTCCTTATCCCAGTCCCCTATTCCACCCTGCCTGAAGTCCTCTTTTATAGTGCCACTGTCATTAGCAGCCTGAGTGCCTATCGTCCAGTGGCACTTACCCATCTGATCAAGTGCTTTGAGAAACTGGTCATGTTCCAAAAACACCAGTATGATTACAGGGCAAACATCTACAAAGGAAGCCATAGGTACAACTCTCCATTCTGGTTTAATCCACTTAAAATAGCAAGGGGAGTTACGCTAGGCTGCTCTTTGTAGACTTTAGCTCTGCATTTAATAACATCCTCCCTCATAGACTGGTGACCAAATTGACCAAGTCTGCCTCTGGATTATGCACTTCCTCTCTGATCACTCCCAGAGCGTAAGAGGCCCCCACATCTCCTTAGCCTTAGCACTGATTCTGTGCAGGGCTGCACGCCGAGTCCTCTTCTTTTCACTTTCTACACCTATGACTGCATACCTGCACACTCCAGTAATGGCACTTTCTACACCTATGACTGCATACCTGCACACTTCAGTAATGGCATCATCAAATTTGCAAATGACGCCACGATAGCGGAGGTAATTTCTGTGGTAAATTAATCCACTTTTGGAATGGCCGTTTTGTGTGGTGCAGAGACAACAATCTGGTTCTTAACAAAACCAAAATCAAGGAACTGATTGAATTTAGTAGGAAGAAAACTGATATTCAGCCCCTTTTCATTAGTGGGGACTGTGTGGAGAGGGTCTTAGCCTTCCAGTTCCTGGGTGTGCACATAAATGAAGACCTGACATGGAACACTAACACTACAAAGCTGGTAAAAAACTGCTTTTGTCCTATTATTGCTCTATAGAGAGCATATTGACTTAATTCATATGTGTGTGGTTTGCCAGCTGCACAGTATTGGAGAAGAAGGTGCTCCAGGGTGTTGGCAACACTGCCCAGAAGATTATCGGATGCCGTCTCCCATTCCTGGAAAATATTTACAGTTTCTGTTGGCTTAACAAGGCCCAGAGCATGCTTAAAGATCCTCTCCATTCCGGTCCCTCTTTTGTTTGAACTGCTTCCCTCAACAGACGTTTTAGGACAATTAAAAACATGAACAAACAGATTAAAAGAGTTTTTATTCAAAGGCCATAAATGTTTTCAATAAGCACACCAGTTTGAATGTGAAATATTTTACATACAAAGATGCAGAAAACACTAACTTAAAAGAGAACTGCAATACAAGCATCCAAAAAAAAAAAAACTAACATCATCTGCTCATGCCCACACGGAAGATACACTTTCTTAACACTAGAATTACCAGAGCCTACGAAAAAACTCGTAGGTCCGTCCCACCTTAAATCGCTTCTTAAAACCGTTCTCACCTCTCCGCCAGTGTCTTTTGTTAATCTAAATGTGCTGATAAAAGAAAAGCTGCAAGTAGCCGGCTATTCCATCCCCCCAACGACTTAGAACGTGCACAAACTTCTCCCAGCTCATGCCTTGATTATCTGGGAGTGAAGTGGAGTTTTAGAGTGGAAATAATAGATCATTATTTGGAATACACGCATTTCACGTGTGTTCTGTTTCTACAGTAATCCGTGTAAACACATTTTTAAAACAGAAACGTTTTTCATATTGTAGTAGTAAATGACATAATGTAAGCATAAACTATATAATGTATGAAGCCTGAAGTCCAAATATCAAACACATTTACAAAAGGTACAAATATAACAGAACAAATATGCTTTTATTCAAAAATATAACTGCAGAAAAAAGCCACCTTAGCATGCCACATTGACACATACTTACAACAACTGCCACGGTAGCATAATGGTGTCAGCCGCTGACTAGTATTCAAAAGGTCATGAGTTCGATCCCGCACGATTCAGTTTTGAGACGTAAACTGCTGTTATTCTTACTATTTTATAATAAAAACATACATTTGAATTCAGTGTGTATACATTTGAATTCAGTGTGTAACAGCCGGTGTAATTTATCATACTTGTAAAGGTTATTTTTTTTTTTTATTCACTTTTCATTCTCTCGGTCGTGTTCAGGATCCTTCCCTACACCCTCCCCCCCCAAATTGAGAATGCTGTTTTCACATAAAGATGTGCTATAGCTCTGCAGGGTATTTGTGACTGCATTCTCGTACCAATGCTTCCGAACTGAAGAGCCTGCGTGCACTTTTCGTGGCATTACACGTCTATTTTTTTGAGCATGCCCGTGTCGCTCAAACACAGGAATATATGTTGGTGTACAAGAATAACAAAACAAGTGCACTTTTATTCTAGACCAGGGGTCTGCAACCTTTAAGACATAAAGAGCCACTTGGACCCGTTTTCGAAAAGAAAAAAAAACTTGGAGCCGCAAAACCATTATAAAACAAATCTAACACTGCATATATTGTTTCTTACCTTAATGCTATATACAGGATCATGCAGTTAGCTGTCAATCTGAAGAAAAAAAGGACTTTTTCACTTAACAATGTAAAATATATTTTTGCACATTAATAGCTAATTAAAATATTTAATTTACCTGGTTAATGGGATTTTTGCTCCTGAACCTCAGTGCACAGTGTCTGCACATCAGGGCTGTAAGACGTCGCCTTCATTTTCACACAGGCTTGCAAGCTGTCATCTGTGAGGCGTGATCGATGTTTGTTTTTAATATAGTTCATGTTGGAGAAGACCTGCTCACATACATATGTGGAGACGAAGATCGACAGCACTCCAAATGCATACTTTTTCATGTTTATATAAGTGTTGGGGATGGCATTCCATGTTTCGAATACAAGTTTGTCCTGTTTGGGAAGGTTTTCAATATCAGTCCATTTATGATTCTGAGCCAGAATGGCTTTCTGACGGGCAACATCCTCAAGAGTAGCGGTCAAGCATTTGAATTTGGACACCCATAGATCTTTGTCGGCTATATCGGCCAATTCCATCTCAAGATCAGGTTGACTTACACCTGTAAATGCAGTCATATTCAATAGGGATGGATCGATCTCCAGGGGAGTGACAGGGAAGGATAATGTGGTTTTTTCCTCTCTGAACTCACAGAGTCGTTTCCCAAATGAACTTTGCATTGCGGTGATTGCAGACTTGAAATATTCCAAATTGATTGTATCATGACTTTGTTTGAACTCTCTCAAAGAGGGAAAGTGAGACAGTGTGCCTCTCTGTAAATCTTTGACAAACACTGTCAACTTGCGCTCGAATGCCAAAACCTCCTCCAGCATATGCAGGGCTGTGCCTCCTTTCCCCTGAAGGGTTGTATTTAGCGTGTTTAGATGTGCTGTCATGTCTACCATAAAATGTAATTTTTCCAGCCACTCTGGCTGTTCCAGCTCAGCAAAGGTGAGCTCTTTGCTGTCCAGGAAGGTTTTTACTTCTTCCAAACATGTGACAAAGCGTTTTAGCACCTCGCCTCTGGACAGCCACCGGACCTTGTTGTGGAGCAGGAGGTCAGAATATTTGCTTTCAACCTCATCCAATAACAAACGGAACTGGCGCTGGTTTAAACCCTTTGCCATTATCTTATTTACAATCTGAATGACCACATCCATCACTTTTGTGCATTCCGGCGGAAATGTTTGAGCACACAATGCCTCTTGGTGCAGGATGCAATGAAATGACAGCAGCCTTCTACCCAACGCCTTCTGCAGTAGAGCCACAAAGCCCTTCTGTGCTCCTCTCATGCTCGGTGCCCCATCAGTAGCTACTGAAACCAGGTGGTTAGTGTTTATTTTTTTAGCAGTTAAAAAGTCCAGGACAGCCTTACAGATATCCTCACCCCTTGTTTGGTCTTTTAGTGGTATCAGCTCAATTAGTTCTTCCTGTGGCCCAAAAGAGTTCACATATCGGCAGAACAGTGCTATTTGTTCAATATCACCAATATCTTTGGACTCATCACAGGCAATGGAGTATGCCATAACTGAATTAATGTCTTGAATTTGCTGTTTGCTAATGTTTTCTGCCATTTTTAGGGTTCTGTCTTTGACAGTCTTCGCAGAGAGTGGCATGTTTTTGATTTTCTGCACAATTTCATTTTTGTTTTTGACGTCCATGTATAGATGTTCCGAAATATTAATGAATGCTTCTTTTATATACTCTCCATCGGTGAAGGGCTTCCCGTGCTTGACTATTTCCTGAGCGGCCACAAAACTAGCATATGTTGTGGTATTTGCAGACTTCACCCACTTCTTGAAATTATTTTTGCTCATATTAACCTTCCTGATAAGTTCTGCAACAGCTTTTCGTCTCTCATCTCCATCTGGATATTTTTCAGCAAAGGCTGTGTGTTTATTCTGGAAATGTCTTGCAACATTGGACTTTTTGTGGTTTGCTAATTTCTCACCACATATTAAGCATACTGGTAAACCAGTCTCGTCAGTAGAGAATGCAAATGATTCTGTCCACGTATCATTAAACACTCTGTTTTCTTCAGAAATCTTTCTCTTCTTGCCTTTATCCATGGATGGCCTACCAGGGGGTTGAAAACAGCAACGTAAGTAGAAATCACAGGGCCCCATACCAAAATTTGCTATGCCCACTTCCCCTTCCTTTACCTGCAACCTGTGTGAAAATTGTTCGGCGTTTCTGCCGCAATACCACTGTACCGCTAAAAATCACAGATCACCACCATTACTGGGCCAATAAGCCCCCCATATAATGTGCCAGAGTCCAGGCCCCATATAATTAGCCATTGGTGTTAAAGAAAAGAAAAGAGGAAAAAAAAAGTGTGACTTACCTCCTGAGAGCAAATCACGCGCCTTCCTTCAGCCCGGTCCTCCTCTTTACGGCAGGCTCGGCAGCGCAGCGGCAGTCTGCCGGCGCGATGACGTCATCACGCCACCTGCACCGGTCCGGCGGCCTCTCTGATAGGCTGCCGGCCAGCGGCAGCACACACGTCATCCTCCGCGGTGAGCAGCCTGACAGGTAAGGCGGCGCCTCCCATTCTTCAGGAGCGCGCCGCAGCCACTGAAAGACTCCGGCCCGCGTGACACACTACCGGAGCCGCGGCAAAGGTGAAAAAGAGCCGCATGCGGCTCTGGAGCCGCGGGTTGCCGACCCCCGTTCTAGACTATACGTGAAGAAAAAATAAAGCAAGTTACAGTAGGCGGTTGATACGACAGCTTGCGTGGTGCAATGCTAAGAACTGCTGATTTCCGATCCGTGCTATATAAAATCATCACATTCAAATATTAACAATTCCCACACACCCTTCCTACATTCACGACATGTGTACTTGTTGCAGTGTACACATCTCTCTGTGCTATGGTTCCTATTACACTGAATGAGCACCTGACATTGTACTTTCTTCCCTATACAAATCACATTTGAGCTATATCGCGTCTCCAAATAAATCACATTTGAGCTATATCGCGTCTCCAAATAAATCACATTTGAGTTATAGCGCGTCTTTATGTGAAAAAAAGCAGTGTCAGATGGGGGGGGGGGATCGTGGACGCGACTGAGAGAATGGAACTGAATTAAAAAAAAAAAAAAAAGCTAACCTTTATAATTATCATGCATTTACACTGGCTCTTACAGACTGACTGAAATCAAATGTATGTTTTTATTCTAAAATAGTTCAATACATGCAATATTATTTGAAAAAGAAGAGCGTCAGATCGGGTTTGAATACACGCTGACGCTGTTACAGAAGGAGTCAGCTTATTCAGTACAGCAGTTTCAACGCACAGTACATGTAATATTATTTGAAAACGAACAGCGTCAGATCGGGCGCATATTCAAACCCGATCTGACGCTGTTTGTTTTCAAATAATATTGCATTAGTGCGATGATGTTTTTACATATATTGTCTCTTTCATTCATCTTGCGGTTTGTAATCAGTGACCGCGTGTTTTTTCCCCGATCTTGCCAGTTCGCACCTGTTGCTGTATGGTGGTGTTTCTTTTGTACTCCAGGACATGCAGAAGACAGAATAGTACAGAGCAGTAAGTTCAGCGCTATATGCAATCAGACAGACAGACAGGCAGAGAAGGCACTAGATATATAAATAAACAGGGAAGGCATTGTATAATAGATATATAAAAAACAGCTAAGGGGATAGATATATAGATAGGTAGGAAGGAAAGGCACTATATGATAGGTAGACAGGGAAGCTCCTATATAATAATAAAATTACTATTATTACTATATAGATAGGGAGTTCAGGCAGGCAGAACGGCGAAGGTTAAAAATAAATACATTTTCTCCCTAGCGGAGATTCGAACTCAGATCTCTTGAGGTACAGCAAGTCTGCTGCGCTCTAAATGACGAAATCTTCCCAGTACGCCACGGAAGCTGTTGTAAAAGTCCTGAACCTTTTATGAAAGTGTATTTGCTCTTTGGCTTCAGGCTTCACACATTTTATAGTTTATGTCTACATTTTGTGACATTTATTACTAAAATATGAAAAAGTTTCTGTTTTAACATTGTGTTTACACAGATTACTGTAGAAACGGAACACACATGAAATGTGTGTGTTCCAAATAACAATCTATTATTTCCACTCTAAAACTCCACTTCACTCCCAGATCATCGAGGCATGAGCTCGGAGAAGTTCGTGCACGTTCTGAGTCGGTGGGGGGATGGAATAGCCGGCTGCTTGCAGTTTGTTTTTATCGGCACATTTACAGGACAAAGGAGGCTGGCGGAGAGGTGAGAGCGGTTTTAAGCAGCGATTTAAGGTGGGACGGATCTACGAGTTTTTTCGTAGGCTCTGGTAATTCTAGTGTTAAAGGGGACAACAATAATAATTCAGTCTTGGTATGTTTACCATAATAACAACATAACATAATAACAGCTCCGCTGTCTTGTTTATATTCTTTTTTTTTTTTTTTTTTTTTTTTTAATAAAAGTATTTTTTAATTGCCATATCCCGTCGCTCAAAGCTTTTAGCAACATTAAGGCAAATGCACCCTTTTTTTGTCTCCTTTGTAGCTTATCTTCACTCTCAGTTTTCTTTCTTTGGCACATTTGGTGAAATTGATGGCATTCACAAGAGAGCAGTTGTCAGTGTGACACATGTAGTAGGCCAAATGTATCTGTCTGCACCACCTTTCATTTCATTGTCAATTCCATCTGTCCAAGTGTTTTTCCAGCAAGAGTACTCTGAACAATCCTTCCTATTCTTTTAGATTGCCAGCAGAGTGATGAGAATTTACCTCCTTCGCCCACTAATATTAAGAAATGTCCACCTTTGGTACCACCATCATCTAAATTCCCAAGAGAAGCATCACTAAACAGGACCAGTTTTAAAGAGTCATCGTGCCCTAAAATGTATGTTGAAATCTCAATGTGATATGTTCAGACTTCAGTTTCCTCACTATTTTGTTTGTTTAATGGATGTCTTGCACTGTATCATACTTCACCCTGGATGCAAGGCTGCAGACATCAAACATCACATCTGGCCTACTTTGCCGAGCAACTCATAGAAGCTGACCAATTTTTGATTTCAGCTGATCAGTTTCTGTGTTTGTAAGTGGTGCTTCCCATTGCAAGGCTCTTGAAGAGTCTATAGGAATAGGACAGAGATTTTGTTTTTGTAGGTTTCCTGCTGTAACTGTATAGCTCCACAAGAAGTCGTTAAGGCCCCAACCCCCCCAATAAAGTCATCAACATGAGAAGCCAGAACTCCACTTACACTGCCATGTTTATCTAACCAGTAGAAAACAGCAGGATCTACTAGTGATATTATTCCCCCTGTGCTTTTTATGGTTTCTTTCACTTTGTTGTAAAACTGGAATGACACATCTGTAAGTCCATAAACACATTTTTTTAGTTTCCACAATATTCCCTTACATTTAGCTTCAATTGGAGATTTAATATACAGTAAATCTCTCAAGACCGTTCTATTCCTTGCAAGAATACAAATTTAATATCTATGGACTGTACATTTTATTGTTTCTGATAAATGACAGAAGCAATCTTAAAGATTCAGGACAACACATTGGTGAATCTTGTGGAAGTTCATCCCTACCGAATTCCTCAAAACCTCTATCCACAAGGTGAGCTTTAGGCACTATACCGACTGGTGTCTCTTTCAAGGTGCATACCCATCTTGTGGAAACACACTTTTACCCTAGATCTGGAGTTTCTTCAAAAATGTTGTGTTTTCAATTGCAGTGTTCTTCTTGTTTAGCTGTATCAAATGACACATCTTTGATCTCAAGCACATCTTCATTAGGAAGAAGACTGTTCTGCATATTGACCTTTAGTTCAATATTAAGACCATCAACTCTGGATAAATCAGCTGAACCTGTGGTCCCAACAAGATCATCAGGCTCAGTGTAGTGCAAATTGTACCAATTTCCATGTTTCCTCTGACTTTTCCTGCTTGTTCAGCATAAAGTGGAAATTTTTGGACTCCACTGTCTCTGTCAGTGTATTTGATAGTTTGACCTGGTTTAAAGGTTGCTGAACGTCCTGTATTTTCTCATTAACAGTTTTGGTGTCACTATTGATGTCTACTGTTTGGTTATCTATGTCTGTTTCATTGTCTTTGTTCACCAAATCCTTTTCTGTGTTTTCTTTGACGTTTTCTGTGGAATTCAGCCCTGTGGAGAAATTGTCTATTTCTTCCTTAATCTTGAGTGATGTACACGTTAGTGCTGGGCGGTATACCGGTTCATACCAAAAATTGTTTATTTTTGTTATAATATGGATTTTTTTTTTTATACCGGAACACCAGTTTAAATAGCCTAAACAACGTTTGGAATGTGGCGCAGCGAGAAATTTAAGGGGGGGGGGGCCTTTTTTTTTAGTTCTGCACCAATAAACACGCATGCAACGGAGTACATGCGTTAGTGGAGGATGTCGAGTGACAGAGGTATTGAGCGGTGAAAGTGGACGGAGAACATTATGAAATGGAAGCTGTAGCAGACGATAAAGTTGAACATGATGATACAGAAGAACTTTTGATGAAAAAAGGTGCCGTGTCTTTTGTCTGGAGATACTTTGGTTTTAAAATGTCGGATGTGGACCATTATGTTCAAATGTGTGAACACTGTTTCTATAATACTGGATAATACTGCAAGCCAAGTTGTACTTGTTTTATTTTTTTCAATACTTTGTAATGTACCTGGTTACTGTGTAATAGTGTGACAATGCCGGTCCCCTACAGACTCCCTCTTCCCACATGTCTGTTGAACCAACACCGTCGATAGTTATGACCGAGGTGAGCTGAGAAATCTCATTGAAGCCAGGGGATGGTGGAAAGTGCTCAAGTGCTTTTGTTAAAAACAGTCAAAAGTTAAACCAAAGTGTCAGTTGTGCAGTGTTCAGAAAAATACATTACCCAAATGAATAGCAATCCATAAAACCAGTGAAACGTGGGGATAAAATCCATAATAGATAATCTGTTAAAATAGAGGTTAAAATGCAGTCTCTCTCCTCGCATGATCGCAGAAAGCCATAAAAGCAACACGAAATGGGGCCTAAATCTTTTAAAGGCACACACGTTGACATTGTGCCTTGTGATGTGTCATGCTGCTGAATGGAAAGCTGTGAGCAATAAGAAGCAGGACTGTAGTGAAGCCGAAAGGAACATGTTTTTGTGAGGATGCGGGACTTGTCTGTAGGAAGAGTTGAGCGACTTCGGTATAAGATTGTACTTTCGAACCAAACAAGCTGTGTAGCTTAAATGTAAGCATCTAGCCAATCTAGCCATCAGTAGTAGACTATAAATCAGGCGGCAATGTTGATGCTTTCCTTTTATAGGGTACACCTGTGTAGAATTCTGATGGCTTTTATTTTTAAATAAGAAAATAAATAAATAATGCATGAGAACCGCTTGGATTTTCGTTTTATGTTGTTTGTCTGTACTTGCTCTAATTACCATAATAGTAAAATATAAAAAAGTAAGTAGAAACGAACATGTAACAACCTGGCCCTGTTAATCTAAATTTGAATAAATTGGAATATTTGCTTTTTAATTTTAATAGTCAAACCTTATTTTTTGGCTAACTTGACAGCCCTAGTACACAATGTTAACTTTCTGATGCCGAGCAAACTGGCTTGCAAATTCCAATGCATACCAGCCATGTGTTTGCCATCAGAGAGACTGTTTAGGCTGGTATAGAAGTCGTCTGAGAAGGAGATAAAGGATTTAGAGAGAAAGGAATTGAAAGGATTGACCTGTGGATGCAAAAATCAAGGAAAAGACAGGTTTGAGAAAAGAGTAAGATTTGGAGTGTGAGCAAATACAATGGACAGGAGCCTTGGCAGTGTGAAAGAAGCCCCACAGTGAGAATGAGTGGAGGCAGTGCTCTTAGGGTAAGTTTGCTCCTGCTGAGTGTACAGGGAGAGGAGGACATTCCAAAGGGTTTCAGTGATCATCCTACGAATGCTGGTAGAATGAAGAAGCCAGGCTTTGTTGTCCCAGCAGTGACCAGCTGATTTAATGGTTAACTGCGTTTGGTGGCACTTCAGCACTTTAGCAGTACTTTGGAGACTTTGTGTAAGCGGGACAAAGACAAGAAGCAGAGAGGCACTGAGACTCATAGAGTAAAAGGAATCCTAATTTTATCTCAAAGGTTTTATACTTAAACAAATACATCCAACAAAGATTATGTGTCCGCATTGCACTAGTCCATCCTAGTTATGACTATTGATGTACTGGGTACAGGAAAATGCAAAGCTGCGGACACACTTCAGCATCACAGAAAGCATTATACAGTCATATGAAAAAGTTTGGGAACCCCTCTCAGCCTGCATAGTAATTTACTCTACTTTCAACAAAAAAGATAACACTGGTATGTCTCATTTCCTAGGAACATCTGAGTACTGGGGTGTTTTCCAAACAAAGATTTTTAGTGAAGCAGTATTTAGTTGTATGAAATTAAATCAAATGTGTAAAACTGGCTGTGCAAAAATGTGGGTCCCCTTGTAATTTTACTGATTTGAATGCATGTAACTGCTCAATTTTGATTACTTGCAACACCATATTGGTTGGATTAGCTCGTTAAGCCTGGAACTTCATAGACAGGTGTGTCCAATCATGAGAAAAGGTATTTAAGGTGGTTAATTGCAAGTTGTGCTTCCCTTTGACTTTCCTCTGAAGAGTGACAGCATAGGAACCTCAAAGCAACTCTCAAAAGATCTGAAAACAAAGATTGTTCAGTATCATGTGTAGCAGTAGGGGGCGGTATTGCTCACTTGAACCCTCAGGTACCACGCCAAACACCAGGTAAAAATCCAGTACTTCTTTTTATTATAATAATTATGTGCACCAAGCACCCTCCACTCCACACTACTCATAAATAACTCAATAATAAATCAATAATCAATCCTCCAACTCCCAGACGCGTCCCTCCTACCACCCAGCTCAGCTCGCCGTCTGGGAGCTCCTACGGTCCTTTTATACCCCTTGACCCGGAGCTGTTCCTGCCCCACAGTCCACAAGTCCTTATCAATTCCGGGTCAGGGTAAAAGTCTCTCTTCAACCTGGAAGTACATCATTTCTCCTGTTCACGTGACCAGGACGTACTTCCAGGTTATAGGGCACATAAGAGTCCACGAGCCTCCCTACAGCGACTCCCTGTGGTCCCCAAGGTATCCAGCAGGGCTGTGAAAAAAAAAACTACAAAGTCCTTGAGATCCTGCTGGAATTCAAGGCACGTCCATGCTGTCGGGAGGGCTCCTCCTGGCGGCCTGGGGATGAGGGCCGGGAACTCTCGCCGGACATCCATCACACATGGTTTAGGGGAAGGCTGCAGAAAGCTATCTCAGAGGTTTAAACTGTCAGTTTCAACTGTAAGGAATGTAATCAGGAAATGGAAGGCACAGTCACAGTTGCTGTTAAACCAACCCAGGTCTGGCAGGCCAAGAAAAATACTGGAGCGGCATATACACAGGATTGTGAGAATAGTTACAGACAACCCACAGATCACCTCCAAAGACCTGCAAGAACATCTTGCTGCAGATGGTGTATCTGTACAATGGTGTACGATGTGCAATTCAGCGCAATTTGCACAAAGAACATCTGTACGGCAGGGTGACGAGAAAGAAGCCCTTTCTGCACTCACACCACAAACAGTGTCGCTTGTTGTATGCAAATGCTCATTTAGACAAGCCAGATTCATTTTGGAGCAAAGTGCTTTGGACTGATGAGACAAAAATTGAGTTATTTAGTCATAACAAAGTGCTTTGCATGGTGGAAGAAGAACACCGCATTCCAAAAAAAAACACCTGCTACTTAGTATCAAATTTGGTGGAGGATACATCATGCTGTGGGGCTGTTTGTCTAGTTCAGGGACTGAGGCCCTTGTTAAAGTCGAGGGCCGGATGAATTCAACCCAATATCAACAACTTCTTCAGGATAATGTTCAAGCATCAGTCACAAAGTTGAAGTTACACAGGGGTTGGATATTCCAACAAGACAATGACCCAAAACAGTTAGAAATCTACAAAGGCATTCATGCAGAGGGAGAATTAGAAATGTTTTGGAATGGCTGTCACAGTCCCCTGACTTGAATATCATCGAAAATAAATATATGGGATGATTTGAAGCAGGCTGTCCATGCTCGGCAGCCATTAAATTTAACTGAACTGGAGAGATTTTGTATGGAAGAATGGTCAAAAATACCTCCATCTAGAATCCAGACACTCATCAAAGGCTATAGGAGGCGTTTAGAGGCTGTTATATTTGCAAAAGGAGGCTCAACTAAGTATTGATGTAATATCTCTGTTGGGGTGCCCAAATTTATGCACCTGTCTAATTTTGTTATGATGCATATTGAATATTTTCTGTTAATAAAAAATAAACTTAATGTCACTGCTGAAATACTACCGTTTCCATAAGGTACGTCGGATATTAAAAGGAAGTTGCTACTTTGAAAGCTCAGCCAATGATAAAAAAATTCCAAAGAATTAAGAAGGGTTCCCAAATTTTTCCATATGACTGAATTCTTTAGTGTATCATTTAAATATGACATGCTATTTATTTTTCTAGGTTATACTAATGAACATTAGTTTGCCTTCAAAATTCAAAAGAATCACACACATTCAGTATTTGCAGATTCAGAGTTAACAATAAAGTATGCATTTTTGCTTGTCCCGTTATCTGCATGTTTCTCTAATTGTTGTTCTCTTATTAACAAATAGAGGAGCTCATGTCATTATTGGCGTAAGCAAGCCAAATAACCACCTTGTTTGAATCTTGCCCCAGTGTTTACTTCCTATAACTGTTTTTGGTGCTGGCAGTCCTCCCACATCCCACACTCATTCATGTGCAATTGTGGATGTGTGTGAGGTCTGCCCCTATCCATCCATGGTGCAATCGTGAAAAATAGATATTGGTTAGAAAAGTAAGGAATACTGATGGACATCTGTAGATGTTTATATTTCAGTCAGAGAATGATTGCATAGCCACTGTTCATTTATCTGGACTGTGTAGGACACTGTATTTAAACAATTAATCTCATTATCTTTTCAGTTCTTCTTACAGATTTGATTACAACTAATTTGATTACCAACAATATTAGCCCCCTTTTTTTTTTTTTTTTTTTTAAACAACAAGCATGATTCCTGCAGTTCCACTCTGAATTCCTTCTGCTTCAATCCTAAAGAATTCCAGACATGACTTCCTCTGTTTTTCTTTTTGACATGTGTTGATGCAGTGCTGTGAGTCATTTTTATGTTTAGTCTTTACAAATAATTTTCTCACTTATGTATGGGCTGTTGTGAAATCCCTAATCTACAATACCTTAATTTTAAGTAATTTTGACCAGCTTCATTGAAACAGCAAATAAGCAGTTCCTTTTCTGGTGGCCCATGCTTCAGCTGCTGTAAAGTGACAGTTAGCAAGAAACAAAATCACTGACAGTAGAAAATAAAAGATGTAACATGAATCATCTACTCAAATATGTTTACTCTGTTGGTAATAATAATCAGTAGTCCTTGCCTACAAGTTAACTAGCTGTTTGACACACCCCACTTTTTGAGGTCATAATAATACATTTGGAAAGATGCATGAACAAGAAAAGTTTGCTTTAAAAATTAGTAATGTGAATGTATAGAAATATTGTATTGTTAAGGCTAAAAATATAGCTGAATTGAACAAAGCCATCAAACTTATTGCGAAACTCCACTGACGTAATGAATGAGGTGATCAGGTATTGCCCTTTGTGGTTAATGTTTGCACATGGCTAATGGTAAATTCAGAGAAGGGAAAGCAAACCCACCACTTTGTGTTAGTGCTTGTTCAAATAATGTGTACTAAATTTAGTAAACGTCAATGAAAGTAGCGACCTTTTGTGCACCAAGTTTACGTATTTTTGAAATGTCTTGTGACTCATGCCCTGCAAAACTGAGTTGGACCAAACAGCTAAGAAAATCCATGGTTGCATAGAGTTTTTTATATAAGACATTTCAGTGTTGTAATCAAATTGTAAAATTCTGAATTTAGTATTTTCATCATTTGAATTGTTTACGTGGCACTTGTATGCACCTTAGAATTGGCAAGGAAGGTTTAATTTTAAAGTAATTAAAAATCAGAATTGGATACAAAAATCAGAATCAGTGCATCTAAAGTTAGTTTTCCATACATGTGAAGTTTTTTCTGAATTTTTTTTTTTTTTAACTTAAAAGGTTCACTTTTTTCCTTTGCTTCTAAAATATGAAGCAAATTAAAAAAAAATAGTATCTTGTTGGGTTCTGTGGAAATATTCTGATAATTTTTTTCATGTTAAGATGTTTATCTTGTTTTTACTTTAAATGGTGTAAGTTAAATTCAGACTGTCAGTATATTTATAGAGATACATTTTAATATGGTATACAAATCTCCACAGCAAAATGCATTCCTCCACTTACAAGATTAAAACTCCTAGGATTTCATAGCCTAAAAGTTGAAAACTTAATAATTTTTACTATTTACAGTGGCTTTTTCAGTCATGTAGTACTACATACACATTTTTTTTTCAGTGACTTGTTTATAAAATATTGCCTTACGGTAAGGAAAAATAATTTCAACTTTGGTAATAAGTTACTGTCACATTATGCCTGTGGTTTGTTTTACAGGTGAAAACAGTAAGGAGGAGAGGGATAAAAAGAAGGATAAGAAGAAACACAAAGTGATGAATGAAATCAAAAGAGAGAATGGAGAGGTTAAGCTGTTGCCTAAAGGTACGTTTTTTGGAAGTATCTTTGACTTGTGTGATAGTCTGCTCTCAGGAATTTTTAAAAATGTTTTATTTATATCTATTATAATAAATGATTACCTAGTGTCTTCCCTGCTGAATATGTGCTCATCCTGAATGGGAAATCCTTGTTGGCTTGCATGCCTTGGGCATTGACTAGACTATGTCGTTGTTACTCTTTGGATAGTCGTCACTGTGCTTCCTTTAAGCATCATTCACTACTCCATTTTCCCTTTTGGTTTTTTCTTTGATAATTAGTTTAATATTTAATACTCTGAAGTTTGTAATAACTTATTTTGTATACGGAATAATATGCTATGGAGGAATATTTTGGACAAAATGAAATAAATAAATGCGTAAATAAAAGTACTGTGAAATGTGAGCATAAATAAATGTCATGAAATGAGAGCATAAATAAATGTGTCACGAAATATGTTTTTTGTTGCATATTTATTTATTTCATTTTGTCCGTAACATTCCTGCAAACAGTCATGAAATACGACTTGAAATAAAACCGTCACTTTCACTCATCAAAGTTGAGAGGGTGGGCTCTAACACACCCTCTAGTTACTGATTGGTGAATCGATAGCACAAGGATTAATTAGAAAAATTCTTACTACTGCCGATGAAATGGGTTCTGCTGAAGATATTACGTATTTCAGAGAGAGAATTGAAGATTTATCAGAAGAAATTACAATGTTGGCGGCCCTTTTAGACTCCAATATAGATTAAACTATTTTTGAAATTATCGAAGAACAGATGGAACGGACTCGACTACACTCCAGTTCAGGTGACACAGTTCCCTGCTCTGGACGTCCATCCTTTGACATTCCAGCTGAGTCAATAGAACACCTTCTGTTATGCTGTTTAAAAGTACAACAGATTGCAGATCTATATGGTGTATCGGAGAAGACAATCACAAGGCGAATGAGCCAGTTTGATATACAGTAAGCTGCAACGGCTGTATTAGTTTAGGTACTTTGACATGGAATGCCCAAAGCAGCTCCAACTAATATTTTGAACTGAACAACTTTGCCACTGATCAGAGCTGTAGAGTTGTTTGAAAAAGTAGCTGCGAATATGCACCTGACTTTACACTCGTAAAACAAGGGTCAAATACTCAGTTCAAAATATTAGTTGGAGCTGCTTTAAACCGCATAACAGAAGGTGTTCTATTGACTCAGCTGGAATGTCAAAGGATGGATGTCCAAAGCAGGGAACTGTGTCACCTGAACTGGAGTGTAGTCGAGTCTGTTCCACCTGTTCTTCGATAATTTCAAAAATAGATTCATCTATATTGGAGTCTAAAAGGGCCACCAACATTGTAATTTCTTCCGATAAATCTTCAATTCTCTCTCTGAAATACGTAATATCTTCGGCAAAATCCATTTTGTCGGCAGTATTAAGCATTTTTCTTATTAATTCTTGTGCTATCGATTCACCAATCAGTAACTAGAGGGCTTCTTAGAGCCCACCCTCTCAACTTTGATGAGTGAAAGTGACAGTTTTATTTCAAGTCGTATTTCATGACGGTTTGCAGGAATCTTACGGACAAAATGAAATAAATAAGCAACAAAAAACATGTTTCGTGACACATTTATTTATTTATGCTCTCATTTCATGATACATTTATTTATTTATGCTCACATTTCACAGTACTTTTATTTATTTGCGAATTTATTTATTTATTTATTTATTTATTTATTTATTTAATTAATTTTGTCCGAAATAGTCCTCCATAATATACTGTATATGATGGGAATCTTAAATCCCTGCTTAATCTAATTTGAGGTCAGGAGGAGGCAGATCCTGTCCTTGTAGTAAGGCAGAAACCAAACCTGGATGAGGTGTATATCCGCAGCAGGAATATCCCCACACTTAGTCACGCTTGCTTATCTTCAAATTCATACCTTTGAAAATGGAAAAATTGGATAATGGAAACGCCTTGTGGGATTTTAAACCTATGTGTGCTAGATCAGGGATATAGAAGTGCAAAACTTTAAGCCACTTCTTGTGGTTCCTTTATGTCACTGTCAGAATCTGGACTTGCCAAACAAGTTTTTAGTGTTTACGATTACTGAAGGTCATCGTTTATGGCCTCGCCAAAATTCTGCCATTACCTGCTTGTATTCCTTGGTTATATCCAGAAAATATTCTGCAAATGTTCCTCAGAAGATCAATTTCTTGTACCTCCTTGGATATATTATATTATATTATATTATATTATATTATATTTATATATATATATATATTATTTTTTTTTATTTTTTTTTTTTTTTTTACACACACACACAGTGTAACCTCGGCTCACGACCATAATTTGTTCCAAAACTCTGGTCGTGAACCGAAGCAATAGGATTGTATGTAAATACAATTAATCCGTTCCAGACCGTACAAACTGTATGTAAATATATTTTTTTTAAAGATTTTTAAGCACAAATATAGTTAATTACACCATAGAATGCACATCGTAATAGTAAACTAAATGTAAAAACATTGAATAACACTGAGAAAACCTTGAACAACAGAGAAAACTAACATTGCAAGAGTTCGAGCTATAGCCTTACGACCCAATCGCTGTAAATACTTTTTTTTTTAATGAGTTTTAAGCACAGGGGAAAAAAAAGGAACATTTGAACAAATCCGATCTTTATTTAAAAACCAATCACAAGCAACCAAGAAAGTAACATTGCAGGAGTTCACTCTAATAGCCTTACGACCCGATCGCTGTAAACACTTTTTTTAATGTGTTTTAAGCACAGGGGGAAAAAAATGAACATTTGAAAAAAGAGAAAAGTAACATTGCAACAATTCACGCTACGAACCAAAAAATGAACATTTGAAAAATCCGTAATACAAAAACTTAACAATAAACCACCAAGAAAACTAACCTTGCATGAGTTGAGTTCTGGCATGAAGTGAGGAGGAACTGGGTGGAGATGAGGTTACAATTTTCAGGGAGACTCTGGGTCCGCGATGGAGGGATGTTTTCCTTCAGGTGTTTTTCTCTGTTGTGATTTCTTGGGTTTCTGGTTTTTTTAGCTGTTTAGCTGGTGGATCAGACTTGGAGGGTGTACCGGTGCATTGTCCATTAGAAGAAGGCATTTTTTAGGCAGGTTATTCTCTTCGAGATATCGCTTCACGGCGGAAGCGAAAGCCTCGTGTAGCCATTCCAAAAACAAGGTCCTTGTGACCCAACCCTTCGTGTTTGCCCTCTACATCACGGGCAGTCTGGCTTTGTTTACATTGTGCTGCTTGAAAGCACGAGGGTTCTCAAATTGGTAAACGAGTGGTCGTGAACCGAGGCAAAAGTTTGGCTAACTTTTTGGTCGTAAACCGTGTTGTACGTGTACCGAGGTTTCACTGTGTATGTACGATATATATAATTTTTTTTTTACAAATTGCTTTGAGACCTAATTGGTACAGGCAGTAATGCATACAGGCTACCTCAAATCTGTGAAAGATAAAAGACCCATTTTATATGTACCTCTGTTAGAGGAGGGATGGCATTGTGGAAAAAAATGTTTATTGAAAACATCCTTGATTAATCTTTTTATATGTATTAAAGAGAAAGTCATCTTAGATAAATCCTACAGACATTCTGGGCTCATTTCGTTTCAGAGTGAACACGACCTTCAGAATTTCCTTAGCCTCCTTTTTTTAAATTAAATATAATGCAATTCATAAAATCACACTTACAGTTTGGTCTGTATAGATAGATATTATGTTCTGTGCTTTACTAGAGATTACCAACACTTTCTTCCTATGTGCATTCACAAAGTGAAGATAAAGAAATACATCACAGAATGAGTATAATTCAAGGTAGTAGAGGGTATATACATTAAAGAATTTTAGAAAAAAGGAAAAAGGTTGGTCCATATAATTAACATCATAATGAATAGTGAGTACAAGAATGTGATATGTTAGTGAACTATGGGCTAAAAGAGATACAATTAAGGTTTTTTACATGGAAGCAAGATGTTTCATACTTCAAAAAAAATACGAAGTGCAAGTTTATCAGTCACCAAATGAGCATAAAACAGAATTCTAGTTTTTGTTTTGTGCGCTGTATCAGTGCATGCTCCCAATCTCTCTCTCTCTCTCTCTCTCTCTCTCTCT
>JANRMT010062792.1:90449189-90466180 GCA_026402145.1 Polypterus bichir lapradei | reverse complement strand
TCTCTCTCTCTCTCTCTCTCTCTCTCTCTCTGTCTTTTTGTTTTGTTAGCAAAGTTTAACATTTAGTCTGCTTCTAATCTAAAGCAGTTGGAGGTCTCTGAAAATGATTCATAATTCTAATTTTATTCTCACTTCTGTCCGCAGGGTTGTTTATTCATTTGTTTACAATAGTTCCATTGATTTTTTTTTTCCCCACTGTCAAATTCATAGGACAAGCTGAATTCACCCTGAACAGAGTGATGCTGTGACCTTCCCACATTAGTTGTGTCGGTCTGCATCTCCTGTCCAACAAGTACACTTTGGTGGTGCCAACTAGTCTGTAGTTGAGTACTGGAGTTTCCCAGCAGGACTACATAACTGATTGCATCCTTTTCTGTACTGAATTCTTTGTTCCTTAAAGTCCAAATATTTAGAATTTGTATCTACGTAAATGCAAACAATAGCCAAATGTTCTTTGTCTGCATCTCAAATTGTCATCGAAGTGACCCTCCAACTGTATACAGCCCAGTTGCTACTTGTGAACATTTCCACACTGGGTTAACTCTTGACTTCTGCACTTTGCTGTATGGGTATTGATTCCACATGGCTCCTTCACAAAGATTCATGGGCTTCCCCTGATTAGGCTACTTAGACCAGTTTGTTATACGTAGTCCTACCAAATAAAGGTCATTGAAATATATACTACTACATGACACTAGGTCTCGGTACTAAAGAAGTAATAAATGTAAATTCATTTTCATTATTAGTCAAGATAAAAATAAATATTTATTGATATTTGAAGGTGAGTCTTTGGTGACTGAGAAAATGTTCATGTTTTAATAGCATAAACAACAAGCCCATTGAAGTTGTTTTTTTTTTTTTTTTTTAAACCACCAGTGAAATATTAAATCTTGAATTTTTTTTTTTTTGGTAACTTATCACAATAAAGTAAGTATGTTGCAGTTACATGATCTACTAGATAACATATCTTTCTAAGATGATTACTATGTACAGCTAACTGTTCATCCTAAGCCGTGATTTGTGTCATACTTGTCTCTTATTTCTTAAACACTTCAGCAGGCTGGATTTCTATAAGATGTCCATCTATCCATTTTCTAACCCGTTGAATCTGAACATAGGGTCACAGGGGGTCTGCTGGAGCAAATCCCAGCCCACACAGGGCGCAAGGCAGGAACCAATCCTGGGCAGGGCGCCAACCCACCGCAGGACACACACACCCACACACCAAGCACACACTAGGGACAATTTTAGAATCGCCAATCCACCTAACCTGCATGTTTCCTTATAGGATAATAACTGAGCTAATAGACGGACTGCTACAAAGCACCAAAATGCTCATCTATTATACTGTGCTGTTTTTTTTTAAACTTTTCAGAGATACTTGTTGTATGCGAGCATGAAAGCTGAATTGAGTGTACATTTATAAAAGTGTCAAAGTAAAAAGCTGCCAGTAGCCTAGATTATAGCATGCAATTTTGTTTTTATTTGAAAAGAATAATATTAACTGTATGCAAGACAATTGTTTGATTAATTTGAAATTCTCTGCTCATCATGGATAGGTCAGTGAAAATGCTTTGTTGAGAATATGCTGAAAACTAATTGCTGGGTGAGAAACTCTAGAAGACCAATGCAGGTTCAGTTGTTAAATATAACTGTGATAGAGCATTGCATATGAGAATAATGTGGAGAAAACTGAAGAGGGCGCAGAGTAAACTGGGCAAGCTGCAGGCGAAGAACACAGTACTGGAATGCAGCATGCTTGCAGACATTGGAGACCTGACAATCTATGAAAACGCAACAATAAATAGTTGTATTTCTTTGCTTGATCTTTACAGACATTCTAGATTACACTGAAACTGTAGCTGGAAAGGACCAATACAATGTGGAACTTGAGTGTAAATGAAATGCCACTTAGAAGAGGGGAAAAAAATTCTCACATGAATCACTCTGTGTTTGTTTGATTCTGTATATGCACCAGCATTACATATAAAGATATGATTTGAGTAGACATGGGATGGGTAAAAATATGATTTAATTACATTGATGTTGCCAGCACATTTTTTGAATTTTGCAGTCATAATAGTTTGACAACTGATCCATACTCAAACTGGATAATTTTATTTTTATAGCACACTGACCATTCTGGTGCTATATCAGATTTTCTGCACACTTTTTTTTTTTTTTTTTATTATTAATTTTATTGCAATCCATACAAAGTGATCAAGTTTTTACAAAAAGAAAAATTGAGTTAAGAACAGATCAATCCCCACCCCTGAGAGAGAGAGAGCAAGCCAAACGGCGTAAAATTTAAGGTTTGTAAACATACCTAAATTAATAAATTCTCTGTGCTTCATGAACTTATTTTAAAATATTACTGATTAGATCCTGCCATGTTTTGAAAAAAGTCTGGACGGATCCTCTAACTGAGTATTTGATTTTTTCCAATTTCAAATAATATAACACATCGGTTTCCCACTGACTTAAAAGAGGAGAGTTTGGGTTCTTCCAGTGTATCAGGATAAGTCTGTGTGCCAAAAGTGTAGTGAATGCAATCACAATTTGTTTGTCTTTCTCCACTTTAAGCCCCTCTGGAAGAACCCCAAACACAGCTGTTAATGGGTTAGGAGGGATTGTGAGTCCAAGGCTGTCTTAGAGGTAATCAAAAATTTTCGTCCAGAATAATGTTAATTTGGTGCAGGCCCAGAACATGTGACCCAGTGAGGCTTGGACTTGGTTGCAACGTTCGCAGGTTGGATCATGACCTGGAAACATTTTGGAGAGTTTTAGTCGAGACAGATGTGCTCGATATATAATTTTAAGTTGTATAATTGTATGCTTTGCGCATATGGAGCTTGAGGGAATTCTCTGCATTGCTACTTTCCACTCCTTTTCTGATATATTAATTGAGAGATCTTTTTCCCAGTGTCCTCTTGGATCTTTGAAAGGGAGGGATTGTAAAATAATCTTATATATTGTAGAGATAAGTCCTTGAGATTGAGCAATATTTTTTCCAGCATGGATGAGGGTGCAAGATGAGGAAAATCTGGTAGGTTCTGTTCAACCTGTGTCCAGGTTCTTATCGCCTGTATATTTGCTGCCCAGTAATAAAACTAGAAGTTAGGTAGAGCCATGCCGCCTTCTGTCTTTTGTCTTTGTAGGGTCGCTCTTTTGATGCGTGGATGTTTTGAATTCCAAATAAATGAGGTTATTGTTGAATCTAATTGCCTAAAGAATGATTTATTAATGTATATTGGAATGTTTTGAAATAAAAAAAGGAGCTTAGGAAGAATATTCATCTTAATAGTGTTAATTATTCCAGCTAGTGTGAGATGAAGGGTTGACCATCTATGCAAGTCTTGTTTAATTTTTTCCATGCAGACGGTGAAATTTTGTTGATATAGAGCTTTATGTTTACTTGTGATGTTTACCCCTAGGTATTTAAACTGTTCTGCAATGATAAAAAGTAGGGTATCTAATTTAATATTATATGCTTGAGAATTCACTGGGAAGAGTACACTTTTATTCAGATTAATTCTGAGACCAGAGATCTTTTGAAATTCTGTGAGTGCTGTTAAGACTGCAGGCACAGAATTTTCTGGGTCTGATATATACAATACCATATCATCTGCATATAATTAGATTTTCTGTTCCAGTTGTCCTCTGCTAATCCCCTTTATCTAATCAGTATTTCGACAATGTATTGCCAGTGATTCAATGGCAATCGCAAACATCAGCGGTGACAAGGGGCATCCTTGTCTACTGCCACATTCTAGTTTAAAGTAGTCTGAGCAAATGTTGTTGATGCAAACTGAAGCTTCTGGGTTAGTATACAGTAATTTAATCCATGCACAAATGTTCGGGCCAAACCCAAACTTCTCCAATGTAGTAAAAAGGTATTTCCATTCAATCATGTTGAATGCTTTTTCTGCATCCAATGATAATAATATTTTTGGGGTGTTTGATTTAGTTGGTGAGTATATTACATTAAACAGGCGTCGAAGATTTGAAGATAAGTGTCGGCCCCTAATAAATCCAGTTTGGTCTTGTGATATTACCGAGGGGAGCACTTTCTCTATCCTTCTAGCTATGATTTTAGAGAGTATTTTAACATCGTTATTCAGAAGTGAAATTGGTCTGTATGATGCACATTGTAATAAGTTCTTATTTTGTTTTGGAAAAACAGTGATTAGTGCTTGGCGAAAGGTTTGAGGAAGATATTGGTTATCTCTGGCTTCTGTAAATTTTGATAATAGGAGGGGAGCTAGCTGAGCGGAGAATTTCTTGTAAAATTCTGCAGGGTAGCCATCAGGGCCTGCTGCTTTCCCGCCTTGGAGTGAACTCATGCCCATTCAGTTTTAAAATACAACGGCAAGGTTTTTTTTTTTTTTAATTATTAAAAGTGCCTCACTTTAGAACACAATTCGGTGTGGGCAAATTGATGCATGACATTACTGTGGAAAAAATAACTCCAACTTGAAAAATACTGTATTGGACTTATTCTTAAGCTTCCTCAAACTTTGCTTAGAGTTTATAGTTTGGTTTTATCCACTAGAAGACAGCAAAGACCACAAGATTAATGTGTCACATTTTTAAAAGAGTTGGGATTTTTTGTAAAAAGTAAATAAAAACAATGTGATGATTTGCAAAATTATGTAACGTCTACATTTAATAGTGAATAGTGAAAATACTGCAAAGACAACATATCAAATATCAAAACTGAGAAATTTTTTTTTTATTTTTTTTTTAAAAACACGTTAACCTTTTGAATTTGATGCTAGCAACACATTAAAAAAAAGTTGGTAACAGGGCATGCTTACCACTGTGTTGCATCACCTGTTCTTTTAATAGCACAGTGTAAACATATGAGAACTGAAGAGACCAACTGTTTTAGTTTTGAAAGTTGTTCCATTTTTGCCCAAAATAGGATTTCAGCTTCTCAACAGTTTGGGTTGTCATATTTTTGGTTTCATAATGTGACAGATATTTTCAATGGGTGTCTGGTCTCGACTGCAGGCCAGTTTAAACTAGATACCCATGCCATGTGCACTAATGCACTGTCATACCATCACGGATGCTGGCTGTTGAGTTGTACACTGATAAACAAGCCAGATATTCCCTCTTTTCTTTAGCCTGGAGGACATGGCATCCATAACTTTCAAAAAAAGAGTTCACAATAGAACAGTTTTTCACTTTGCCTCAGTCCATCTTAAATGAGCTTGGTCCAGAGAATGTAGCAGTGTTTCTAGATCATGTATATATGTGGTTTCTACTTTGCAAGATAGAGTTTTAACTTAAATTTGTGGATGTAGTGACAGACTGTGTTCATTGTGTTCCTGAAGCCATGCAGTTATTTCCATTACAGGATTTTATCTGTTTTTAATGCAATGCCATCTGAGGGCCTGAAGCTCACAGCCATCAATTATTGGTTTTCAGCCTTGTGTTCTTTGTGTTCTCTGAATTGATTAATGATTTTATGTGCCATAGAGGATGAAATTCTCATATTCTTTGCAACTTTACTTTGAGGAACTATACTTAAATGATTGCACTATTTGCCCATGCACTGAACTGTTCTCCATCTTTGCTTCTGAGGGATGCTCTGAGGGATGCTCTTTTTATACACAACTAGCAAAATACCCGCGCTTCGCAGCGGAGAAGTAGTGTGTTAAAGAAGCAATGAAAAAGAAAAGGAAACATTTTGAAAATAATGTAACATGATTGTCAATGTAATTGTTTTGTCACTGCTGTGAGTGATGAGTGTTGCTGTCATATATATATAAATATATATATATATTTACACACACACACATAAACATATATATACATATCTATACATATACACATATATATACACACACACATATATACATACATATATATATATATATCTACATATCTATACTAATAAACGGCAAAGCCCTCACTCACTCACTCACTCACTCACTCGCTCACTCACTCGCTCACTGACTGACTCATCACTAATTCTCCAACTTCCCGTGTGGGTAGAAGGCTGAAATTTGGCAGGCTCATTCCTTACAGCTTACTTACAAAAGCTGGGCAAGTTTCATTTCGAAATTCTACGCATAATGGTCATAACTAGAAGCTATTTTTCTCCATTTACTGTAATGGAGTTCAGCTGGAGGGGCAGAGTTTCGTATGACATCATCACGCCTCTCACGTAATCACGCATTACGTAGAAAGCCAGGAAGAGCTACAAAACGCGCTTTAGAAAACATGCATTATATAATTAAGAAGGCAGCGAAACAATTAGAAGCGAGCGAGTGACATATAAAACCATATTCAGCGGCTCACGTGAACTGACGCAGTGCGCAGACAAAGAGTAACAGTTCCAAAGAGTGCTGAACAAAAACCGGATTACACTGCTACGCTCAAATAGATAAACCACACGCCGTGGCGCAATAGTAAAGCATTCGCCTGTAGCGCCCACGTCCGAGGTTCGATTCCCGAGAGGGGATGCACTAAGTATGTACGCGCGCTTCTCGATTTATTTTAACCTCGCATCCCCTTAGTTTGAGACGTATGAAAACGCATGCAGTTAACGCAGAAAGACAGATCACCTATTCACCTATTGAAGCTTCATGAATAATGGATACTTTATTCGCGATCAATGATTGTTTTGGTAAAGCCATACTCGGTGTATTCATTAGATGAACAGTAAAAAAGTAAGAGCGAGGGGACGGTAACTTACTGAAGCACACAAGCAAAACCACAATAGCACACGGGCTCGATGTACTGACTTGCGCGATCACATTCCAAAAAATATTTCTTTTCAAGTTCTATTTAGTCCATATGAGTCAAACTCAAGACCCACGGGCCACATCCGGCCCGGCGTGTAATTATATCCGGCCCGCGAGATCATTTTATATACTGTATTATTGTTATTAATGGCCCGGGTATATGAAGCGCTGGTAACACAATGAACTACAGATCCCATAACGCAGCGCTTCAGCTGCCTTGCCGAACACTTACCGCATTAATCAAGTCTAGCTTATGATGCTGCAAGTTATTGCGAAGCTAGCCCACACAATGCCGAAGAGAAAAGGTGATTCTGAACATAGAGCCTTTAAAAACCGATGGGAGGCTGAGTATATGTTTACTGACATTGCCGGTAAACCCGTGTGTCTCATTTGTGGAGCTAATGTGGCTGTAATTACAGAATTTAATCTAAGACGGCACAATGAGACAAAACATCAAGATAACCTGAAAGACCTGAATGCAATGCAGAAGATTCAGAAAGCAGAACAATTAAATAAGAATCTGACACTTCAGCGGACGTTTTTACCCGTGCACAATCACAAAGTAAATAAAGTAAACATTAAAAGAACAAACATTCAAATTTCTTTACTCTTATGTAATTTTATATAAAAAATAAACTTAGATTTTAAATATCCCAAAAGATTTTGCTCTCCATAAAAATATATCCTGTCAAAATTATACAAATTCAAAAATGAACATGCTGCATAACAAAACCTGGAAATATAAATAAAATGTGTTCTTTTCAGCAATAACAAATCAAATCATTCAGTTGTCTTTGCTCATATGTCATTTTAGAGCTGGACACCTGGCATCTTTTTTTGGCAACAAGTTCGTTTATGTTTGGTGTGAGGTTCTGTGTTGTGGAGATTCTCAGGATGAACTGCAGGTGCTCATCAGTGAGGCGACTCCTGTGTGCTGTTTTGTTAGTCTTTATCACTGAGAAGAGCTTCTCACACAGATATGTGCTACCAAACATGCACAAGGTTCGAGCCGCATGTAGACGGACTTTTTTTGTTCTTCAAAGTCACCAAAGCGCCGTGCAAACTCAGTGCGCTCAGTTTATCAGCAAAGTGCGTATTTGGGAACACCGTAGTGACGACTTGGTTCAACATTACTTGGCAACAGGGAAAGTGGGGCAAGTTGCACTGGTGCATTTGTGTCTCCCATAAAAGCAGCTTCACTTGAAATCACTTTGTGATTGTGCACGGGTAAAAACGTCCGCTGAAGTGTCAGATTCTTATTTAATTCTTCTGCTTTCTGTATCTTCTGCATTGCATTCAGGTCTTTCAGGTTACCCTGATGTTTTGTCTCATAGTGCCGTCTTAGATTAAATTCTGTAATTACAGCCACATTAGCTCCACAAATGAGACACACGGGTTTACCGGCAATGTCAGTAAACATATACTCAGCCTCCCATCGGTTTTTAAAGGCTCTATTTTCAGAATCAACTTTTCTCTTCAGCATCGTGTGAGCTAGCTTCGCAATAACTTGCAACATCATAAGCTAGACTTGATTAACGCGGTAAGTGTTCGGCAAGGCAGCTGAAGCGCTGCATTATGGGATCTGTAGTTTATTGTGTTACCAGCGCTTCATATACCCGGGCCATTAATAACAATAATACAGTATATAAAATGATCTCGCGGGCCGGATGTGGTCCGCGGCCCTTGAGTTTGACACATATGGACTAAATAGAACTTGAAAAGATATATTTTTTCAAATGTGATCGCGCAATTCAGATAGAGTTGACGCGCACTACAGCCTGCATGCCTCAATAAGTCATCCTCCCCTCGCTCTTACTTTTTTACCGTTCATCTAATGAATACACTGAGTATGGCTTTACCAAAACAATCATTGATGGCGAATAAAGTATCCATTATTTGAGTATGTAGATCGGGGTGTATATATATACATATATATATATACCCGCGTATCGCAGCGGAGAAGTAGTGTGTTAAAAAAGCTATGAAAAAGAAAAGGGAACATTTTAAAAATAACGTAACATGACTGTCAATATACAGTATTTGTTTTGTGAGTGTTACTGAGTGTTGCTGTCATCAAGGATTTGATTATCATTATTTCTTTCAATCAGGTTCGTATTTGTAGGATGTGTTGTGTTCAAGTTACATTCCGTGTTTGTCAATCGTTGTAAAGATGACAGGTTTCATTCATCGATTCGTTTCTTACTGCATCAATAAACAGCTCGTCTTCTTCTTTATCTGAGACCTGACACACTGCATGCACAGGTTTTTTTTTTTTACACTGTCTTCCTTTAGCGGGACATTGACTTTTTCCACCGTGTGCTTTGTTTCCGCAGTAGCTGGATTTATGAATATGCTTGTATGTATCAGACGCTTCATATTTTTTGCTGCCTTTTCAATTGTGTAATTCGGTTTTTGTTCAGCACTCTTTGGAACTGTTGCTTTTTGTCTGTGCACTGCGTCAGTTCACGTGAGCCGCTCGGTGTACATGCATCGAAGGTTCCCAGCTGTGCTGGTGCCATCTCGTGCTATGTCCATGGCTGTATTTAATGTTACCGAAGTCCTGGCACTTAAAACTTTCTCTCGCAGTTTCGCTGAGTTTGTGCCAAACACCACCCTGACCATCTCATCTTCCTCTGCATAAGCACAGTCCTTCACCCGTGAATATTTAGTGGGAGTTTGCTATTGGATTGCCGCGGACGGACGGCCTTATATGGGCAGGCACTAAATTACAAACGCCAGCGGCAGCCTGTCTATGAACTTAATTTAAAGTGTAGGTTTACATCGTGCTTTGTTTCCGAAGTAGCAGAACTCATGAATATTGTTGTATATGTCACTCGCTCGCTTCTTATCGTTTCGCTGCCTTCTCAATTATATAATGCATGTGTTCTTCAGCGCTTTTTAGAGGTCTTCCTGGTTTTCTATGTACTGCGTGATTACGTGGGAGGCGTGATGATGTCACACGAAACTCCGCCCCCACAGCGTTCAAGCTCATCTCCATTACAGTAAATGGAGAAAAACAGCTTCCAGTTATGACCATTACGCGTAGAATTTCGAAATGAAACCTGCCCAACTTTTGTAAGGAAACTGTAAGGAATTAACCTGCCAAATTTCAGCCTTCCACCCACACGGGAAGTTGGAGAATTAGTGATGAGTCAGTGAGTGAGTGAGTGAGTGAGTGAGTGAGTGAATGAGGGCTTCGCCTTTTATTAGTATAGATTCCACAAAAAGACACTGTTAATATAGTGCAGTACTAATATAGTACAACCTACACTTTTTTCACTGGTTTGCATTTCAGTTAGATTTCATTATATATCTTAAACGTGTTAGTTTTTTTACCTTTGATGTTGTAATTGTGTTATAGTTACCAACCTTTATATTGCAGTTTGTGAGCAAAAATGTGTTTTCACTTCTCAACTGTAACATTGTTATGAGGGTCTGCTACACAGATGCCATATTAATCTGGAAGTGGGTACCAATTTCCTCATATATTTTCATAAGCTTCTCAATTCCTGTGATGTTAAATTATCCTTTGCTTTAAATTATAATTATACTTCAGTACTCTGCCTGGAGACCTTGAGAGCTGATTATTCATTCCAATTACCCTTGTATTGAAAGCCCACTGACATAAATAATTTATTGTATGCCTCCAGCTATCACCCTCACTTCCTTATTGATAATACGGTTTCTGAGTTTTTCCACCTAGGATGTATTTGGTCTAATCCTTATGAATTCATTTTCAAGTGAATGATTTGAAACAATGTTTCATACCTTGCGCTTGTTCTATTTCCAAATGTAAAGCTTTTCAACCTTCCCTTCATTCTAATAAGGATATTTTCTTTAGTCTATCTAAAAACAAAACAATAGCAGCCAGAATTCTTCTCAGAATTTTTCAAACCGAAGCCCTGACATACACAGTATTAATGTTTTCTAGAAGCTTTCCCTAAACTTATTGATAGGATAAAAATACCACCAATTAAAAAAATGAATCACAATCAATATGTTGTACATAATCTATCTATTTATCTTCCAGACCTGCCTTACTTTGAGCAGATTCATGCATATAGAATAAAGCCATAGAATGTCTTAATACTTTTTCATGGTGCTGGCAAGTGGTGTATGTTGGTTGGTTTGACATACTAGTTAAGCATGTTACTGCTTTCTGCACATGCAACAATGCTGTTGCTACTAACATATTTACATACTCCAGATACACAAATGAAATCATAATATCCACCTTAAAAACACTGGCAGGTTCTTAAACCTTATCCATATTTTATTAACATCCTCTTTTCCCATAATCGTTAACAGATAAAGTGTGATGTGGATTGTATTGACCACTGTATTCCTCAACACTGAACCTGCTATTTATTTATTTATTTTAAAAACGGGACAATTTCCATGCCTACGTCATCACTATCCAACAAATGTTTTATTTGCTGCTGTGTCCTTGTTCTTTACTCTGTGTAAGCAAAATGTTCCAAATAAATCTAAAATATGCATCGCAGAGCACAAAACGTGTATACAATCTTAAACACTTTTCTGTAAGCACTTTATACATTCATATTCAACATAATCTAATTCTAAATTGTTTTACCTCCTTCCAAAAGGAGGTAATTTAAATAATACCTTCAGCATGAAGCTTTTTAGAGCTTTAAACTATACAATTACTGTGTTGCAGGTCTGAACAAGTTAAAAGGTCTTTCCCTTTACTGTCACTTCTGGTTTCTTGTTTGGTCACGCTTGCTAAAACTTTGTTCTGCTGGTAAATTAATCGCCACATACATTTTCTTCTACATAAACTTTTTAAATAAATAGTAACTTGATTTTTCTTTTTACTGTTTTTAGTTTGAATTCTGCTGGTTCTTTCTGTACTCCTTTCTTTAAACAAAAGAGAGGCATACAATTGTTTCTACTTATATATTGTAACAACTGTAGAAATGCACTTGCACACTCAGAAACTGATAAATTACATGCTCAAGTAGAGACTAAGTGGAGTATGAACTCGGTATGTCAAACTTTACTTCCTTGAGGAATACCAAACACCATGGCATCCTGCCCCAAAAACAACCCAATCCCAAACAATAAAAATATCCCCACACACTCCACCCATATCAATGTTAAGCAATTAAAAAAAATGCAATAAATCCAGCCAGTCATAATTACCAGATCCCAAAATAAATATGCATGAATAGTAATATGTAAAGTAAACCACCATTCAATCCCAGTCCTTCCTTGTCTTATTAATTTACAATGCTATTTTCAACAAATAATACAAAAATGAATAATATAAGTAGATCATAGTTCCTGCAAAGTATTGAAAAAATCCAACAATCATTTGCCAGTTCTTGGAAATGGAAAGGAAAAAAAGAGCACTATTCCAAATATATATATATATATATATATAAAAAAATCCCACTGATGAGAATTACAGCCAGCAAGGGACTGAGACTCCAAATGGCAGGAAAGAAAAGAAAAAAAAAAAAAAAAAAAAACCATACAGCCACATATTACAGGGAGAATTTTTGGGGTGTTCTGGATATCTGAATGAAAGAAGTTAGTTTTGAACTCATGAAGATGATGAGCAGAAGACTAATGAAACCCCCATCAATGAAATGGTCAATTTAAACTTTATAACTTGACACCAGATGCTGTCAGCACCTTCAGAAAATATCAGACATTGAGCCTGACGATGTCCTTGCTGTGTGCAGAGTAAGACAATTCTTCAGGTGTGATTTTTCTTTTTGGCACAGAAAAAGGTCAACAGACGTTACATTTATAATACAGAGCATGCACATTTGATGTTTTGTGTAGCTCCACTACAACACGTTACAACTATTAAAGTTACACATTCCTAAGATATTACTTCCTAATGCTATTTACGTCACTTTTGGCCACATATCAGCGATTTTTTATGAAATTAAAACTAGCTGCCTAAAGAAGGTTTATGCTATAATGTAAATACTATCTAGTATTTACTATATTTTCAATTTCTTCATTTATTTTGGCATATACCTTTGTATTTGTATAATATGTTTTCTTCTGCTGTTTTTTTTTTAATAAAACCTGTTCCTTCTTAAAAATTCAGGTTAACTTTGTTGTTTAATAAAATTTTCTGCATCTTTAGATAATACCTGGCCATGAAGCAGCAGCATTGGTCCCTGAAATAAAATTCCTTTTATGGACTTTAAACTCTCTAGCTTATTGCTCATGTATTTTGTGTTTTCACATATACTTTACAGTGATCTTCATGGTCTAGATTGTTAATAGTTTAATAATCTGACCTTTTTTTATTTAATCTTTTGTAATATTTGCTGATGATGATTTATGATATTGTTATATCAAATCACACAATCCCAGTTGACTTTTTCATATGTATATGTGTTTCCTCTTCCAACGTGTGTATTTTCAGTGTTTATTTTTTTGTGGACATATTTATTGTGCCATAACTACTATTGTTTATAACTTTTTTTATCCAGTATGCATTGCCTTTTTTGGACTCTATTTAACAGAGTCTTATACTTTGTGATTTATTATGTACTTCTGCATGCATGTGCATCTTTCCTTTCTGTTGTTATATTACACAGCTTCTTTCAAATTGTACATTGGTTTGTCTACTGCCAACTTTATTTGGTGAACTTGTCTACTGTTTCCTATTTAATATTTGGCACCTTCTATTTTTTTGTAGAAAGTACCCACCTTCTGTGGTATACTGTAACCAGTTTTTACATTTTGCAGGCTTAATATTTGTCAGTCAGACATTATCCAACCCTCTATAACCTAACATAGGGTCATGGGGGTCCGCTGGAGCCAATCGCAGCCAGCACAGGGTGCAAGGCAGGAACAAATCCCCGGGCAGGGCACCAGCCCACAGCAGGGCAAGGCTTATTATTTGCAAAATGAAAAGTCAGATGAAATGTAGGAGTTTACTCCTTTCATATTTTTTTTTCTTCTAAGATTTCAGTAACAGAGGCTCCAGGTCTATAAACTGGGAGCTCTCTTAATTGTGAACCCTCATTTAAAACACTGTAGCGTGTAAGGATTGTCTGAGTGAACCATGTAAGCAAACATACATTTTACACATGGAATATAAAAATAATAAGAACATATTAATAGTAAAGAGCTTTATTTAAACTGTATCCGTTTTGCTAACTATTATGTGAAGGTTGATATCTGGTTCAGGGCTGGTTTCTGCCTTATCACTGATTATTCTCTGAACTTGTCAAGCAGCAATGCCTTCATGAAATGGACATTACCTAGGGTTACCATTTAAGAAATCAAACTAGCTTCAAAAATCTTAAGGGGTTCTCATTTTAATCAGAAACAGCTGTTAAAAACTGTTGACTGGCAATAAAGTTCAAGAAAAACAAGGTAGCAATTACATGAAAAATGGTATTTAATAAGCTCATCTTACCTGAGCATGGAAGTTCGACATGGTTGTCGTCTCAATATCCTTCTTTCCTAATATCTCCATTTTCACAGGGGAGTTTGGGAAATTAAATGAAAAATATTCCAGAAAATCTGGGAGATACACAGCTGCCCCATGAATTATGCCCATGACATAATAGGCTGCTTCATTCTCATCTTCACTGAATGTCAGAGTCACAAACTCATCAGCAAATCTCTCTATCTCCACAGGAGACAGTCTAGAGAGCTCCTGCATGTAGGCATGTGCCACCAAAGCTCCTCCATTAGGCTGCCGTTCCACATGAATAAGCCTTCGAAATTCCAAGTTGTCTAATCCTGGTAACTGGGTTTGCACTCTGGGTTCTTTAAGAGAGACAAAAGGAGACTCGCTGCCACTTTCTAGGGGCTTGACATCAGGAGGGCTGCTGATATCTTCCACACCTGAGCCCTGCAGCAAGTGCAGGTTTAGTGCTTTGCTACTATAGTCCTCAACTTTGCTCAAAACTTCTGAAACTAGACCTGAGCAAGCTGTCTGGCTTGATCGGCTCAACATTTTTGGTCGTTTTCTTTTATCACCCTCTTTATGTTTCTTTTTCTTTTTCTTCTTTACCTTTTTTATTTGAAGTTCTTCTGTTTTAAATTTGGGTTTTTCCTTGTCTCCTGGAAAAACAATTAAAAAAGTTGCAGTTCAGTTTCCTCAGTTTTAAGCATAACGGCTAACATGGTATATTACATTACTATCACTTTAAGACAGCAAAAAATGCAAATATTTTTGAGGACTTGCTACCTACTATCATGAAACTTCTACAATTCACATTGAGAGTATACATTTAACTTGTATTTAAAGAATCTTGTACAGACTACATTACCATAATATAATGCAAACAGAAAAATAAGCGTAACAATTATAAACAGGACCATACAGCTTTGCTCCAAAATTGAGCAAACTTCCCAGACTGACAAAATAAAAAGATTTTGGAAGCCAAACTTGTCCTCCAAGACACAAATCAATTCTGAGAATAACCAATTTCCTCCTCCCACTCAGACTTTATTGTGCATGTCTCATTGCACAGTGTTTTCTATTGATTAATAAAGTATAAGCCATATAAGGTGATGGATGAATATGTACTTTAAGAGTCGGACATCAATTTATAACATCTGTCTAATTATAAAGTTGGCACATATGGCAGTTTTCATTTTTTCATTAATAGTGTTTTGAACAAATGCACATATTATACGTATGACTTAAAACTAATCTTTCCCTTAAAGGGGAGAAGCTCAGTCATCTGGAAGGGGATCCGAGTACAGCCGCTGCCCCTCCGCATCGAGAGGAGTCAGATGAGGTGGCTCGGGCATCTGATCAGGATGCCTCCTGGACGCCCTCCCTGGTGAGGTGTTCCGGGCATGTCCAACCAGGAGGAGGCCCCGGGGAAGACCCAGGACACGCTGGAGGGACTGTCTCTCTTGGCTGGCCTGGGAACGCCTCGGGATTCTGTTTTAACTCCTGCCAAAGATGCACTTCTCTTATCTTACACTCTGCTATCAATCTCCATTAACAGGACAAAAATTCAGAATCCCTTTTTCTCAGTTTATTACTCTACTTTCTTTAATAAAATGGCCAATATTCTACCTCTTTCCTAAAGTCTGCTTGTCCGCTCTCTGTATAAACAGTTTGGTATGAAAATAACATTTACAATTCCTCAAGTATGGTAATACTTTGTGTATTCGCTTAATACTTTGCACAACAACAAAGTTACCATAAACATAGAAAAGGTAAGCTAATTTACCGACCATCAATCAAGTCATTGGGGTGAAAACTAGCTGATCTTGATCAGCAGTTAGTCCACTGAATCATCACTAATTAAAACACATATTAACTGCTTGCTTCATTTCCACTAAACTCTATTTATATACAAAAATTCCTAAACTTTTAAATCTGCAGTCCTTTCTTCAGTAATCACTTTCAGGTTAGAAACCAAATGGATTGTCCTAAATAATTCAAACCTGTCAGTACAAATGTAATTTTATTTTAGCTCAGTGTTTCGAGTATTAATTGGGCTGAGCACGACATACTGCTTTTTTTTTTTTTAATTTATTTTGCAGGACTATAATTAAAAGCTTTAAGTTAACCTAATAGGTAAAAGCACTTTCACTAAATCAGTTCTATGACAAAGATAAAAGCAAATCTAGGCAATTCTTTTTTATAATAAATATTTAATATTCATCACTGAAACATATTTTCATACGTTTGTCATTATTTCCTTACAACTGCTTCCTTCTGTACAAGGGTAGGAGAAAGACATGTTGTTAAAGAAAACCTATCTAGGTACAGACCTTGTTTAATCCATACTGGCTGTCTTTATTTGATAAACAGGCCCAGAGCTAGCTTCAACGCAAAACGTTTGACAATCTAATTTAACTATGAATAAGACAGAACACAGGAAAAGAGAAAGATTTCATGGCACTGATTTACTCAAATCTGTATGCTAAACTAACGATGGCAAAAAAAGTTTGGAAAACTTAGAAACTCTTTTGCAGTGCCAATCAATGTATTTTTGTTCAGGCACATGGTAGTTAAGATGTTTTTTTGTGTACTGCAATATTTAAAGTTCTGCTTTATTCTTAACACAAATTATTTTGACTTACGCTAAGTATAATCAACTGATAGTACAGTAAAAGATAAAGGAATCACATGGTTTCATTTACAGCTATAAATCTCCATATTTAGTAAGGTACCATGAGAAGTCAGGAAACAATTAGTGTAAAATATCCTTAAAGAAACAAATAGGGATGCACCGAAATGAAAATTCTGGGCCGAAAACGAAACCGAAA
>JANRMT010062792.1:90422775-90444189 GCA_026402145.1 Polypterus bichir lapradei | reverse complement strand
TTGGCAATAGGTAAATAAATTGTACAAGGACGTCAGAGGTTTTTGTGATTTTACCGACAAGTTCATGGTATAAAGCCTTCTTTAACAGAGTGGAAAGTGAAGGTAGGATCAGCTTTAAAAATTTCATTTTAGGAAAGTAGCTTTCTCCCACCTTCCAACAAAGTGTCTAAAATGATGATAGCTCCTAATTTGTCTACTTGGCAAATAGCGCTGAATGTAATGTTTTTTTTTTTTAATTAAGTAATCCAGTACATTCATAGTTATTGATACTGTGTGAACTTTTTTTGGGTGTGTGTTTTTTTTTTTTTTTTTTTTTAATAGTACTCTGGCTTACTGATGCTTTATGAAACAATGTCTGTCCACCTATCCTTGCTAGATCCATTTCTGATCTTTTTCTGTCTTCACCTATTCCATCAACACTAAATAGTCTTTGTTGATTACTATGACTCGGCTCTTCTTTCAGCATTAGATAAAACAGCTCCTTTAAACCATAAGGACGCTTCCTTTAAGCATCTCAGCTCCATGGTACAATTCGGAGTTATGGTCAATGATAGCAACTAGCTGACACCTTGAGACAATATCACGTAAGACTGGCCTCACTCCACATCACATCCAGGCCTCCTCTGACCATCAAGGGGATTATAGGGCTGCACTAATTGTAGCCAAGAGCACACATTATGCCAGAATAATGGAAAATGGCCGTGATAAACCAAGGGATTTGCTCTCTGTAGTTAGTTAGCTACTTCAACCTGCATCTGGCCCAATTACCTCCTCTGCCGAAGTCTGTGAAAAATTCCTCCACATTTTCTGCAATGAAAATAAAGATCTACATAAGTCAACTAACATAAATCCATCATCCATTTATATCTCTCCCTGTCTTCCCACTCCTTCCAGCTTTTTTCTAAATTCACACCAGTCACATCTGCATTTGTTAACGACCTGCTTTGTAAGTTGATGCCGACTACTTGTGCAATGGATCCCATCTTCATCTCACTTCTTAAATCCTGCCTTCATGCCATCATCTCGACTGTTACAACAATAATAAATAGATCCCTTGGCACAGCCAATTTTAAAATCATTTCTCTAACCTCTGTGTTAAAATCTGGTCTTGATGCTGACAGTCAGCCTATGTCTCACTTTTTTGTCTGAAGTTCTCAAGCATGTTTTAGCCTCCCAACTCATCAATTACTTCTAATAATTTGGTGGAACCCTTTCAGTCTGGTTTCAGGGCGCAGCACAGCTGTGAAAATGCTCTGCGTCATTTAAATAATGATTTGCTTATGGCATTAGATGCTGGACAAACCAGCATATTAATTCTGTTAGATCTTAGTGCAGCATTTGACACTGTCAGCCATGACATTCTACTGTCCAGAATGAGGAACATTCTGGGTATCTCTGGCACTGTCCTCCAGTGGTTTAAGTCCTATCTGACTGACAAGCAAAGGAGTTTTTTTAGTCTTGGCAACAGCAGGTGCAGCTCAGTGCCTGTCACACACAAGGGGTTCCTCACAGCTCTGTCTTTGGCTTTTTGCTTGGCCGTATTATTCGTAGATCTAGACTGGGTTATCATTTTTATGCAGATGATATCAACTCTATTTCATTGTTAAAAGTGAAACTTCATCATGGCTTTCTCAGCTCTTCAGTAAAATTAAGACCTGGATGGAGCATAACTCTTTAAAATTAAATTGCAACAAAACAAACTCCTGCATATTAGCACTAAAGCGCAACCTAACTCTTGACGGTGATCTCATCAGACCTTCTGATGCATGTAATCTTGGTGTCATGTTTGATTCCTACTTTTCTAATTCTGCCCACATTAACAACCTTAAGAAACTTTCTTACTTTCACCTGCATAACATATCTTGTGTTCGCTTATTCCTCTCCTTTTTTTAATGCTGAAAAGTTTGTCCATGCTTTTATCACATCCCACATTGATTATAACTCCCTGCTGGCATGTGCTGCTTCAAATCTTATATCACAGCTCCAGTTGATCGAAAACTCTGTTGCAAGAGTCCTAACACAAACCAGCAACAGCAAGCACGGAATTTTTTCCTTTGATTTCTAAAAGAAAAAAATCACTTTGCTGTCCCAATATAAGCGTGAGTATTTTACAGTTTCTTTTTTACATCTTGCCTGATGAAGGGGCCTTATCTACCTCGAAAGCTTGCGTTTGTAATCTATTTAGTTAGCCAATAAAAGGTGTCATTTCACCCTTTTTTCTCCTGTATGTTAAGTTCATTAAGTTTTTCAAATATGTCTGTTACATAAGCAAAAAGGAAAATTTTGTTCTGGTCACACAAAAACTGAACAAATTGCTTTTTAACGCATCGATGAAAAATACCAATAGTTTGTGTCTGAGATCAAAAACATTTTTATAGCATGCTTCCCCTTGACAACAACAATGTTTCTGTGTAAAAGAGCAAATTGTCATGTGCAGAGCCCAGCTTTAAGTGCGTGCAGTGAATGTGGTTTGATATAATTGACTATTCCATTTACCTGGTGTAATATATTTGCAAGAGCCTGTTCCTTTGCTGCAAGGTGCTCATGATGGATCATTAGAACAATCTAGACGAGAGCAGGCCATTCAGCCCAACAATGCTTGCCAGTCCTATCCACTTAATTCTTTTAAGGAAAACATCAAGTTGAGTTTTGAACATCCCTAAAGTCCTACCATCTACCACACTACTTGGTAGTTTATTCCAAGTGTCTGTGGTTCTCTGTGTAAAGAAAAACATGTTTGTGCAAAATTTATCCTTAACAAGTTTCCAACTGTGTCCCCTTGTTCTTAATGAGTTCATTTTAATCCACTCTACTTATTCTTTTCATAATTTTAAACTCTTCAATCATGTCACCTCTTAATCTTATTTTACTTCAACTGAAAAGGCTCAGCTCTTTTAACCTTTCTTCATAATTCATCAACTGTAGCCCTGGAATGAGCCTAGTTGCTCTTCTCTGGACTTTTTCTACCATTGATTATTTTCTTTTTGTAGCCTGGAGACCAAAACTGTACACAGTACTCTAGGTGAGGTCTCACCAGTACATCATAAAGCTTGAACATAACCTTCTTGGACTTGTACTCTACACACAATGCTATATAACCTAAGATTCTGTTAGTCACCTTAATCGCTTCTGAACACTGGAAGTTGATAGTGGTAGAGTCCACTACAACTCCTAAATCTTTCTCATAAGGTGTACTCTCTATTTTCAGACCTCCCATTGTATATTCAAACCTAACATTTTTGCTTCCCATGTGTAAAACCTTACATTTGCTGAAATTAAACTTCATCTGCCACAAATTTTCTGCTGTCCAAGTCCCTCTGTAATGATTTAACAGATTGCATGTTATCTGCCAATCCACCTGTGTTGGTATCATCTGCAAACATAACCAGCTTTTTTCCTATCCATTTATTTATATTGAAAATAACAGCCCTAGCACTGACCCCTGTGGAACACCACTCTTAACATCAGCCAATTCTGATGAGGTTCCCTTGCTGCCTGTGTCTGAGCCAATTCTGCACCCTTCTAAAAACATCACCCTGAGCTCCCACTTCTTTTAGTTTGATGCCCAACCTCTCATGTGGCACCTTATCAAATGCATTCTGAATGTCCAGATAAATAATATCATAAACTCCACTTTGATCGTACCCTTTTGTTGCTTCCTCATAAAATTCCAACATTTTAGTAAAATATGACCTCCTTCTTCTGAACCCATCCTGATTGTTCAGAAAAGTTTCTGCACTTGCCTTGTGCTGCTCAATCTTATCCTTAATAATTCCTTCCATTAATTTTCCTGTGATGCATGTTAAGCTTACTTCCCTATAGCTGCTTGGATCTACCTGGTCACTCTTTTTATATAATGGGATAATATTTGGCATTTTCCAGTCCTTTGGATCATACAGTTAGTCCATATTGCAGAAGGGGCCATGTCCATGGTTAGTGTATGTAAGCCAGTCTACCAACCAGCCATGGATGGTGGTCCATCTCTACAGAAACCAACTATCATATCCCAAGGAATTCCATAGTTATACTGTAACTACTGTGTAATTACCTGTATAAGTACAGTGTAACTATGAGTTATTACTCCGCACTTACTGTGTAATACAAAGTAACATTATAGCTAATTACTCAGTTGTCATTGTTATTCCACAGTTTATACAGTATAATTACCATGTAAAAATGTATCATTGATCCAAAAACAAGTGTACTTACATAGTTACATTGTATCTGTACTTTCAAAATGTAATAAAAACATCAGGGTATGTAACTACAACTATGTAACAGATGTTCCATGGTCTAGGAAATTGTAATGGAGAGTTGCAGTGATAACTGGATAGGTTTTCAATGATATGTCAAGATCTTTTCTAAATGGTAAGAATGCCTTTGCAAAATGGTTAATGCTTCTTCCCGAAATCTAGAGGGGCACCTCCTTGACATGTTTTGCTTAAACAAACATTTGTCACATTCTTGTAATTGTGTTGCACTGTTTATTGTTGAATTTTTTTGGCTATTATACCCATCCCTAACATAAAACTGCCAAACTTGCATCATTCAATCAAGGTACACAGGGTCGCAGAGCCATTCCAAGCATCACCAGGCACAAGGCAGGAAACAGCCTAGGATGGGGAGCCATCCCATTACAAGGCCCACTAACAAACAAACATACCAGCACTCATGCTCTTAAACATATGGCCATGTAACCCAACCTACGTGTCCCTGGGATGTGGCAGTAAAACCCATGAAGAAGACATAGGGACACATGGGTAGAACGTACAAATTTTACACACATATCTATCCATCCATTATCCAACCCGCTATATCCTAACACAGGGTCACGGGGGTCTGCTTGAGCCTCCAGACAGAATTCCATCTCAGGATAATGGATCTGTGAGGCAAAAGCGTTAACTATTTTGCAAAGGTGTTTTCACCACTTTAAACAGATCTTGAAATATCGAAAACCTACGTTGTTATCACTGCAATTCTCCATTACAATTGCCCAGACCATGGAACATCTGTTACATAGTTGTAGTTACATGCCCTGATGTTTTTATTACATTTTGAAAGTACAAATACAATGTAACTATTTAAGTACACTTGTTTTTGGATCAGTGATAAATTGTTACATTGTAATTATATAAACTGTGGAATAACAATGACAACTGAGTAGTTAACTATAACGTTACTTTGTATCACACAGTAAGTACGGAGTAATAACTCGTAGTTACACTGTACTTATACAGGTAGTTACAGTGTAATTATGGACACTTAATGTAAAGTGTCACCCAGCAAAAATGTCCTGTACCATCTTTTGCTTAGGAAGGTGAAGACAGTAAAAAATATCCTCATGAAATACATTGTTGTGCATGTAACCAACAAAAGTCAATGTGAGTGGTTTTACCCTCAGTGCTAACATCCATTTGTAAAGTATAAGCTGGGGAAGTCTTAAGTCACTATGTTAGTGTACTCTCTTGATTCTTCGCTATTGCCTCAATTCTTCATTTCACTGTATTATTAGACAGAGGTATATTCTTTAGGTTTTGTTTCAATCTCATCACATATCGTTTTCACCATATCAATTGCCGCTGTAAAATCAGTTGTCTCAGTTATGCTGTGTGGTTTCATAGCCTTAGCTATGCGATAGCTCACTTCAAATGATGCTCGCAGAGATATCTCACCTGTAGTCATTGCTTTTTTGAACTAATAGCGTTTTATTTCAAAAAATGAATTTGGCTTTCTTATGTATTTGTGTGTAGTTTCAAAGTGCCTTTTAAGTTTGTTTGGCTTCATACTCTCCATACAAAACATGTTACCACACAAGAGGCATTTAGGTCATTCATCTTTCTTCTCAATAACTGAATCCAAATTGATTCATATTTTTGTGATTGTTTTGAAGACTGATGTTCAGGATTTGGCAAGCCTACACTTGATGTGGATGGAGCACCTCGGTCAAGAAATCTCTCCATTTTGCTTACTAATTTAACAACCCGGTAATGTGAAGAAATTTACATGCATAAAGATAAGATGGCTCCTATAATATTCATGTGAAATATTTCAAGCACCTTAGTTTTTAATATTTAAGTTTTTAAAGATGAAAGTAATCTTAATTACATCTCATTACATATGTTTTTATTTTTTTTTTCTATTTTTGAATATTTTCTCTTGACCTCATTAGCATATCAGGTGACTCCACTTGGAGTTGTGACCCCAAGGTTGAGAAAAGATGTGTTAGTATCTGCCTGGTAAAGATGTGTTAAAAGTTTCTAGTGTAAATTGAATGCTTGTGCAGTGTATTTACATCTTATCTGTATAAAGTCAGGACACAAGTGCTTAGTGTAAACAAGGCATTTACACATTGTTCAGTTGCATGGTTTAAAACATTGGAAAAATAATCGCCAATTGCTAATGATATCATCCATCAGCAGAAGTCTACTGAACATTGATATTACTAAATCTACTACAACCGATACCGTTGCCAGTGACACAAATGTTACTCATTTCGTTAGTACTGCTTCATTGTTTCGATATAAACATTCCAGGCTATATACAGTATGGCACCCTACGTAAAAACAAGTGATAGTATAGTAAAAAAGTTATGCAGCATTTAAAACTTAATGTAATTGTCAACTTTATTAACAAATAATCTTTCTGAAATTTTATGTTTAAGATGTTTGCATGTGATATACTGTAGAACGTGCCTACACATATGAATGCCGAATATGTGGAAAATGAGTGTTGCCTAGTAGCCAAAGACTATCTCTTGCACCATTGTGTGATCATTTTTTTTTAATACATTAGTTCGATATTGTTAAGAAACCAATGTTGTTGTTGAAATTAGGAAACATGTTTGTTTGATTCACTTTTGTCAGACTTGTCAAGGTATGTGAAATTTTACTTTTTAGAGTTCTAAGCTATTTTTAAATTGGTTGCAAGTAGTGTTCCACCGAAATGGATTTTTAGACTGATAATACAATACATGTACTTTTTCTCACTGCTTTTACAGGGCAAGGAACACCTAACACACAAAAGACTTTATTTACACACAAAGAATATATAAAAAGGTGGGGCTGTCATTTTTTGTTACATCTCTGTGTAAAAGTAAAGCATCTTTGCTTTGTAAGGACGTGCAACAAACACATAAAGATCTTCTGATGCACACGAAGAAACACGCTTTTGCTGGACAAATCCAACTAAATTCACAGCCAGCAAGGAGGCTTGAGAAAGCTTTTTATTTATATAAAAATGATCAGTTGGCTCCTGATCAAGGTTATTATAGTTTTGCCTTTTTATATTAGGTTTTATTTCTATAAAATTAAATTCTGAAAATAATTCAGTTTAGTTTTAGTTTAGTTTTATTTTACAAAGACATTTCTATTTTTTTTACATATCTATATATATATATATATATATATACATATATATATATATATACACACTAGCAAAATACCCACGCTTCGCAGCGGCGAAGTACTGCCTTAAAATTTTTATTAAAAAGAAAATTAAACCTTTTTAAACTGAGGTAAAATATACCAATAATTATTTAAGGATCTCTTTGTATACCACATTGTCAGTTCGGCCCTCCGGTTGTAATATGACCAAGCTGTGCGCTGAGCTTACTCTTGAGCATGCAATGTACAGTTGGCCATGTGAAAAGTAACCTCATCTCAAATCTCGCAGTTTGGATTGCTGCTGTCATAATCGGTTTGAGTTTCATGGTTTGTTTCAATTACGATGATATTTGCAGGACTTGTGTTAAAGTGACATTCGGCATCTGTCAAGCGTTGTAAGCATACAACCGGTTTCATCGATAACTTCACATCCAGCTTGTGAAAGTTTAAACATTCATAAACATCAAAGTGTCCACTACTGAAATCGTCACCTGTGAATGTAAGATGTTTAAGAGGCATTGGCGGTTGTCGAAAGGTGTAAAATATTTGGCCATTTCGGTACACTTGAAAGTGACAACCGAACAATTCAGCGACAGCCATCAACTCACATGCAGAAGCATAGGTGAAGGGCTTAAGCATTTCACTCTTATAGTGCTCCTGTGTAGTATAATTATCTCCTGTACCGTCATCAGTTCACACCTTGAACCTGTCCCAATCATTCAATACATAAGACACAATGTTCCTCCGGATATCAAGAGTGAGCCTGATATTGCCGTGCAATATGTAACAAAGAGAATGGAAAAGGCAGGTGCCATCTCTGGGCATGGAAACCACTCGGTAAGTGACAGTTCTTTGATCGATGGTGATCACCTCGATAAACATGTTAATGGGGGTACAGTTGGGCCGATAAAGGAAATGGGTACCTGAACAATGTAAAGTAAGTCTAAAGTACCTACACAATAACTATAATCGTAATAAACGAACAATAAAACAGCGGAGAAGCCGTGGATTAAATAAAAAGGCATTAGTTATCAGCAGGGAGACGTGAATCCCGTGGCGAAGCAAGCAAGGAAGGGAATGTAGAGACCAGAGCGATGGACTGCCTTATATAGGCAGGCAGCCAACAACATGGGAGGCATTGGGATGGGGGACCCAACGCCGCCTCACACGGTGACTGAGCTGCAGGCTATGGACATATATATGTACGTAAGTAGGATTCAGTTAGCGTTGGGAACCCGCGTACCAAATTTCTTGAAGATGGGCCCATAAGTAACAAAGACCGTTGGAAAGTTCAATATGGCGGCTGACAGTGGCGTCATACCACTGAAATAAGTACGTACATTGGTTTCGGTTAGCGCAGGGAAGCCGCCTTCCAAATTTCATGAAGATGGGGCCATAAATAAGAAATTTCAACATGGCGGACGTTGTCGACCGTTATGACCGTTACATGTAGAATTTCGAAATGAAACCTGCTTACGTTTTGTAAGTAAGCTGTAAGGAATGAGCCTGCCAAATTTCAGCCTTCTATCTACACGGGAAGTTGGAGAATTAGTGACGTTGGAAAGTTCAATATGGCGGCCGACAGTGGCGTCATACCACGGAAATAAGTACGTACATCGGTTTCGGTTTGCGCAGGGAAGCCGCCTACCAAATTTCGTGAAGATGGCCATAAATAAGAAAGTTCAATATGGCGGACGTTGTCGACCGTTATGACCGTTACATGTAGAATTTCGAAATGAAACCTGCTTAACTTTTGTAAGTAAGATGTAAGGAATAAGCCTGCCAAATTTCAGCCTTCTACCTACATGGGACGTTGGAGAATTAGTGACGAGTCAGTGAGTCAGTCAGTGAGGGCTTTGCCTTTTATTAGTATAGATTTTAGTTTCAGTTTTAGTAATTATAGTATGGTTAAAGAACTACTATGGAGTTTAGTTATTGTGTCACAATGACAGGGAACTGTACACTTAACGGGTTTGGATATAATATGAGTTTAATGTTAGTGGAAGCTTACTACACAACACACTTCACTATTTGGTTTTGTTTTTGTCTGATAAAAACAAGCATATTCAAAACCAGGTACTGAATGTGAACAATTTTACACAATTTTATAATTTTAAAAATGTTTTCTGTCATTGGTGCTGAACAAATCTGTGTTGCCTGTTGGCACTTTTTTCCTTTTCCTTTTATTGGCCAGAATGGGCCAATTTGTAATGAAATTTAGAAGAATTTTAAGGTGTGAGTTTTTTTTTTTTTTTTTTTACTCTTAACTGTCTAAAGCACACAACATATCCTGCTCCAATGACAAAGTGCTTATAATGAATGCCTTCAACATTGCATTCAAAAATCTCAAATACTGTTATTTTCTACTAGCCAAATTGATCTCTGATTCCATCTCAGGCACAAACAATTTATAGACAGAATTTTGCCACCTGCAGGCCTGAAAAGATATAAAAAAATAAGAAAAAGAAGAAATAAGAAATAACACACCTGTGTTCTGACAGGTGTGACCATGAAAATCACAGTAGTGTGAAAGTTAGGGGCAGTGAGACTTGAATAGGCCATTATAAGAACAGTAAACTTATAATGAGCAGAGCAAGAGCAGGTAGTAAGAGTATGGACAGGCACAAAATGACATAGCATCTGAGCTTAAGAACAATATATACATTATCTAATCTTTCTTTATCCAGAGCAGGATCACAGGAAACCTGGAGCTTACCCCAGCAGGTTTGGATGCAAGGCTGGAAAAATCCCTTGTATCCAATATGTATGATATGGCTGATGTTAAGAAAAAGAATATGATATTTCAACTATCTAATTTGAGAGAGAGAGAGAGAGAAACATTGAAAAAATGGGGACAGATATTTTAAAAAATATTCTGCTACTGAATTATTTTCATAATATCTGGTATATTTAGCTGTGAATATTAACTAAAAAAGCTAAATTAATAAATACAGCATAAATACCAAAACACATTAGTATGTTTAGCTTTTCATCACTTGGCAGACTCTTTTCGCCTACATACGTACCTATAGTTCAGTAGAGACATTGCCAACTCAGGAATTTTACAAGGTTTGTATCGCTTCGTTGTTAAACGACGTTTTTAAAGCAAAAGTGATTGGTCAGCAACAATATGCTGATCTTGTATGATGACCTTGTCAGTCTCTCGATCAGTGCTGTTTTATCTAAAAAAAATTGGGAGTGGTCTCCCCTAGACTTTCTTGTATACTCAGATATTGGGATGGATATTTGAGGAGCACACCACAAGACAATGATTATATTATGTACATTAAAGAACCATCAACAACAAATCAAATTAATAATATATTGAACAATTATTATAAAAGTAAAGTTGAATAACTCGGACTCTGCAGCTGCATGAATAAAAAAATAATCGAGAATGTGTTCAGGTAAAGTACCACTTCCGGTTGATGCATTTGGCCCAAAAGTTAATACGGATCTAAAATTTTGGAGTAACAAACACTTGCCAAATTTCATCCATCTATCTAGTTGCGTTTTTGAGTTATCGTATTTATACACAAACACACACACACTTCCAAAAAAAGGTATTTTTGGACTCTGTGAGGTCTAAAACATCAAGATTCATCAAAATCTCGAGGTCGAATTTTTTTCGTTATTACTATACTTTCTCTATACTTTGTATACTTTGTGTGTGAAGTGGCAGGTGAATTACTGTCAACAAAAAGCAGGCACCTGAGAAATATACTGAAACGCTATTCACTCATGATTTTTCTGTCCATATGGTAAAGTTTTTGTTGACCAGCACATTCCAATTTCAGCCATTTGAATTGCATCTTGATATACAACAACTGGAAAGAATGGCGGCATGTAAATTGCTTTCTATTCCACACGCTGTACGCATGTATTCAGCTTGCTCTGTCATCGCTAATGCTGTGTGAACATACCCCCGCCATCACCAGGCACCGTTCACTAACAGCAAGAATATTCATTTAAAAACGAAAACTAAAATTATTTTTGTAAATTATTATTTTATTTCAGTCCTTCCAGTTACTTTAATAGTTTCGTTTAGTTTTAGTTTTTCATTTCGGTTTTGTTAATTATTTTATTTGTTTACAAAAATGCTTTTTTAATAATAGCTTCAGTTTTGATTTTAGTTTTCGTTAACTGTAATAACCTTGCTCCTGATTAACACTAGAATTACCAGAGTCTACGAAAAAACTCGTAGATCCGTCCCATCTTAAATCGCTTCTTAAAACCGTCCTCACCTCTCCGCCAGCCACCTTTGTCCTGTAAATGTGCCGATAAAAACAAACTGCAAGCAGCCGGCTATTCCATCCCCCACACCGACTCAGAACGTGCACGAACTTCTCCGAGCTCATGCCCCGATTATCTGGGAGTGAAGTGGAGTTTTAGAGTGGAAATAATAGATTGTTATTTGGAACACATGCATTTCATGTGTGTTCCGTTTCTACAGTAATCTGTGTAAACACAATGTTAAAACAGAAACTTTTTCATATTTTAGTAATAAATGTCACAAAATGTAGACATAAACTATAAAATCTGTGAAGCCTGACAGCCAAAGAGCAAATACACTTTCATAAAAGGTTCAAGACTTTTACAACAGCTTCTGTGGTGTACTGGGAAGATTTTGTCACATAGAGCGCAGCAGACTTGCTGTACCTCAAGAGATCTGAGTTCGAATCACCGCTGGGGAGAAAATGTATTTATTTTTAACCTTCCCCGTTCTGCCTGCCTGAACTCCCTGTCTATCTATATAGTAATAACAGTAATTTTATTATTATAGGAGCTTCCCTGTCTGCCTATCATATAGTGCCTTTCCTTCCTACCTATCTATATATCTATCTCCTTAGCTGTTTTTTATATATCTATTATACAATGCCTTCCCTGTTTATTTATATATCTAGTGCCTTCTCTGCCTGTCTGTCTGTCTGATTGCATATAGCGCTGAACTTACTGCTCTGTACTATTCTGTCTTCTGCATGTCCTGGAGTACAAAAGAAACACCACCATACAGCAACATGTGCGAACTGGTAAGATCGGGGAAAAAACACGCGGTCACTGATTACAAACCGCAAGATGAATGAAAGAGATAATATATGTAAAAACATCATCGCACTAATGCAATATTATTTGAAAACGAATAGCGTCAGATCGGGTTTGAATATGCGCCCGATCTGACGCTGTTCGTTTTCAAATAATATTGCATGTACTGTGCGTTGAAACTGCTGTACTGAATAAGCTGACTCCTTCTGTAACAGCGTCAGCGTGTATTCAAACCCAATCTGACGCTGTTCGTTTTCAAATAATATTGCATGTATTGAACTATTTTAGAATAAAAACATACATTTGATTTCAGTCAGTCTGTAAGAGCCAGTGTAAATGCATGATAATTGTAAAGGTTAGCTTTTTTTTTTTTTTTAATTCAGTTCCATTCTCTCAGTCGCGTCCACGATCCCCCCCCCCCCCATCTGACACTGCTTTTTTCACATAAAGACGTGCTATACTCGAATGTTATTTATATACGGAAGAAAGTACAATGTCAGGTGCTCATTCAGTGTAATAGGAACCATAGCACAGAGAGATGTGTACACTGCAACAAGTACACATGTCGTGAATGTAGGAAGGGTGTGTGGGAACTGTTAATATTTGAATGTGATGATTTTATATAGCACGGATCGGAAATCAGCAGTTCTTAGCATTGCACCACGCAAGCTGTCGTATTAACCGCCTACTGTAACTTGCTTTATTTTTTCTTCACTTATAGTCTAGAATAAAAGTGCACTTGTTTTGTTATACTTGTACACCAACATATGTTCCTGTGTTTGATCGACATGGGCATGCTCAAAAAAAATAGACGTGTAATGCCACGAAAAATGCATGCAGGCACCTCAGTTTGCAAGCATTGGTATGAGAATGCAGTCACAAATACGCTGCAGAGCTATAGCGCATCTTTATGTGAAAACAGCATTCTCAGACAGGGGGTAAGGGAAGGATCCTGAACACGACTGAGAGAATATATAATTCTATACAGAGAATATATAATGGTCTAATATTTCAAGGTTCGATATTATCACTTGGCCTTAGTTGCAACTAGGGCTGGGTGATTAAACTATAGAGATAATTATCGCAAAATAACTTTTCCTCATTAGAAATATAAGACTTGTTCGATACAACGTTGATAGAACTCATTACATCCATGTTTTGACAGACAACATTAAAAGCCAACAATATGAGAATGGTACTGTGCTGAACCAGTCATGTGGCTGGAGTAGAGTTATAGCCACATCAGGTTAGGTTGATGCACACAATACTGAGTGTAGCAGTAGCAGCAGAACATGTGCTAATGTTTGGGGAACAGCAGCTCTGTACGCCAGTACTGGGAGCGAGATAAGAGAGAAAATGAATACAGAATATGTTAACAAAAAGTAAAAACAAAAAAATAATACAATCGGCATTACTGAAGAAGACACCCCAACGAACACAGCCCACAACTCAAAAAACAAGGACTTTGTTGAAAGAAACGGTCAGAGGAATTTGTTAGTGTGGGGATATTTTGGCTATTTAAAGTCCAATAAGAAGTGGAGTAGCATGCACTGAAAATTGTGTAGAAAGCATGTTCCCACAAAGACTGGTAATAACACTAATCTTTTGTAACATCTGAAGCAGTGCCATCCTTTAGAGCTGCGTGGTCAATGGACCATTGCTTCTCCGTGGAAATTTCCTGCACGTCCACGAAATATTTCGCCCAATTTGCACTACGTTGTTGCAGGGCGAGCAGGACGCTGCATGTGACAATGTATATGGGTGAAATGCGTGGCCACCGAATGGCAGCATTGTGTTAGCTCGCCTGTCAACAACATGTCGCAATAATTCTTATTTTATTTCACTTGTGCATATTGTTTTCCAATATTGTGTTATGGTATTTCGGAAAACAAGTTATTTATTTCATAAAATTTGAAATCCTACAAAAAAGGACACAAACAAAAGTCAAACGGCAAATCCTTTTAACCTTCTTTAGTAGAGGCAAGAACAATATTCAGGAGAAAACTAGTGATGGTACCAAAAGTATGCCTAGTACTAATGCTTCAGGTTTAGAAGATACAAAGAAATGAAATATGTTGATACTTCAGAATGTGCAATACAAACCAAAAAGAGGAACTTTGTTAGGCATTACGATAAGGAGTACTTAAGGCTTGGTTTCATTGTAGCCCCTGTGAGTGAACTATCGCCACAGCCTTTATGTGTAGTATGTTCTGAAATTCTGTCAAATGATGCTATGAAACCTTTCTAAACTTGCTTGACGTTTGCATTCGAAGCATAGAGATTTTACTTATAAACGACTGGACTTTTTTGAAATGTTACGTGACCAGATGAACATTCAGAAAACTCAAATAAAAATGATGACGATTAGTGATAAGTCGCTGCTTCAAGCGTCTTATTTAGTTGCTCTTCGAATAGCTAAAATGAAAAAAGTGCTTGCTATTGGTGAGGAGTTAATAAAGCCTTACATCTTAGATTTCGTACAAGGTCCTCAAGCCACTAAAAAACTAGAGGCTATACCGCTTTCGGACACCACCATTCAGAAGAGAATTGTTGATATTGGCCACCAATATTGAAAAGCAAGATGTAGAGGGGATAAAGAAATCTTGATGTTTCGTGATTCAGCTTGATGAATCTACTGACGTGAGCAACCATGCTATCCTGATTTGCTTCGTGAGGTATAGTGAAGATGAAGACTTAAGGGAAGAACCTCTTTGTTGCCTTGACTTACCTGAACAGACCACTAGTTCAGAGATATTTAATGCTCTTGATGAGTATTTTCAAGCGCAGGGCTTAGACTGGAGCAAATGCATCTGGAGTGTGTACAGACAGTGCTGCAAGCATAACTAGACGTCACTCAGGAGTAGTTGCAAAAATAAAGAAACAACACCATATTCACGTATATCAAATTATTAAATTTTCTAAAAAGGAGCAGCGGCAGATGTTGCACTAACTAAAAATTGTAATTTTTTAAGATTAGATTTAATAAATAAAATACTATCTACATTGGTCTTAATTTCTGTCGGCCTGCAAAGTATTTCTCCTATTTTCGCCGGTCTGCAGGTTGCTGATTTAGAGTATACACAATGCAAAATTTTATGGATCCCAGACCCAAACAAGTGCTGCACTAATAAGGATTTTTTTTGTGCTTTTTATTTGCCTTGGAGCATAAGCTGACACAATTGAATGAATATATCAAATTTATTTATGTTATGTTCTCCATCTTTTTACATTTGAAAGCTGCTTGAATTTGTACTGAAGATTTATACAGAATGTTTTTGTCTATTGGTAGGCTTGTTTCCCAACCATTTAAAACAGTCTAAAGCAATACAAAGGAAAGGATACAGTATAGAGGTAGTTTTTTATTTTTTTTATTTTTTTGGAGATTTTATTTTGTGTTAACACCTGCTTTATGTGGAACTGACCAACGAATTTGCTTTGTGTTCCTCTGTAAAACTTGAAATCTTTAAGATTTTAGTTTTAGATTTACGATTTTAGAATTAAGATTTTATTTATTTGGAGTTGTTCAAGAAATTTTGTGTGTTCTCCTGTAAAAATTGAAAGTTTTTGACTGGTCAGAATTGAGACTTTTTCATTATCAAGTTAATTTATTTGTTATTGACCAAAGAATACTTCTACATTTTGTTTGTGTTCTCTTGTAAGCTTTTGACTAGTCATAATTACATTTTTAGCCTATATATATATATATATACCTCTTTTATTTATTTGAAATATGTTGTGTTATGTTCTACAGTACCTTTGTCATGTTCAGCTTCTGACAGAAAATAAATATTTAAACCAAAATTAACCTTATGATATTTTCACATCTCTGGTAGTAAAAAGGAATCCTTTAAGCTTGACAGAAATTGTGATTTGATTTATATCGTGAATATATCAAGTAATATGAAAAAAAATTACCGTAATAAGATTTTTTTCCATGTTGCCCAGACCTAGTTACAGGTATTACTGATATTTTACTTGGGTAAAATTGGGTGAAATTAATGGTTTCTAGTGTTAAAAAAAAAAAAAAAAAAAAAAAAAAAAAAAAACAGTTTTAATGTATTTAAAGTATAAGCCAGATTTCCCAGAAACTGCCAGAAATATGCTCCAGGCTACTGATCTGTGAGACTCTGATGTCTGGTAAAAGACCAGCTGCTTTAAACTTTCATTGCATTAAAATACATGTTTGTAAGTGAAATGGTGTGCCAAATGCATTTTGACTTAAGACATTTAGCCCTCCAGGTGGTGAATAATTTGCTTAAGGAATGGAAATTCTCCAAATTGCTATTCAGTACAACAGATTTTTAGATAGTAAAAGCAAGTCGTATCACTTCTTCAGGCTCTGTTACAAAGAAGCCACATAGAAATTGAACAAAAGGTGGTTGCTTCCTAATAGAGCTGGGTAATATATCAAATTTTCACTTTAAAGAAAAGAACAAAAGCAAAAGCAGTATGCAAATCCCAGTTTACTATGTTCAGTGCTTTTATTGAAGTCTCTACAACTTTAAATAAAATGCACAAAATCTCCAGTATCTTTTCTAAGCGTGATTATGTCGACTCTGCCCATGTTGCCTGGCAGTGATGAGATTGATAGAAAAACTAAGGATCAGAAGAGGCAGAACAGGTAGGGTTAGTTCTGCTCTTTGCAAGTGGTTTGGTTTAATCTGGAATGATGAAATACCCGGTGCTCTAAGGACCACAACAAGGATCATCTTTGGGCATTTTGTAATTAGTTCATGTACCAAGGATAAACCAGGATGGTAGAAATAGGCGTAGAAACAGATATAGATAAAGATATTAAAATATTTGTTCAACACAGTGCAAATTTGAGTCAACTGTTGTCTTGTATTAAGCCTACAATTATGAGTATAGCATTTTTCAAGTAAAATGACACTGCAAGAATAAATAAAGAAGAAAGAAAAGTTTCTAATCAGGGAAAACAAAGTAATCATGTTTGGTGACATGGAGGAGACATCCAAGTTAAGGTTTAAAGTGGAGGTAGATTGTTGAGTCAAGTAATAAGTCTCAGGTTTAAGCTGATAATTTCAATGTAGGTCCTAGCTATTCTTAACAAATTTAATTTTGTTTATTAAAACAGAGAGGGATTTGAAACTTTCAATTTGGCTTTAAATATTGAAATTGCAATATACATTTGGAAAATATTCAAAAGTTACATTTGAGTGAGACAGCCCTTATATGTCATGGACAGTTATATGTTGCGTGTTCTAGAGTCGGCAAACGAGACAATCGCTATATCTGCACACACAATGGAACAACAAAAAATATTGTATACCCACAAACATTGTGAAATTAAACATATTAGAAACGTGCGCTTTCTCTTTTCTTTCTTTTCCACTTAACCAGACTGAGCCACAGCAACGCATGGCCGGGTACAGCTAGTTTTCTAATAATTATGTGTTAGACAATTTTTGACAGAATCTAGTGCATTGGGTCTACAGTTCAGGTGAAACAACTTTAAATTGATTTAGACTTTTTTTCCCTCTTTCAGTATGTCCAGCACACATTTTCTAAATGTGGTGGTTTTCTCTGTGTCATATGAATCAGTATTAGAATGGTCACTCTAGCGTAAACTAGACATTGACTATTACTCTTTAAAAAAAAAAAAATAAAATAAAATAAAATAAAAAAATTACTTTCTTGGTTCTGGTGTGTCAGAATAGAGCAGAGGTCATCACATATAACCTAAAAGGCATAGTTAATGGAAAAATTGGTTAAAATTGGGTTCAGCATTCATTTAATATAAACCTATTTCCATGTCATATCATGCAGAATTTAGAATGCTTGCCATTTTTCAGATGCGTGCGTGCGTGTGTGCGTGTATATATGCAGCCGAGTAATTCTTAAGTGTTGTCAAACTCCTTCCTCTAAGAATTAATTTAAATGTTTGAAGTAAAAAGTTATATTCCAAAAGGAAAAGATACAATCACATTTTTCATATAAATACCTCTCCCACACCTTAAAAGTATCATTGCTATTGGACCCATGGTCCTTACTTACTGATATAGTATGCAAGCAAACAGCAGCTAGTTTTTTCTCATCAACAAAAAAGGAACTTTTCTTGCATGTGTAATTTTTATTCTGTTTTTAAAATGACAAATTAAAGTTAAGATGTCTGTACTTTCTACCTTTCTTTCTTAAGTGGATTTAAAAAAATACATAGAATTGTCTAAAATGGCTGGACCATTTAAATACTGATTACCGTATTTACTTGTGTATCACGCGCCATTGTGTAAGACGCACACCCTAATTTTTACAAAGAAAATCGTGAAAATCATTTTTCCCCGTGTTTGACTCGCATTGTGGTTGTATAGGAAGCGTTAGAGCGAGAGAGAGCGCAAGTGTGTGAGCGCACGAGAGAGAGAGAGAGAGAGAGAGAGAGAGTGAGTGTGAGCAAGCGCGAGGGAGAGCGCAAGAGAGAGCCCAAGCAGTTTCCTCATGTATGACGCTCACCTGATTTTCTAATGCTAACTTTTGGGAAAAAATGTGCACATGGTACATGCGTAAATACAGTATATGTTCAGATTTTACAGAATAGTTTAATATGCCATCCAGTACAAAATAAATTAAATTTTGCATATGTAAGCACATGTGTTTTATTTGATATTAGGAATAAAGTCTTCACACATTATACGCTTCACGTCATTATTAGTATAACATCGAATAAGTTTCTGCTTTACGTAGGTGTTCAGCATTTCTTGCCTCGCATTTCCTTTCATCCTACACTTACCCAGATCTTTGTAGACACGGAACACCCATGAAATGCATGTATTCCAAATATAGATATACTGTATTATTTACCCTATACAGCTCCAGGCACATCACATGAAAATAAGGAGCCTTGGCTTGAGCTGGAAGACCCTTTTTGCCTGTGAGCTGAGCTCCGTCAAGGTGGGGGATGGGGCAGCAGGCTGCTTGTGCTGATTGATGCATTTACAAAACGAAAGGCGCTTATGGTAGAGGTGTGAAGGGATTTAAGGTGGTCTTGGGATTATGAGTTTTTTTTTGTAGACTTCAGGGATTCTAGTGTTAAGATGAGTAGGGCCTGATAAATGAGATGGTAATGTTGGATATTTTTCCATTGTGATTGAGTTAATACGGTGCTTCATTTTAATTTCATTTTCATTTTATTTTTCATCCATCTATCCATTTTATTTACCTGCCTATCTACTGTAATGGGGTCTTGATCATCTGAAGCCTATCCTAGCAATCATTAGGTGAAAGGCAGGAACAACACTTAGTAGGCACCAGTCCCTCACAGGGTAAACACACACATAATATGAAACCAGGGTTCCACCTATGTGGATAACTGGAAAACATCAATCGCATAAATTTAGTCAGTAGTATACAAAGTAGCAGAGGAGTTTTCCACTTCATGAAGTATAAAAATCAAATTTTAATGTTTATTTTCAATGAATGTTTCTGCATATGTACTGTGAAAGCAGTGCATCATTGGTTTTAATCTGTCTGCACTACAGAATTGTGCCTGTATCTATATATGCTTGTCTTTATTATTCTACATCAGTACAGTAATTTAAAAACATTGCATGGTCGAGTTAAGGAAACTGAAGATCCATAGTTTCCCTGGCAACAGATAATAATGTGGCTGAGTTTTGATTCAGGAGCAAATATAAGAGAACCTCAAAGCAATTGCCCGAATTTAATGCAGAAACCTAAAGGTAGGCAATACAGGTCTTAGAGTGAAAATTAATTTTATTCTCTTTAACTGTAGTGTGATTTAAATATGTATATCTATAGTTTTAGTATGTTCTTTGTTAGTGCAAAAGATTACTTGGTTAAAGCTGTTACTTAAGTCTTATTATTTGTTTGTTTAAGGTCAGAATCATGAGTTTTAGCTTTTTTATATAATTGTCCAGTTTTACCTTGGCATGCACACAATATTGCAATACTGTATATCATTAATTCACTGAGAGCAAGTATTCTTATTTTTTTATTTTTTATTTGTGTGTGTGTGTCTGCATGGGTGCATTTTGTATAAGAATTTATAAGAAATGTATTTAATTGGTGCTCGCATAACAAAATGTTTCACTTCTAAATTCATAGATTCTGTACCACTAAATTCTGTACTGCTGCAGATATTTCCAGTCCAGGAAAAAAAAACTAACACATGGCACAAAATTTCTGCTTCTCTGCTTTCTTTATGATAACTTTTTGTGCCATGGAAAATTTGAAATTCAGCCTCTACTTGAGGTGTTAAATGTATTCCTCCTTGAAGCTGTCTGTGTTAGTTTGTTTATATGTATTTTTTAAAAGTGATTACTTAACACTAGAATTACCAGAGCCTACGAAAAAACTCGTAGATCCGTCCCACCTTAAATCGCTTCTTAAAACCGCTCTCACCTCTTCGTCAGCCTCCTTTGTCCTGTAAATGTGCCGATAAAAACAAACTGCAAGCAGCCGGCTATTCCATCCCCCCACCGACTCAGAACGTGCACAAACTTCTCCGAGCTCATGCTTCGATTATCTGGGAGTGAAGTGGAGTTTTAGAGTGGAAATAATAGATTGTTATTTGGAACACACACATTTCATGTGTGTTCCGTTTCTAAAGTAATCTGTGTAAACACAATGTTAAAACAGAAACTTTTTCATATTTTAGTAATAAATGTCACAAAATGTAGACATAAACTATAAAATGTGTGAAGCCTGACAGTCAAAGAGCAAATAAACTTTCATAAAAGGTTAAGGACTTTTACAACAGCTTCCGTGGCGTACTGGTAAGATTTCGTCACTTAGAGCGCAGCAGACTTGCTATACCTCAAGAGATCCGAGTTCAAATCTCCGCTAGCTAGAAAATTTTGTTTATTTTTAACCTTCGCCATTCTGCCTGCCTGAACTCCCTGTCTATCTGTATAGTAATAACAGTAATTTTATTATTATATAGGAGCTTCCCTGTCTGCCTATCATACAGTGCCTTTCCTTCCTACCTATCTATATATCTATCCCCTTAGCTGTT
>JANRMT010062792.1:90392953-90422375 GCA_026402145.1 Polypterus bichir lapradei | reverse complement strand
GGACCTACGAGTTTTTTCGTAGGCTCTGGTAATTCTAGTGTTAAATGTAGGGTTATGGTTGTATTTAGTTTAATATCTATAGTTTATAACATATATTAAATGTTCGGTAGCTTGAGGTTTGCAAAAACCTCAAGTAAACTTTTTTTCACTTTGTCATTATGGGGTGTTGTGTGTAGAATTCTGAGGCAAAAAACTAATTTAATCCATTGTGGAATAAGGCTGTAACATAACAAAATGTGGAAAAAGTGATGCGCTGTGAATACTTTCTGGATGCACTGTAATTGTTATTTATTTTACATGGCCTAGATTGCATATAATTACATGACAATGAATTTTAAATGTGAAAAGTATAGCGATAGTCCCCAGGTTATGGAGATCTGACCCACGACTTATGAACGGGGTCACAGCTGTGACGCATGCGCCTCAGTAACTGCCTCTCCATCATCTTCAGCCTGGGGACACTGCAAACGGTGGCTGGATGGAGGCTGGTGGGGAGCGATTTCTCCGCCCGCACAGTGTAGTGTCCCTCGGGCGGCTCCCGGCAGCAAATGGTTTCACTGCCCGCCCACCACACATGGCTGCCCTGTTCATTCTCGGTGGGCGGCTGGTTATGCTGCAATCGGTGGCTGGATGTAGGCTGGAGGGGGGTGATTTCACTGCTCGCACAGTGTAGGGTCCCTCGGGCGACTCCCAGTGGCAAGAGAGAGGTGAAACTCCATCATTCATTGGCAGAGCACTTGGTTACAGTCGGTCAACAATAGCATTTGTTAAATTTATGTACCTCTTCCGACTTACATACAATTTCAACTTAACAACAAACCTACAGTCCGTATCTCGTATGTAACCCAGGGACTGCCTGTATTTTCTCAATAGAGATATACATATATAAAGTATTGAACTGAGAAACATGTACATCAGTTTCAGTACACAAGGAAGGATAAAAGCTTAGTTTAATTAACAAAGAACTGTGGGAGATTTATGTATGTGTTTAAGTTTGTAAATTCAGTTAAATTATTTTGTAAAGATGTATGCAGGAAAGGTATGGTACTGTGGTTTATTACTTGCTAATTTAGTTTTGTTGTCATGTAGACATGTCATAAAGCAGTCCACATTTTTTAATGCTTTGGGATATGTTTGGTGTCAGTGCATTCATCAGCCTGTTTTTAATTATTTTTTTAAAGTGCAAAACTTGTCTGCTGCTGTTTGACTATGCAGAAATGCTTTTCAGGGAGTTTTTATGGCTATTTCTCATATGTCATATTAAACAAGACTTTGTTTTATTACTGACATCTTTTATTTAACTAGTATTACCTAATATATTTTCAGAGTGGAGCAATGGATTTGTGTTTTTTGTTTTCTCAGCAAGGTTATTTAGACTTTTTATAGTGCGGCATGAAAATATTGTACAGTAGGATAATATAAGAACATTTCAACTTTAGTAACAATTTAATTGAGAATAATTTTGGATTCCTTTTTTTAGTATTCATTTCTATGTTTTTATTTTATCTTTCTCCATTTATCTGTACATTTTTAATTTCATTAAACATTTCTTTAATGATTCGGCAAATAACAGTACTATTTCTTTGGGCTTGACAGGTGAAAAGAACCTTCTCCCATGGTACTTACCGAGCTGGTGCAATGAGACAAATTAGTCTGGTGGGAGCTGTTGATGAAGAAGTGGGCGATTACTTCCCGGAATTCCTCAGCATGTTGGAGGAATCACCATTTCTAAAAGTAAGTTGAATAGAACTGACATGCATGCAGAGTCTTAAAGTAGCTGGTGGGATACTTTTCTGATGCAGTTAAGGGTCAGAATTTGTACCCATGGTTTCTCTATTCATATAGTATGTACAAATTGAAATGAATACTGGCAGTATCATTGTATGTCAGTCATCAATTGACACTATTTTTTGCACAGCTTACTTTTAGTAAAACTGTAATATTCAGTTAAAATATTTAGACAGAACAGTCACGTATAGATGGTTTCTGTGTATGGCTTCTACTGCTTTGACTGGGCCTCATAATCTGACTATCCTATTGCTGAGCAGGCCAGCTGTAATAACAGTCTCACTGGAGCTGGGCTGATTGTGCTGATTACCACAGTCAATACAAATGACAGTTTATAAAGGTCAGAATTTATTCCCAAAAACTTTTAACACTAGAATTACCAGAGCCTACGAAAAAACTCATAGATCCGTCCCACCTTAAATCGCTTCTTAAAACCGTTCTCACTTCTCCGCCAGCCTCCTTTGTCCTGTAAATGTGCCGATAAAAACAAACTGCAAGCAGCCGGCTATTCCATCCCCCCACCGACTCAGAACGTGCACGAACTTCTCCGAGCTCATGCTTTGATTATCTGGGAGTGAAGTGGAGTTTTAGAGTGGAAATAATAGATTGTTATTTGGAACACACGCATTTCATGTGTGTTCCGTTTCTACAGTAATCTGTGTAAACACAATGTTAAAACAGAAACTTTTTCATATTTTAGTAATAAATGTCACAAAATGTAGACATAAACTATAAAATCTGTGAAGCCTGACAGCCAAAGAGCAAATACACTTTCATAAAAGGTTCAAGACTTTTACAACAGCTTCTGTGGTGTACTGGTAAGGTTTTGTCACTTAGAGCGCAGCAGACTTGCTGTACCTCAAGAGATCCGAGTTCGAATCCCCGCTGGGGAGAACATTTATTTATTTTTAACCTTCGCCGTTCTGCCTGCCTGAACTCCCTGTCTATCTATATAGTAATAACAGTAATTTTATTATTATATAGAAGCTTCCCTGTCTGCCTATCATATAGTGCCTTTCCTTCCTACCTATCTATATATCTATCCCCTTAGCTGTTTTTTATATATCTATTATACAATGCCTTCCCTGTTTATTTATATATCTAGTGCCTTCTCTGCCTGTCTGTCTGTCTGATTGCATATAGCGCTGAACTTACTGCTCTGTACTATTCTGTCCTCTGCATGTCCTGGAGTACAAAAGAAACACCACCATACAGCAACATGTGCGAACTGGCAAGATCGGGTAAAAAAACACGCGGTCACTGATTACAAACCGCAAGATGAATGAAAGAGACAATATATGTAAAAACATCATTGCACTAATGCAATATTATTTGAAAACGAACCGCGTCAGATCGGGTTTGAATATGCGCCCGATCTGACGCTGTTCGTTTTCAAATAATATTGCATGTATTGAACTATTTTAGAATAAAAACATATATTTGATTTCAGTCAGTCTGTAAATGCATGATAATTGTAAAGGTTAGCTTTTTTTTTTTTTAATTCAGTTCCATTCTCTGTCGCGTTCACGATTACCCCCCCCCCATCTGACACTGCTTTTTTTCACATAAAGACGCACTATAACTCAATTGTGATTTATTTGGAGACGCGCTATAACTCGAATGTGATTTATTTGGAGACGCGCTATACTCGAATGTTATTTATATAGGGAAGAAAGTACAATATCAGGTGCTCATTCAGTGTAATAGGAACCATAGCACAGAGAGATGTGTACACTGCAACAAGTACTCATGTCGTGAATGTAGGAAGGGTGTGTGGGAATTGTTAATATTTGAATGTGATGATTTTATATAGCACGGATCGGAAATCAGCAGTTCTTAGCATTGCACCACGCAAGCTGTCGTATCAACCGCCTACTGTAACTTGCTTTATTTTTTCTTCACTTATAGTCTAGAATAAAAGTGCACTTGTTTTGTTATACTTGTACACCAACATATGTTCCTGTGTTTGAGCGGCACGGGCATGCTCAAAAAAATAGACGTGTAATGCCACGAAAAGTGCACGCAGGCACTTCAGTTCGCAAGCATTGGTACGAGAATGCAGTCACAAATACGCTGCAGAGCTACAGCGCATCTTTATTTGAAAACAGCATTCTCAGATTGGGGTAGGGAAGGATCCTGAACACGATTGAGTGAATGAAAAGTGAATACACACTGAAAACAAATGTATGTTTTTATTATAAAATAGTAAGAATAAGAGCAGTTTAAGTATCAAAACTGAATCGCACAGGATTGAACTCATGACCTTTTGAATACTAGTCAGCGGCTGATACCATTACACTACCGTGGCAGTTGTAGTAAGTATGTGTCAATGTGGCATGCTAAGGTGGCTTTTTTCTGCAGTTATATTTTTGAATAAAAGCATACTTGTTCTGTTATATTTGTACCTTTTGTGAATGTGTTTGATATTTGGACTTCAGGCTTCATACATTATATAGTTTATGCTTACATTTTGTCATTTACTACTACAATATGAAAAGCGTTTCTGTTTTAAAAATGTGTTTACTCGGATTACTGTAGAAACGGAATACACGTGAAATGCGTGTATTCCAAACAATGATCTATTATTTCCACTCTAAAACTCCACTTCACTCCCAGATAATCAATCAAGGTATGAGCTGGGAGAAGTTTGTGCACGTTCTAAGTCGTTGGGGGGATGGAATAGCCGGCTACTTGCAGCTTTTCTTTTATCGGCACATTTAGATTAACAAAAGACGCTGGCGGAGAGGTGAGAACGGTTTTAAGAAGCGATTTAAGGTGGGACGGACCTACGAGTTTTTTCGTAGGCTCTGGTAATTCTAGTGTTAATAAGGTGTAAAAATCAATTAAAATATTTTGCTCCCCACACTTCCAGTAAAAATAAGGAATAGAGTATTAGGCAAATAAATAAAAAATGGGAGCGATCATGCTTAACAGGCTATATATGTTTGCAGTATGTGACTGGGGATGTTAATAATCCCAGATTTTTTTGCATTCAGTAACAATGCCAGTGAAATTTTATAATATTCAATACATATTCAATACCACAGCAAATCTAAATCAGTGGTTTCTTGTTAAAAGTACTTTCATTATTCATATAAAAAAATAGTACCTTTTTCTGTAATGGAATCAAATATAAAAATACCCTCCGTGATGACAGGTTTAAAATAATGGTATAGTTGTCAAGCAGTTACCCAACTTTTATTTAAGTAAATTAGTATTAGCATTTATAAACATAAAAATATAATTCAGGGCTTGAATTTTTAATGTGTTATAGACACGAGTATTCCCCCATTGTAACAGGTGGGGAAATGGTATTATTTTGGGGTGATTTCAGCATAGTGTTTCTAAAGATTAATATCATCGTGTACTACCTGACTTATCTTACCATGTGCACATTCCAAATTTATTTTCTTACATTTTCTCTCTAGTAACTAAACATACTGGTTAAAATGAATACTTAAAGTAATAATTCAAACATTATTAAGGTTTATACTGTTGAATTAGTGAGTTCCAAGTTAGTTCAGGATATTTTCATTTAAACAATTTAAAATAATTTTTCTAAATATGCCTTTTAAAATCTGGTTTGTTAGTGAATCCCTGTTAGGTTTGTAACATTTGCCATTGCAAGAGTTATATTTGCTTGAAAGGCTGGTTAAATTTTTCTCTTTAGTAATTTTTTTTTTAATGGGTGATTCAAATGCTACTTGTGTGGTCTTAGTGAATGTGTGTCTCTGTTAACACTAGAATCCCTGAAGCCTACGAAAAAAAGTCTTAATCCTAGGCCAAGTTAACACTAGAATTACCAGAGCCTACAAAAAAACTTGTAGATCCGTCCCACCTTAAATCACTTCTCACCTCTCCGTCAGTGTCTTTTGTCCTTTAAATGTGTTGATAAGCAGCAAGCAGTCTGCTATCATATCCCCCACCGGCACACAGTTTTCTCAGCTCAAGTCTGTTTTTCTGTGTGTTGTATAGAGTGAGTTGTATAGAGTGAGAAGTCAAGCAAAATCACACCTTTTATAAATACTGTGTCGTTATTAGGAACACATGCATTTTATGTGTGTTCCGTGTCTACAACGATCTATATAAACACATCGTTAAAAAAGAAATGTTTTTCATGTTTGAGTAATAATTGACAAAATGTAGACATAATGTTTATAATGTGTGAAGCCTGAAGTCCAAATATCAAAGAAACACTTTCACAAAAGGTACAAATATATTAGAACAAGTGCGCTTTTATTCAAAAATATAACTGCAGAAAAACAACACGCGTTAGGGTGTGACATTGACACACATTTACTACAACTGCTTCGGTGGCGCAACGGTATCAACTGTTGACTGGTAATCAAAAGTTCACAGGTTCGATCCCCAACGAGTCCATTTTGAGACGTGAGCTGCTTTTACTCTTACTATTTTACAATAAAAACATACATTTTGATTTCAGTCTGTAACAGCCGGTGTAAACGTATGATACTTGTAAAGGTTAGCTTTTTTTTTTATATATATTATTCAGTTTCATTCTCTCAGTCGCGTTCACAATCCTACCATGCTTAAGCCCAATTCTAACACTGCTGTTTTCACATAAAGACGCACTAAAGCTCAGTACTATGTAGGAAGAAAGTAAATAAATCCAAATAAATAACATTCGATCTGGCTTTTATGTAAGTAACATATAAATGTTGATGTACAAGTATAATATAACAAGTGCACTTTTATTCAAGACTATAAACGAAGAAAAAAGAAAGTCACAAGTACACTGCAGAGCGTCCTGTGTTTGAGCGACATGGGCATGCTCAAAAAATACACGTGTAATGCCACGCAAAGTACATGCAGACACTTCAGTTCGCAAGAATTGGTATGAGAATGCAGTAAGACTTTTAATATTTATATGTTACTTACATCTTGCCTGACGAACGGGCCTGAGTTGCCTCGAAACCTTGCATATTGTAATCTTTTTAGTTAGCCAATAAAAGGGGTCTTTTTGCTTGACTTTTCACTATGTTACTTACATAAAAGCCAGATCGAATGTTATTTACTACACGGCTGTTTTCAAATAAAGACGCACTATAACAGAGGGTGAACTCAGATCGGAGAAGAGAACAGAAGCCCTCCCCGTAAGAAATGTCCACACACATATAAGAGCAACGCAGCTGCACAAGGCGTGTTTTCTCCGATCTGAGTTCACCTCTGTTGTAGCGCGTCTTTGTTTGAAAACAGCAGTGTCAGATCGGGGCGAGCTTGAATGCGACTGAGAGAATAAAACTGAATAGAAAAACGCTAACTTTGACAAGCACTATAAATTTACAGCAGTTGTTACAGACGTAAATCAAATTAAAACTGCTGTTTTCAAATAAAGGCGTGCTATAACCCCCAACCTGCAAGAAACGCCCACTCACACATAAGAACAATGCAGCTGCACCAGGCATAAAGGTGAAAGATGGCATTGTTTGGATGCAGCAATGGGTTGGGCGTCATTCTGCCAGTGAATCTGCCATATGCGTGTCCTTCAACGAAACAGCAGGGCTTACAGCGCTCACCAAGGTATTGTGCAAAGTTCCGTTTGTGATTATGTTTCTTGATGTTCTTTATATGAAAAACATTTATAAGTGCCACATCGAATGTTTACCTATATTTAATTACTTGTATTCTTACAGCTTAAAGTCACAGACTGCAGAGCTTCCCGTGTTTGATCGACATAGGCATGCTAACAAAGTACATGTGCAATGCCACTCCTTATTTGGGAAAAGATCAGTAACGAAAAGTGCGATGGCAGCTTCCTCCTGCAGCTATAGACACTTCAGTACGCAAGCAACTCTCCACGCTATTGTTTAGATCTGGCAGTGCCATGTTGATGATATATGTGCCTAAAAAGAAGTCGTCTGACTGTTTGTTTGAAATAAAAGCATGAGTATGATGCTTGGAGACAGGATAGTCTAGATAGTATTGAATTTGAGGAATATTCCTAAGATGGATACAAACAGGATGGATTTGCAGACAGTTTTCATATGAGGTTGCAATAACAGCTTGGAATCAAACCCTACACCCAAGCTAAAGATATAGAATTGTGAATATTTCAACAGTGCTGTGAAAAATTATTTGCCCCCTTTCTAATTTCTTCTATTTACTTCTTCACAATTCTTCAAACTTTAATGTAATACAGAAGGTCCAGCATTTCTTTTCTGCAACATGCATATATTTATATAAATTCAATCTCCGAAAGAAACACAATATCAGTTTTAGAACATGTAGACCATACAGTTCTTAACTGCATTTGAACATTAAAATTTGGCTCTAGCAAGTTGAAGCCTGTTTAAATTGATCACACACACCTTTTCTCCTAGCCAGCTCTTGATGTTGTTTGTCATGTGGATGTGAGGGCAGTCTCAGCTTTTGTCTTTATCACCTTTTTCCTTCTCCACTGTTGTACCAGCATATGCTGTGTGGTGTCGACGGTAACAGAATACGCAGTCTTCACCACACACATCACTTTTGCAACAAGTAACAAAGGTATCTTCCTGATGAGCTTAAACCACAGTAAAAATAGTATACAAAAATTTCTCCTGGTTAAGCAAGCAGCATTAAATTAAGTCCCAGTAATGCTAGGTCTGCAACACAGATAATCATTCCTTGTGGCCAGTTGGGGGTGCCACTGAGCCCCACATCCCCAAACACAATTAATCCATACAACCATGCATTCAAATACATAGTGTTTTTACAAAATACCTTTTACAGGTTCCAGACCAAACAAATTGGTTTCTCTTGTCATCTCCTCTACTCTCCACCAGCAAGCATTGTCCACCACCTGACTTTGACTCCTCAATGAAGATGAGGTGGCTTCTTTTATGTTGGACCCAAAATTACTTCCGGCGCCACAATATTACATATTGAAAGCACTTCCAGGCCAATTATAAGCCCTCAAAATAGGAAGATTGCTCCCCTGTAGCTCCTCCTGGCAGCACTCAAGTACCCAAACAGGGTTGGCCATCCGGAGTACAACTTCCACCGTGCCCTGTGAATATACAAATGGGAGCTCCACCAGGGAATTCTGCCACTCTGTGTTTCAGGACGTAGACATCCTCTGTCCTTCCACTATGCCCTCCCAACCAGAAAAAGTACTAACAACCAGCCTGGCCAGAATGCCTATCCATCTGTTTTCTTTCGCTATGCCATCCAAGCTGGGCCAGGAATTGCCCTCCATCCTAGTCAAATGCAGCTTCATCTACTATAATACTCTCAACACTATAAACACACATTTATATCTAGTAGGCTATCAAAAGTAAAATCAGTAGTCATTTTAAGACATTGTTCCAATTAAAACTGTGCCCAATATAAGGTTTAAAAAATGATTCAATGTCTAGTGTAAGAGATGCATCATCTCCTCCAGTAATAAATTTATGAAGCTGAGTTGATTTTACTTGGACTGAAACTTCGGACCGAAATTAAAATGAACCTGAAGGGTTGAGTAGAGCTGTAGAAACATTCCTGATGATGATCGTTTATTGTATTGATGAGAAATTTACGCTAAAAAGCAGATGCTAGCCAACACCATACATTCTTAAAAAATGCAGAAGCAACTGCTCAAAGACAGAGGGCTGTACTGACTGCATGGGTCTTACAAAAGAAGCAGCAGCAGCCAGTTTGCATGATAACAAATAATGGGGTAATCAAAGATATGTCATTGCTATCAATGACTGAAGCAGACTCTAGTGATTTGACCATAGGCTACATATATATGCTAAAAGTGATCACAGTGCATGCCATTGTGGCCATGCTGTTGCAATATTGCCATACCTTGTATATTGCAGGTAACATATAATTGCCTGATAATGTGTAAAGTATTGCATATGCATATAGTAAACTTGAAAAGTATTTACACAGTGATGCTCTTTTTGATTTGATGGTGTTGTATTTGTATTGGTTGTGTTTACATTAACTTCTTAATCTTACATAACTCATTTAAGATTTTATTATTTTCTTTGTACGTAGACATGCAGCTTTTATTTTTTTTAATATTGCTGAGCCCCAGTTTAACATTTCCATATTTAACATTTTCAATAATATTTGAATATCAGTAATTTACTGTATTACAAAAATAGTGAAACATTTAAGCATGCTGTATCTATTGTTAAAGATTTTAAAACATTTAAAATAGTAAGTGTTTAATTTTCAACTGTTCTATCTATTATCAATTTCACATTGAACAATTTTAAATGGTTTCCTGCTAATTTGAGGTTCTACCTTAATCTATGTATACAGAAAATGGTACATGCAGTTGGCAATACAAAATATTTAATTTTGGGATAATAGTGCTCTTCTACTCAAAGGTCTTTTTTGCCTTTTTACCTTGTTTTACTTATTTTTTTATTTTTTTTTTTAAATGACTAGCAATTTTTCTGCAACCCTACATTGAAATTCAAGACCTAGCCATTGTGGCCAAGTGCCAGAATGACCGGAAAAAATGAAAGAATGGTCGGGACACCAACCAGGTTGTCCCATTTAATTCTTCAGTTTAAAATAAAATTAATGCCTCTTGTGGCTTCCAAATGCAGCCCATATGGGCAAATCAACAAAAGGAAAATAATAGGCTCTTCAGCTGTGAAATTAGGCTCCTCAGCTTTGAAATTCCAGGTATTTTTCATGGAGTGCCGTCCGGCGGTCTGCTCTGTGCAAGAAAACTCCTCCTTTTGGGCGACTGGGTTTCTCATGTCGCGTGGACTGGAAGGGACAGGGCTGAATGTCCTCACTGAGCGGTTTCTATGAGCTGCACGGAGAGAAGGAGAAATACATTTCAACGACAGTTTCCCCTCTTTTCTCGGCAGTTTATAACATACCTCGAAAGAAACCATGACGAGATCCTTGGATGCATATTCATGACACCCTTTAGTCCAGGGGTCTCCCAACACGTCGCTCGCGAGCTACCAGTAGCTCGCAACCCCTTTCTAAGTAGCTTACCAAAGGATTAATGAATCCTACATAAATTTGAAAACTTGATTAGTCAAATTAGGGGTGGGCGATCTTTCCAAAAATCATATCATTATCCTTTTAATACAAAATCACGATCCACAATCAGAATTACAATCTATCTTTTCATTGTGGCATACACTTAAGATAATATCCAGACTCAAACTCATCAAGACCTAAGTAACGCTTTATTTTAAATATCAAGCAAAGTTGAATTCAGTTGTTCTCTCGTTCGTTAGCTAAACGGAGTTAAAGAATGCGCCCCAAAGCCAGCCCAGCCACCCTACCCCCTGTCCTTCGTGTTTCTCAGGTTTCGCGCAGATAAATCTGTACTGCAAGCGAAATATGATACATAGCGAAATGAAAAACCAACCAGAATGTTCAAGCAAATTATAGAAAAAAAAAGATCTAAGTCCGTTAAGTAGTTCTCTCGTGAAAAGTGGACAGACATACAGACAGAGAGACATTGGATTTGATATATATTAGTAAACCTTCATAATAATGTGCAGTTAAAGTCTCAACAGCATTCTCAGCATTTGTGGAGCTTAGTAGAGCCAGATAACTATAAGAATCTTCACCAAGCAGCTCTGAAAATGTCTGCTTTGTTTGGGTCTACATACCTCTGTGAGTCTGCCTTTTCTGACATGAATGTCATGAAATCAAAGTTCACAACAAGACTGATAGGTTCACTCTTATGGAGTCATTTAAATGTTCACCTAAGTGGCTGCACTCCACCATACACCTCTCTTGTTGACTCCATGCAGTGCCATGTCTTCTGACTAACTAAAAAACACATCGCACATGCAACTGGACATGTGAATACTCTTGTAAAGTGAAACAGTGACATGTAACAAAATGACAAATGAATAAGTAATATCTGTGTATTTGCAGTGAAGTTTTCATTACCAGTCAACAGTTGATACCGTTGCGCCACCGAAGCAGTCATAGTAAATGCGTGTCAATGTCGCACCCTCTAACGCGTGTTGTTTTTCTGCAGTTATATTTTTGAATAAAAGCGCACTTGTTCTGTTATATTTGTACCTTTTGTGAAAGTGTTTCTTTGATATTTGGACTTCAGGCTTCACACATTATAAACGTCTTGTCTACATTTTGCCAATTATTACTAAAACATGAAAAACGTTTCTTTTCTAACGATGTGTTTACATAACGATATAGTATTTATAAAAGGTGTGATTTTTTTTTTGCTTGACTTCTCACTACTCCAAGCAACTGACACGCAGGTAAACAGACTTGAGCTGAGAAAACTGTGCACCGTTGGGGGATGTGATAGCAGACTGCTTGCTGCTTATCAACACATTTAAAGGACAAAAGACGCTGACAGGTGAGAAGCAATTTAAGGTGGGATGGATCTACGAGTTTTTTCATATGCTTTGGTAATTCTAGTGTTAACTCCTTGCTTTCATTGTAGATCAGTATTAATATACTACTCAGTCGAACTCCAGTCACTATTATAACTTTTAGTAGTGGTGTTCTTAAGTCAAGATAGGTTTTCATTTTTTTTTTTTTTGTCATTTTTGTCTCAGCAACAGGATACATCATTCTGTTTTTTGTAATTCATCACCTGTTTTAATGTTAACAAGAATTTCAGTTAAAAAAAGAAGTATTTACTCAAAATATGAAAAAATGGCATTTTAATCTAAGCTGCTGAGAATAAAAATAGGAATGTAATTGCAGGGCAATATAAGCTTTTGCAGGCCTTGAAATACCTTCTTTAAATATGTATTGACTGTGGTTGAAAGTGGGAAGGAAAAAATGTAGAACGTTGTTGCTTGAGAAAGCAGCAATTTGTAGCATTATAACCATATAATAAAGTATATTACATTTAATTTTTTTAAAGAAAAAATTTTTTATAAGAAAAATTAAGTAGACATACTTGTATCTTCCTTACAAATGAATAATGACGTTTCAATAATTTGAACCTAGCAGTGGTTTCTTTTCCATGTGATATGGAAAACTTACATTATGATATACTTGGTGACAGTAATTTTAATCTGTTATTTGGAAGCATATTTCACCAGAGTGTTGGATGGTGTTTTGTTGGCATGCATAATATAGGATCAAATTATTTAAAATTTCATATACTGCAGTGCAACAGTTCAAGAGATCTTAGGTTGTTAGGAGAGAATATATTAATGAATAATGTGAAGAGCATTATTTAGGTTGTGGGGGTCTGCTAGTGGTTTGCTCTGAATACATAGTACAGGAGAAAATACATTATCATTGTCATTGTGGAGCATGGAGTTTCTACATCAGTAGATGCAAATAAAGTTGCTTAATTGATAGTTACAAAATAATTTCTAGCATTATCTATCTCATTTGTTGGATGGGCAGCAGCTATAGTAGTCAGGGTCCCAGTGCATCGCAATCTGGTTTGTATGTCTTGTTATTGTAAGTGGCAGTCCCACCAGGTGAACATTCCCATAGGCTCATCAGCTACACAAACCTGTTCAGCATCACAATCAGGTGGGGACTAATCAGCTGTTGATGGTACCTCACGTTAGTTTTCAGTAACTTGCATCAAAATTGGAGTGCAACAACTCAGAGTCACAGAGTATTTTGCTTTATGCATTTGTTTTGATCTTTCGCCAGATGTCAATTCCATTTTTGCCGTTGTTTGCTCTTTTCTACTTGCGCATGCACAGGGAATCTTGGTCAAATCAATAAAGCTAAAACTTTCTTTCTAGCAAAGAGAGTCTAACTAAAACATACCCATAGGTCTTGTCACCAGTTACAGTTGATTACCACTGTCAAAACCTCCTTTTCACCAAAGACGGCATTCACCCTGAAAGAGTTAAGCAATCATTGGTGATTTTGTCTGGGCTTCATATATGCATATGTGCATCACTTTCGTTTGAAGCCTGCAGAATTCACTCACCAGAGCTCAAGTCAGAAGCACTCCATGCTTTGTAAACTCTCTGTGAGTAAAATAAATAAAAAATATTAATAGTGTAGTGAAGCTTAGAGCCAGCACATATAGCTTATAAGGATTTAGGCTCCTTTTCGTGGTTGATTACAGGAGAACCTCTGGTCACGAACGTTTCGGAACACGTACAAATCGGTTTACGACCAAAAAGTTTGCCAAAATTTTGCATCTGTTCATGACCACATGCTCTGATGTCGAACAAAAAACACTGGCGGACAGTTTCTCTATGCGCATTCATAAGCGCCAATGATTTCCCGTTCTCCGTTTTCCGCTTTCTTTTGTTTGTGTATACAGGGCCTAACAAAGCAGCTGATGCTGCAAAAGGAGTTACAGTGTTAACCAAACAGAGGCCTCAAATGCTGGAAGAGATGGAAAACTGTTGCTAGTGTGGAGTAACGAGAAACACCTTGCAGGGGATAGCGTAGCGTAAGTGCGGCGATCATATGCGAGAAAGCCAGGAAGATTTGTGGCGATTTGCTGAAAAAAAAATCCTTCTTTGAGTGGCAAAGGTGAAGCATTTAAAGTCAGTAGAGAGTGGTTTGAAAAGTTTCGCAAGAGAAGTGGCATTTATTTTTTTCCCCCTGTGCTTAAAACTCATAAAAAAAAAAAGTGTTTACAGCGACCGGATCGTAAGCGTCTAGCACGAACTCTTACAATGTTAGTTTTCTCTGTTTTTCAAGGGTTTCTCAGTGTTATGCAATATTTTTATTTTTAGTTTACTATTAAACTGTGCATTCTATGGTATAATTAACTATTTTTGTACTAAAAAAAATATATATATATATATATATATATTTACATACAGTTTGTATGGTCTGTAACGGATTAATTGTATTTACATACAATCGTATGGGGAAATTACATTCGGGTCGCCTCCAGAGTTTTGGAACGAATTACGGTCGTGACCAGAGGTACCACTGTATGTGGCCCAATTCCCAAACTATATATTGGTTCTAAAAGACTGTGCAGTTGTTACTGTTTTCTAGGTTTCACTTGCTTGGAATTTTGTTGGCTCTTATATTTACATAACAGTTGCCCAAGTACCACTGATTTTTTTTTTTTCCCTGCTTAGATAGGCTGATTTATGTTGTTGCTGCTAATGTTGCTTCTATTACTGTAATAATGAAGTATAAATATACACATACAGAAATGTAACTCCCAGAATTGTTAACCTGTTTGAATATATTTGAATATTTACTTATATTTAATCTGAATATTCAAGCCTTATTTCTTGGCTATTTTGACAGCTATTGTGTGCATTGTACTGTAGCAGTGTGCATATTTTCTTCAACACTTTAGTTTTCAACAAGAACCAAAAGGACTTAGCTGTGTACAATATAGGTTGCTGAATATTTACAGATTAATTTCCCCATATAGCTACAAATGTGACAGGTTTTGGAGTGTAGTAGACTTGTTATAATTGGGTAGTATGCATATTTATTACATTCATATAAAATACTGTGCTGTATATGTAAACCTTCCTGGATTTGAGACATTTTAACTTTTTATATATTATCGGTGTCTTTCATGATTACATGGATTTATTCACTACAGTTCTTTCTTCTTCCGTCAAAACATTTTAACTCCATCTTGGTTGTATTCAGTTGAAGGGTTAGGTCAATAACAATTTAATGACTAAATGTTTAATGTTAAAGTACTTTCTATTAGTTATTTTAAAATGTTTGATACTGTTTTATTGTAAAGAATAAGTCTTTGTTTTATGTAATGACTTTATTGTCCAAAAACTTGAAATATCATGTTCCACACAGTGATTTTTTTTTTTTTTACGATTAAATACTCTATTTCTGATTTTATGGTGTCAATTTAAAAAAATCAATTTCCAGATTGATCTTCAAACCATAGTTGATTCTGGATTTCAAGTATATTTTTTCCATTTCTATTATGATTCATCTTTAAATGGGTTTGCTCATATCATTTTTTGGTCCCCTGATATAGCACATTAGTGCTTATGGGTACTATATGTGTATTGAGACAGTATAATCTTCTCTTCTTAACCATACATGCATGTATCATCACAGGCTTTCCACTAAAGCATCTGTTAAATGCACAGGTTAGCTTTGTAAAACATTGTGTGGCAGCAGATGTTGATTTAATAGCACATACTTTCCTTTAGCAAAAGACATACTTAGCTCATTGCTCTAGTCTTGTTAGTGTATAGCTCTTAGGTGTCATTTACTCCACATTGAAATTTCAAACAAGCACTCAGCATGGGCCATCCAGGACCATTTTATGTTTCTTTAGTCAGATGTACTGCAGTATTCAAAACCTTTTGTTTACAGTAACAATTCTAGTGGTCCTAGCTAATATATATAATATATAAGGCCTATTTACAGGTTCCTGAAGATAACTGAAATTCTTGAAGGAATTTATGATTGCATTTCACATTATAAATAACAGATTAGTGGATTTAATTTCTGACTGCTGTAATATTCTAGAATGTATTATATTGTTTAATATGACATTGTTTTCTTCCATTGCTTCTGTCTTATTATTTGAAAGAACATAGTACTCTATTATACTAAACCCTATAGCAACTTAAACTGGGCAGCCTTACCATTCATCTCATCTAAGTGGTATTCCAGTCAGGCTTCCCTATATTTCTTTTATTTGTATTTTTTAACAATATGAAATTTCAAATAGGGAGATAAATGTTAAGAATACTTAAGGAGAAAATGTCACATGGACCATTATTTGCTGCTGCTGTTTTATTTGTGGTAAACATCCAGTGTAGTGCCCCCTGCATGTACAGTCATGGCCAAAAGTTTTGAGAATGACACAAGTATTGGTTTTCACAAAATTGGCTGCTTCAGTGTTTTCAGATGTTTTTGTCAGATGTTTCTATGGTATACTGAAGTACAATTTCATAAGTTGCAAAGGCTTTTATTGACAATTACATTAAGTTTATGCAAAGAGTCAATATTTGCAGTGTTAACCCCCCCAGGTTCCTGTTCATCATTTTGGGTTTCTGAAGCCTACTTTGGCTGCATTGAGTGCAATGCATGAAACATTCCTGAACCATCCCTGAACTGGGCCAAAATTCATAAAAAGGCCCACTCACATATCCATGGTCGTACAGAGTCAGTTTGGAATTGGTAGTCAAACCCACTAGCATGTCCTTGGGGACATCTAGTTAAATGACTTAAAGGGAAATCTACATTGATTAGGGACAATGTTGTGAAATTTAAACCCATGATGTTACATATGTGAAGCAGCAGCATTCTCCACTGACTCCTCCAGATATAAACATTTATAGTAAAAAAAAAAAAATGTATAACTTTTGTTTTTAATTAGAATTGTCCTTGAAAATCTTGCAGTAAGCCTTAAGACTCCTCATTCGTTGTCCTTCATAGCACTGCAACTTAAATCTGAAGGAGTACTATAAGAAGAAATATATCCAGGCTGGTGAACTTGAAATTGTAGACACAAATTGTATAAAATTGGACAAACACATTCACAAATCGCAGTGCACAATGCACAACCTAGGCATGCCCTTTGAAACGTTGCACAACCCCTTTAGAGTAACCAAGCAGTTTTTCTAGACAATAAAACTCCAATGAATCTGCAAGTATTCCCTTTTTAAAAAAAAAAAAAAAAAAAAAAAAGCAGTGTGGAATGAGAAAAAATAAATACATTGAATTTGCAGCCATAAACATATGTTAGATTTCTGCTTTGTTTCAGGCACCATTTTTCTTCAGCTTCAGTGTAATTTGTGGTTTAAAGCTGATGAGTCTCAGTTTTTGTCTGTCATTCACACTACTGTGATGTCTTTTTTTTTTTTTTTTTTTTTTTTTTTTTTTTAACACCCGAGAACAGAGTCTTTTGAAAATTTTCTTGAGCCGTATACTTCTGAAAATGCCAGCTCAGCGTTGCGATGTGGACACAGAAAAAGTAGAGTTTTACAAATGTAGGCTCTGATTGTACTGTGATTTGTGTAAGCTTTTTATGTAGCCATTCCCTGGTTGGATACTACTCATTACAGCATCTTAATCCCTGATTGGTCGCTCTTCATACAAGAAAACTATATTTTCACATAGCAGACATTAAAGAGTTGCGTTCCATGGCGCTTATTGTTTTGCTTGATTTGGAATGCATTTTACTACATTTTGCACAGTTTGAATGCTGCACACATGCAAAAAAGGCAAACAATTGACCAGTTGTTACAGTTTTGTGATACCTGGCCAACATTGTTGCTGTTCCTTCCAGGGATTTTTCTGCCGATTATGGCCATTGTATGCGATTTTCTAGGTAATTTGCATTTTTTGTTTTTTTTAAATGTGGAACAAGATACTTTTGTACATGATTTAAAAATAATTGTGAGGATGGATATTTTTTCAATTTAAAAACACTATTTTCATTTGGTCATTTGTAACTCCTTTATTTACTTCTAACGAAGTGTATGTCTCACTCTCTGATAAGAAATTTTCATCTAGCACCCTACCAAACAATCTGCAACAAATAATGGCTGTGGTAAATCCTTAAGAAAACCTCTATATTGAACAAAGATGATTATCAGTAGTTTAAAAGATTTGAGCTTTTGGGTCTTACGCTTTTTGGGTGTATTTAAAGTTTTTTGTCCCAAGGAATAGAACACAGAAATTGCAATTATTTTCAAATGTTAACGCATTCATGCACGGAAAAAAAAAAGGTTGTGATCTTTTGCCTTATGCTAATTTTCCCATCTCAACTGCTGGTTTATGCCACAAAACCCCAGTGTCTATGGTGGGCACTATATACAGTGTTTGATGTAAAGTGCAGTTTTTACATCTTTTGCCTAACTTATTGAAACTTGCATTCCATTATGCAAGTAGCTGTAGAGAAGAGAGATTCAATACATTTTCTAAAGCAAAAACACATCACCACAAATATAACATTTTAAGCTTTTTTATTCATTTTCCCCTTCCTTGTAGAGAACATTGCCATGGGGCACGTTTTCTAGTCTTAAACTGAAAAGCCCTACAGAAAGTGATGACGGACCTATAATGTGGGTACGACCAGGAGAGCAGATGATTCCTGTAGCTGACATGCCAAAGTCACCTTTCAAGCGGAAAAGGTAGTGTATTGCTGTGATTTAGATATTCAGTTTCTTTCTTTCTTTTTTTCTCTCTCTGTCTCTCTGTCTTTCTGTCTCACACACACAAGAGTAATGTGTCAGATGGCTGTTGAAGAAGCTAATCACTGCCAGCTGACTGCAGGTTTTTTCTTTTCATGATACACTACTGTGCTGAAGTATTGCATGTTGTTTATAACTTTTAAGAATAACTATCTTACTCAAACCTTGATTTTTATTTCCTACTTTTATAGCATTATTGCACGGTAAGGTAAAATGGCTTGTACAGTTTAAGTTTATAATCTGACTTAAAATTAGCAATTCACAGAGAATGATCATCTATAAATAACATCCACAGAAGTATGAGACCCAAAAAAGATTTTCAGAAATGATGAATGTCTCTTGACATCACATTTAGATCTAAGGGTTCTTTAGGTCTAAGGGTTGTTTGATTGTCTCCATATTGTTTGGTTTATCATGTAGGTAAGGACCAGTCACTTGCATGAACAGTCAGTGGATGGCATAACTTTTGTCATATTTAGAATTTGCACTTAATTTGCAAATAGGTTGTGATCGCTTCTGATTCAACAGATAACCTCTTTCATTGAGTGAGTGAGCAAGGCCAGAACTGGACTGATGCCCCATGTATTGTCAGTTCCTTATTTGTGCTTGATTGTTCCTAAATAGCTTAATGCCATGAGTGACCTTGCATTGGAATAAGTAGGTTTGGAAAAAGAATAAATGAGTGATGATGCTGATTAAGCAGACAGCTGCTTATGTGAAAATCAAAGAAGTGAGATGGTGACCAAAAAGTGAAGTACACAGGCAGACCTTAGAGAGCGGAACCTTGCAAAGGACATAATGCATAAAACTAAAGTAAAATATCTGTAATTTAGAGTAAAATAAAAAACAGATGTATAGTATTTTGTAGCATTCTGTGATGATTAGAGAGTTGTTATGCAAAAAGAAAAAAATATGTATATTTTTAAATAGGCACATTTCACAAGGAAGAGGTATTTAAACATGTACATACATATATGTGTATAATATAATCGGTAGTTCCGAAACTCAGTTCTGGGGAAACACTGTGGCTGCAGGTTTTTGTTTCAATCAACTTGTGTTTTAAATTGAACTCCTAGCCTTATTAAGTGAACTGTTATTTCCAAGTTTGTTTGTTTTGGGGTCAACATAGAAATTACAAGATTAAGTTTGATATTTTTTTTTATTAACAACAATATTTATTTATATAACGCATCTTCATACAAATGATGTAACTCAAAGTGGTTTACAGGATGAAGAAGAGAATAAAGACAAAATATAAAATTAGGCAATACTAATTAACATAGAATAAAAGTAAGGTCTGATGGCCAGGGAGGACAGACAATTACAAAAAAAAAAAAAACTCCAGACAGCTGGAGGAAAAAAATAAAATCTGCTGGGGTTCTAAGGCCATGAGACTGCCCAGCCACCTCTAGGCATTCTAGCTAGCATAAATGATCTCAATCAGTCCTCAATTAAAATGTACTTAGCAGTTATATAGGGAGAATGAAAAATTTTTAAATAACTTTTTAACACTGTATTCATTCTGCCTTTATAGGTTGTCTAGTTATATAATCTGTTATTTACCAATTAGTGGGTCAGCTGTTGAAATAATTGCAACCATTCATCATTGAGTGTCGTCTGCTCAGGTGTCTGCACTGATTGTTTTAATTGTAATTATTAGGGTAAAATGAAGGAAGCAAACTACATAAAAAAGGGCAAAATAGTAGAAAAATTACTAAAGAGAGTTAAGAATTTAAAGCTATAGTAGAAATAGAAATATTTCTTGATGTCCTATAAATACAAAAATCATACTGCTATGCTTTTCTGAATGCATAGGGAAGAGAAAAAAAGATCAGCTAATTAAAGGTATTATCACTTATTGTGAATGTGATTGGAACAAAACTTGTAGTCACAGGACAGACTACTGGGAACCACTGATATTCACTACCAGTCAAAAGTTTTGGAACACCCCAGTTTTTTACAGTTTTTATATGGTAACCTTTTTCATTCAGAATTCCAGACACTCTGTGCAAGTCATCAACTCTGTCCCCAGTAAAAACTCCAGACCATCACACTTCCTCCTCCATATTTTGACAGTTGGTGTCCCACTCTGAGGAACCATCCTTTCAACAACTCAATAGTGTACAAACACCCTGTGTGTTGAATCGAAGATTTCAAAGTTTGATTTATCATTCCGTAAGACTTTTCTTCCAGTCTGCAATAGTCCACAGCTGGTAAGGAATGGCTTTCTTACAACCACTTGCCCTGTCAAACCTGCTGCATAAAGTCTCCTCTTCATAATAGAAACTGAGACTTGCTTTTTTCAACTACTGTTAAGCCATGCTTGAAGCTGTTGAGCTGTGAGGCACCTGTTATACAAGCTGGTGACCCTTAGAATCTTGTCTTATAATTGGTTTGTGACTTTGGGTCTGCCAGATCTCTTCCTACCAGAGTTTCTTCAAGTTTCCAATTGCCTTTGGATTGTTTAGTACATCATACTCACTGAAACTGATTTTTTCTCCCCAGTTTCTCTTAAGTGAAAGGCCTACAGTTCTAAGTGTAATTTTTCCATTATCGTAGAATTTACAACTTTCTACAGTGTAATATTGTCTAAGTAGTACAAGTAACACAGTCTGTTCCAATTCTGTTTTAAGACAGAGGGTTTTTAAGTAATCAACATAAGTTAGGACACCTGTGCAAATTGTTTGCTTCAACTTGCAAGACTTAATCTACTTTAATTGCTGCAGAACATCCGTAGGTTGTAATGTATTAATTGTTCCCTGAAGAAGGCCCATTTGTAACATTCTGATATTTTGCTTTTTTCAGTTTTTGCAAACCTAAACTTCGAATGTAAACCTCTGGCAGTTTACTGCTCACCTTTTCACCATATTATGTCATTTGTTGCATTTTAACTGATTACATTTGAAGAGAAACTGGTAAAATTGAGGTGTTTTAAAGCTTTTAAAGAGTAGGTCAGGTTGAGAAGCATGCACTGGTACAGCGTATTGCAACACCCACCACTCAATTAAAAAATGCACAATCCCAGTTGGCAGACCCCCCAGGCAGACATGCAGTCCAGTCCCATCCTCTGGGAAATGACCGTCTGTCTGGTGCAAGCAGGTGTTACATGGGCATCCCTTTGGCCTGATCCAGCTGCTTGGGTCCTCAGCAATGAGGATCCTGTAAGCCATAGGACTCTCAGGGAATCACGCCATGTGGCCGAAGTGCTGTAACTGACGCTGCCCCTTATAATGCAGGTAACGTGTCTCATTTGGGACTTTCTGGGCAACTGCTCATTCAATACAAAGTTAAAATCTCAAATACAATACAAAGACAATCTCTCCGCAAACAGACACACTGCTGATGACTGTACCCAAGATGTCATTAAAGACCTGGATCTTGGTTTTTATCCAGGGCACTCATAAGCCCAGACACTCGAGAGCCCCAGTTAGAACCTCCATGGACTCTACGAAGATCACAGCATCATCAGCAAAGTCAAAATCAGTGAATCTTTCTTCACCAACAGATGCCCCCCAGTCACTGGACCCCATGATGCTGCCCAACACCCAGTCCATGCAAGTACTGAACAGAGTAATAGCAAGAACATACCCCTGAGGAACCCCAGAATCAACTGAGAAGAGCACAGAGGTTCTGCCTCCACTCTGCACATCTCTCACAGTACCAGTGTACAAGCTGGTCAAGATATCCAGCAACATTGGGGTAGAGGGATCCAGTAAAGTCTCAGGATGTCCCAAAGGGCAACTCGATCAGCTTAGTTGAGCACTTTATAAATATTGGCAAAGGCTGCAAAGAATCTCTGCTGATATATCGTTTGCGCTCGATGAGAACCCTTAGTGCCAGGACATGCAAGAAGTTTTTACACCTAAGAAGTCTACTGTCGACAGGTAGGGTGTATATTATTTATAACTAGCAAAATACCCGCGCTTAGCAGCGGTGAAGTAGCGTATTAAAGAAGTTATGAAGAAGAAAAGGAAACATTTTAAAAACAACGTAACATGATTATCAATGTAATTGTTTTGTCACTGTTATGAGTGTTGCTGTCATCAAGGATTTGATTATCATTATTTCTTTCAATGAGGTTCGTATTTGGAGGATGTGTTGTGTTCATTCGTCGAAGTGTTCACTACCCAAAGCGGTACTTGTGAATCTAAGATGTTTAACAGGCATTCCCGGTATTAAGTTGTGGATTTGCCTGCAAATATTTAGCGGCAGCGTGTCTGTGAACTTAATTTAAACTTAAGCTTTACACCTTGCTTTCCTATTGATATGTCTACAAAGGCTTGTTCAGATCCAGAGGGTTGTTCCTTTCTTACTGTATCAATAAAGAGCTCATCTTCCTCTTTATGTGAGACATCACACACTGCATGCACGGGTTTACCTCTCCCAGTCCTGCAAAGTCAGTTCACGTGAGCCACTTGGAGTACATGCATTAAAGGTTCTCAGCCGTGCTTGTGCTATTTCGTGCGATCTTGCGATGTGCACAGCTTTATTTAATGTTAGCTCAGACCCGGCACTTAAAAGTTTCTCTCGCACATTTGCTGAGTTTGTGCCAAACACTATTCTATCCCTGACCATCTCATCTTCGTTTGCCTAAGCACAGTCCCTCACCAGCAATTTTAACTCCATTACAGCAATTTTAACTCCGTCACAAAGTGATCAAAAGTCTCGTTTATACCCTGCGTCATCTTATTAAACTTGTATCTCGCGAATATCACATTCGTCGCAGGCATGGCAAACGCCAGCGGCAGCGTGTTTATGAACTTAATTTAACTATGCGTCCCTCGCTTCATATTCTTTTGCTGCCTTCTCAATTGTGTAATGCGTTTCCTGTTCAGCCTTCCTTGGAGCTCTCCATACTACGTTCACATTCAGTTCACGTGAGCCGCTCGGAGTACATGCATTCAAGGTTCTCAGCTGTGCTTGTGCTATGTCGTGCGATCTTGTGATGTCCACGGCTTTATTTAATGTTACTTAAAAGTTTCTCTCGTACTTTCGCTGAGTTTGTGCCAAACACCAGTCTATCCCTGACCATCTCATCCTCGTTTGCGTAAGCACAGTCCTTCATCCGTGAATATTTAGCGGCAACATGTCTATTGGATTGCTGTTGATGGACGGCCTTATATGGGCAGGCACTCAATTATGTGGGAGGCGTGACGATGAGGGACGCAACTCCACCTCACACGGCGACCGAGCTGCAGGCTATGGCTGTATATATGTATGAAAGCAGGTTCCAGTTATGACCGTTACGCATAGAATTTCGAAATGAAACCTGCCTAACTTTTTTGTAAGTAAGCTGTAAGAAGTGAGCCTGCCAAATTTCAGCCTTCTACCTACACGGGAGGTTGGAGAATTAGTGATGAGTCAGTCAGTCAGTCAGTCAGTGAGGGCTTTGCCTTTTATTAGTATAGATAATACAGGGTGAGCCAAAAAAAGAAGTATGACATTTCAAACATTGATTCTACAAAAAATGCTACAAGATAAAATAAATTTCATTATCACACAAGAAAGGGTATATAAATAGATTTTTTTCACTGTGATTTAAAAATGATGTCTTCAAGGTGGTGGCCATAATTAGCAATACACTCTTTGTGACAATTTCTGATGGCTCGTATGACTCGTTCTGCCATTTCAAGGGGAATAGCGGCGATTTTGTGGCGAATAGTGTCCTTGAAGGTTTCAAGGTTTTGAGGTCAGTGTGTGTGTATCTTCGACTTGAGATCCTCACAAGAAGAAATCACACGGAGTGAGAGAGATCAGGCATACTTGAAGGCCACCTGACATTGCTGCACAGGTAGATCAGCTTCCCCCGAAACATCTCCCACAAAACTTGCATGGATCTCTACGTTGTATGAGCTGTTGCTCCATCCTGTTGAAACCAGGCATCCATCATATCCAATTCTCCTAGTTGGGGTCTCAAAAAGTTCTCTAGCATTTCAATGTAACGTTTTGAAGTGACGGTGACCATTGCTCACCCCTCCTCAAAAAAGTAAGGGCCTACAATGCCAAATTCTGCAATGGCACAACCAAAATGTAACACGTTCACTGTGCAGGGGTCTCTTATGAAGTTTACGAAAGTTGGTTTCAGCTCAGTAGCGAAAGTTTTGCTTACTTACGCAGTCCTTCAAATGAAAATGTGCCTCGTTGCTATACATGACGATGGCATCTCGATGAACGGTTTGCAGAATGTTTGCGCACAACTCTCTACGACTCTCCTAGTCTCTCTGTGAGTTCCTGCAACCATCATTTTGTATGGATGGAAATTTAGGTCATCATGCAAAATACTCCTCAAAAACATGTTGGAAATGCCTAAGGCAGAAGCATGTTTGTGTGCTGAACATATAGGAGACTGTAAAATTGATGCCCTTACAGCTTGGATGTTTTCAGGACAGCCTGAAGTTTTTCTGCTCAATGTTGTACCCGTCTGTCAAAATTTAGCCACCCACTGAAGAATTGTTTTCCGCATTAGTTAGGAGGAATGTTGAAGTGTGATTGGAAAGCACATTGCGTAGTTGTTTTTTTTTGAAGAATGCTTTGACAGTGAAAGCACGGTGTGCACTGGACTAAAGCATGTTGCCGACTGAAATCTACAAGAGATTGCCTATCAAAGGACCCCCACCCCAGCCCACTCAGCTGCCTCTACTTCACTCAATAACCTTGGGAAATATGATACTTTGTTTTGGCTCACCCTTTATATACGTATAATAATTCTCTTTAGCAATATGTAGTTAAATTAAGTGGAAAATGTGGTATTCTGTCAAAAATATTTTTGTGCAAAAATATGCCAGCATATTATACATTAGAAGATATGCATGCATTGTAGGAAATTGGAATAATTGATTAATCAGTGTTAGTCAGTTATTAGCTTTGCCAGTAATTGAATAATCTGGTAAGGCTCCCGGTTTATTTTCCTTTTCTCTGTAGGAAGATTTTCCAGTCATTTGACTCATGTCAAGGTAAATGAATCACACTTGTTTTAAGAAACAGAATACTGTAACTTTTTTTTTTTTTTGGAGTGGTACTAAACTGTTATACCTGATAAAATCAGTAAATTGGTATGTTGTAATTGAGAAAGCCCATCCAATTCCAGGGTTCACACATGTACTCATGAACCTATGCCAATTTAGTATTGCCGGTATGTCTGTCTTTAAAATACTATATGAAAACTGGATAAACAGGAGATAATTACATATAGGTACAGTGAAAACCCAACATATTCACGGAGTATGGTATTTGAACCCACACCACTACATCAGAGAGACAGCAGCACACAATGCTGCCCACAATGTTACACTGTTTTCTGAAAATATGACCTCACATTCCATCCACTTCCATTGCAGATGGAAAAGCTGTTAACGTTTTGTAAACATTCAAAATCATGTGTAACGGGAAAAAGTCTACTTTGGCTTTAGTTTTTCGCAACTTGAACTACACTGGATAATTATATTTAGAAGATGGGTAAGTATATTTTTAATAGATAAAATCACACCTTTCCACATAATGACAGAAATCCAGAGGTCTCTTCACTTAGTTCCTCTTAAGTTTATTAAACTGTGCAATCCTTACCAGTAAGTTACCTAGCCCCTTATACACACGTGCGTACATATACACACACAGTCTTAAAACTGTATACTAGTCTGCCTTCACTTTAGTCTGATTTTTTTTTTATTTTTATATATATAATTATAGTGCCCCATGGACTCAGAAACCCCTTTTCAAATAATTGAGGGACACATTTAAAATAGTCTGTCAGATGTGCCAAGTTATATTAAAACAATATCAATAATGAAATGAAATAGCGACAGACATGTGTACCATATACAATCAGAAGCAAAGCTCAATGCAAACTACAATTAACAGTTCCAAAATATTGTTTCAGTCTTCATGAAATGTCAGGCCAAAAATTGGTAAAACATAATTAACTGCAATATTGGATATCCTGTAGTGTCGCTTCTCAGAAGGAAAACATGATTTGTCTCCTAATGTGTCATCCAAAGCCAGTCAGCATTCCACTCCTTCAGGATGTTCCCATTTAGCTCAAATCCAAGAGGCGTCAAAGAAATCCACACCTCTGAAGTGCAGCATAGGTCTCCTTCCCAGTAGTCTGTTAACTCTGGTATGGATATAGTTTCTTCACTCCAAATGCAGTCACTATGGTCCTCCCACTTTTCTCCGGTCTTCCAATTTCTTTTTAAACTACTTCTTGCTCCTGTTTAATGGCTAGTTTTCCATACTTTCCTCCCATAAAGGTGCAGTTCCAACCTCAGCTTGGACATGTAAACACAGTAAAATAATGAGACATACAAAAAAGTGGTGAAAAATGCACAAAAGGCAAGATTTAATTGTTGCTGCTACAATGTTGTTCGCTATACTTGTTGTACTGCTGGTGCTGTGCTTTAGCAGTACTCTCGTTCTCACTTTCTTCTGAGATCTCAAAATCTTCATATAAACTTTGGAATCCAAATCATTAACGATGCGCAATCTTATTAAGAATGACTGCCAGTATTTGATGCTGTGCTATAAGTGTGTGGGGCTTCTGACTTAAAATGTTTAATTCCCATCTCTCCAGACAATGTCTTTACCCGATTTAAGCAGTCCAAAGACACCCTTTGGTTGTACCTTAAGAAAAACCCAATCAACATTGCCAGCTTTGAAACACTAGCCACAGGATGTTCCCTAGGGTGAAGGCTATGATCTATCAAGCACCAGCTTCACTTTGAGTCCTATCTTTTTCTCTGATGATTTAGACAACAAAATGGCCACATATGATGATGAATCTTGATTTGTACAGAACCAGCTGATCCTTTTCTGTGACTGGAGTATTTAATAACTATCTAAAAGGACACAGACAACCGTGATAGGTATTATTGTTGATATAACCATAGATAATAATGATTTATATCTGTATACATGTTTGTTTATATATAGGAGTTTGCACTTTCTCTCCTGTCTGTACTTGTGTTTTCGTCTGAATACTGCTGTTTTCATCCTATTTCCCAAAGACATGCACCAAACATGATAACCTTGTACGTCATAAAGAAAAGATGAACATAGCTTGTTGCACGACTTATGGTTAATAACCAATGCTGAAAGAAGCTCAGAGCACATTAAAAGAAATTTTAGAATGGGAAGGTGTTTTTAACCCCCAACAGGATTTATTCTGTTTTATAGGAGTGCGTGGGTGGAGGTCTTTTAATTGTATTGTCTGACATTCAACCAGTGAGGTAAAGATATCTGTCAGGCAAAGATGTTCTACAAACGTCTAAGATGCTGCAGTCTTGTAGAGTTTCATTCCTAGCCTGTTTAAAATTTAATTCATTTACATGCCTTATTGTACAAATTTTATTTCAGTTACCATGCTTTATTAATGTTGGAGTCCTACAAAAATCCACTCCTTATGAGCAATGTCTGTCTGGCTTTTTCCCCAGTCACAGCACTGGAGCTGTTTTAGATTGTGTTGTACATGGCAATTTCTGAAATTGCAGGAATTAAACCATTTTTGTGCCTTTTATATTTTTATGGTTAATTTTGAATCTATTGATCATAGCATTCTACTTCACAGGCATGATGATTTATATGGCTTATCAAACATTGTTATTAGTTGATTTACTTTAGAATTACCAAATTGTTTTAAGTATATACACAAGTCTTAATACAGTTATATATATATTTATTTATTTTTTAACGCGTTATGGAGCACATGCATCGAAGCTTCTCAGCTGTGCTTGTGCTAAGAAAAGGAAACATTTTAAAAATAACGTAACACGATTGTCAATGTAACCTTTTGTAAGTAGTGCCTGGAGAATTCAGAGTGTGGAGAAACTGTAGAGACAGCGTGTGTATGAACTTGTGGATTTTTCTGTGAGTATTTGGTGGCAGCGTCACATATTTGATTCCGCAAGACTGAGTTGCTGAGCTCAGCTCACAGCGAAATGAGGTGAATGGGAGGGGAGATGATGACGTGACTCTCCCACCCGCTTTTTGCTGCCTTCTCAATTGTGTAATTTGGTTTTTGTTCAGGACTCTTTGGAACTGTTGCTTTTTGTCTGTGCACTGCGTCAGTTCACGTGAGCCGCTCGGTGTACATGCATCGAAGGTTCCCAGCTGCGCTGGTGCCATCTCGTGCGATGTCCACAGCTGTAGGTAATGTTAGCTAAGACCCGGCACTTAAAAGTTTCTCTCGCAGTTTCGCTGAGTTTGTGCCAAACACCACCCTGACCATCTCATCTTCGTCTGCATAAGCACAGTCCTTCACCCGTGAATATTTAGCGGCAGTGTTTCTATTGGATTGCCGCTGATGGACGACCTTATATGGGCAGGCACTAAATTACATGGGAGGCGTAACTCTGCCTCCCACGGCCATCGCGCAGAAGTCTATTATAGTATATGGACGAAAAAATAGGTTCCAGTTATGACCATTGCGTGTAGAATTTTGAAATGAAACCTGCCCAACTTTTGTAAGGACGCTGTAAGGAATGAGCCTGCCAAATTTCAGCCTTCCACCCACATGGGAAGTTGGAGAATTAGTGATGAGTGAGTGAGTCAGTGAGTGAGTGAGTGAGGGCTTTGCCTTTTATTAGTGTGTGTGTGTGTGTGTGTGT
>JANRMT010062792.1:90356958-90392553 GCA_026402145.1 Polypterus bichir lapradei | reverse complement strand
AAAACTATTTGCCCCCTTCCTGATTTCTTATTCTTTTGCATGTTTGTCACACAAAATGTTTCTGATCATCAAACACATTTAACCATTAGTCAAATATAACACAAGTAAACAGAAAATGCAGTTTTTAAATGATGGTTTTTATTATTTAGGGATAAAAAAAGAATCCGATCATTGCCCTTGTTTTCAATGGTCTTTCCAGTTTGTTTTAAGATGTATAATATTTCAAGATATCTCAAAATGAGCAGAAAGTTGTTTTGAGAGATCTTCAAATGCATTATAGATCACAATAGTAGAATCCCTGAAGCCCACGAAAAAACTTGTTATCCCAGCCCACCTTAAATTCCTTTGCACCTCTTCATTAGCATCTTTTGTTTTGTAAATGTTGATCAGCACAAGCAGTAAGCAGCCTGCTATCCCATCTCCAAGACTCCCCCCGCCCCAAAAACAATTTGATGGAACTCAACTTGGGCAAAAAGGTTCTTCCAGCTCAAGCCAAGGCTCCTTATCTGCATGTGAGGTGCCTGGAATTGTATAGGGTAAATAATATATCATCATTTGGAATACATACATTTCATGTGTGTTCAGTGTCTACAGCGTTGTTTGTAAATGTAGGATGAAATGCAAGGCAGGAATTGTTGAACACATAACTTAACAAGAAACGTTTTTCATATTTTAGTAATAATTGACAAATTGTAGACATGAAGTAAATAATGTGTGAAGACCGAAGTCCAAATTTCAAATAAACACTTTTGCAAAAGGTACAAGTATAACAAAACAAGTGCGCTTTTATTCGAGAATATAACCATAGAAAAAGAAATCGGGTCAGAGTACAACATTGACATGATAATTCAGGTGGTGCAGTAATAATTAATAATAATTCTTTGCATTTATATAGCACTTTTCTCACTACTCAAAACGCTCAGCAATTGCAGGTTAAGGGCCTTGCTCAAGGGCCCAACAGAGCAGGGTCCCTATTGGCATTTACGGGATTCGAACCGGCAACCTTCCTAGCCTCAGAGCCACCACTCTGCAGTAAGAACTGCTGACTAATAATCAAGAGATTGTCGGTTTGATTCCGAGCACAACCGGTTTGAGTAGTGAGCTCTTTTTATTGTTACTATTATAGAATAAAAATATAGATTTCATTCGAGTCTGTAACAGTCAGTATAAATTTATGGTACTTATAAAAGTTAGCGTTTTTTTTGTTTTTCTTTAATTGTTTTATTCTATTTCTGGAAATAAAAAGCAGTTAATCTGACTCTTAAGATCTCTGCTATTTATTTTAAGATAACTCTAGGCTTGCCATAAACTATGCTTAAGTATTTTTACTGTGTTTGCTGAGGGGATTGTATTAAGTTTTGTATTTTTTTTTTTTTTTAACTGTGAAATTCACATTGCGGTTGATGTTGTTTGGATATGAAATGATTGCAGTGTTTTGCTATACAGGTGGAATCCAGTTATAACCCAACTCATGAGACTATAAAAATATTTCAGTATAACAGAAATTTTGTTACATTGAATAAAAGGAAAATATGTACATGTCTGTTGGCAGCAGCACAAGGACATCTCCATAGCTGCTCTGCTGCATCTGGTATTCAGTAAACCAAGAGCAAAGCGATTGACCTTTAGACCTTTTAATGACCTCTTGGGCATAGGCATCAATGGTGTGTCTGTTTGCTGAGAGAGTGTCGACCATGTTGACAGGTTTACTTACCTTGGCAGCGATGTTCATGTTTCTGGTGACTCTTGCTATGTCTGTAGACGGATTGGGAGAGCAGGGGGGGTCATGGGGTGAAGTCACAGGAGAGGGGTGTGTGGCGATCTTGATATCTTTGCAAAAGGACGAATTTCCAAGTCTTTAGAGTCCTGGTGCTTCCTGTTTTGTTATATGGTTGCAAGACATGGACACTGTCCAGTGACCTGAGACAAAGACTGGACTTCTTTGGTACTGTGTCTCTTCAGAGAATCCTTGGGTACAGCTAGTTTGATTTTGTGTCAAATGAGCAGTTGCGCATGGAGAACTGAATAAGGCACATTATCTGCAGTATGAGGGAGCATCAGTTACGTACTACTGCTAGGTCTGAACCATAAACAAGAAAAGGTGAAATGTGATCTGTGCACACCTTCAGCAATTTATAAACTTAGATTTCTATTGATAAGCAATCTCTTTACAGTTCTGCTGCCCCTTCTGGAACTTGAAACAGATGCATTATTCCATGTTACTCTGTCCTTCCCAAAAGTTTTCATTTCATTTTACATTACTAAATATCAGTGGTCATTCATTCCGAAGATTAAAAAAGTGATATCGTTTTTTGCTTGTTTTATAGGACTACCAATGAAATTAAAAACCTTCAGTACCTACCTCGTGCCAGTGAACCTCGCGAGATGCTTTTTGAAGATCGAACTAGAGTCCACGCAGACCATATAGGCCAGGGCTTCGAGCGCCGAACTACAGCAGCTGTGGGGGTTCTGAAAGCTGTACACTGCGGAGACTGGTATGTCTAACTATGGAAAATGTGTTTTTAGTTAGAGTTGATTACATTATTAATTAATGATTAGTACAATAAAATTGTTGTAAACATTTCTTTTCATGATTTTTAAAATTCTGTTATTGTGTGGAATTTCTTCATATTGACAACTTCAGCTTTATGATATTTTGTTTTTATAACTTAATATAGCTTAATGTCAAAGCCACTTTTGTTCCTGAGCAGGTTTCAGTCATGTCTTTTATTTCTTACTTTACAAGTTGTATTTTTTCTAACATTTTTGCTAAGCAGCCCACTTGTGTACTATAAGTTCTATCATGGACCTAGCCTGCAAAAGCTTCTTGTTTCTTTGCTACTACTCTCTGCTTTGGTGGTATCTGTACCTTCTTGTGTTTACCCTAATAGCTGTTAGTCATCCCATAAAAATATTAGAAGGAAAGTGTATTTGTTCACTTTTGTGGTACATATTTATTTCTTAATTTTATGTAATTTTATTTTAATTACCATGGTGCTAATGTCAACGAAGAAGAGCCTGTCACCATTTTTTCTGCTGTCTGCTGGTTAACACTAGAATTTCTGAAGCCTACGAAAAAAGTCATAATGCCTTAAATTCCTTCACAGTTCTTCATCAGCGTCTTTGTTTTGCAAATATGTCAGTCAGCACAAGCAGCCTGCTATTCTATCCCCGACCGACGCAGCTGAAGTTCTCCCTTCTAATGACTGTTTATCTGGGTGTGAGTTGTCCATAATTGTATAGGGTAAATAATATATTGTTATTTGGAATACATACATGTCATGTGTGTTCTGTGTTTACAACGATCTGAGTAAATGTAGGATGGTAGGAAATGCAAGGCAAGAAATGTTGAAAGTGACAAATGTTGACATGAAGTGCATTTTGTGTGAAGACTGAAGTCCAAATATCAAATAAACACTTTCACAAAAGGTATAACAAAACAAGTGCACTTTTATTCAAGAATATAACCAAAGAAAAATATATAGTTCAATTTACATTTTGCTGTCAATGAGTTAAAAGTACAATCCCAAAAATCAATCGACATAAAGTGCTTGGCTTGTGTGGATACTGATTACACATATGTAAAAAAAAAAAAAATTAGCAGAATACATTTGGTCAGATAGTTGTTTCAATTCTGTTGTCCATCCAAAAACCCTTTTCACAAAAAGTTTATCCATAAATATCCAGTGATTATTATGCATTTGGGATAGTCTGAATGCTTGAATACGCTGCCCTAGAAAACTCCTATGGGTTTATAACTGAATGGCCACCTGCAGTATTTGGTTTTATATTCATTTCATTTTTTTTTTTTTTTTGTGGACATGGTTAGCTAATATGCATAGGTTTCAGAAAAACCATTCAGCTTGAATGATTTCAGAATCACATGGGAAAATGAAAACCCAGAATTTAAAAAGCACTCTGATATTAATATTTCAGGTATGTCACACCTTATTGTTTCTGAAGTTTACAGATGTTTACAAAATTTTGAGTGGACAATGTTATCAAACAGTTTTTTACTTTTTTATCTTTAAATAAATAAATGTTTAATTTTGCTTGCAGAGATTTCCACTCATATTTAGCCTTATCCAAACTTACGTGAAAATTTAGAGTGTCAAATGGTATGCTGAGAAAAATGTTTTTTTTCTAGTATTCTATATTCTAGTGTTTTTCCTGTCAGAGTATAATTTTCTGCAACCTTCAACATATGACTGCAACTATGATTGCTAATTTAAGAAATCTGAGATATTTTGTTAAAATATGATTTATGTATATTTACTTTATCTTATGTGGCACAGTAGTCCGAATGATTAGCACCATCACCTTACAGATCCATTGTAGTCGGTTCAAATCCAGCAGCTGATTGTCTGGGTGGAGTTTGCGTGTTCTCCCTATTTCTTAATTTTGTAACACTAAAACTTCATACTGATATGCAGTTAGGAAGTTAAACAGCAATGAAGATTACCTTATCTTGAAATAGCTGTATATCAGTGGGTGATTGTCTCAAAGATACTGATTAATTTCAAAGTGTTTCCCAATTTCACTGCAGTTTTCTTTCCATGTGTTCTGTGGATAGAGAAATCATTTTTAATTAATTTCTCATTGGCACATTTCTAATAAACCAAAATAGACCCATACTTAAGACTTAGCCCTCTTAAACGGGAGAAAGAGGTGTGGAGTATTGTCACTGCATTCCATTATAGACACTTGTATTAAAGCACTAAAAGCTCATTTTGCAAAGGTAGTCCTTGCTGCAGCCTGCAGAACAGGGAGGAGCTAGATGTTTGGAGGGAAGTTTGATGTTTGGAGCTGTGCTAGATGTTGGTTTTGGGTGGATGCTCATTCACCTTATAGCAAGAAATCAATGCTCAATTGTTTTTCACACATTTACTATAATGATATAAAACTTACAAAGTCATTGTCTAGCCATTTTAGAAAATGACAGCTAAAGCCTCAATTAAAAAGCTAGTGCATTGAGATATATTATCATTAAGTTACCAGAAAATTTTCAAACCACTGCCACTGTTCTGTTTAATTACAAAACTGCTGTAATTTCACTGTAGAAAACATTAGGCTACTGCTGTTTAACATAAGAAATTTTGTTGTGCGATCTGTCTGCATAACGTGTCTACATAATCTGTGTATAACAAATCAAGTCAAGTTGGGGAGCATGCACTGGTACAGTGTGTTGCCGCACCCACTACACAATGAAACAATTCAGGATTCCAGTTGGCAACCCCTGTAGCACACACGCGGTCCAGTCCCACCCTCTGGAAATGACCTTTTATCTGCTGCAGCCAGGTGTTATGTGGGTCACCCCTTGGCCTGGTCCGGCCATTTGGGTCCCCAACAATGAGGATCTTACGAGCTGGTTCACCCTCTGGGAAACACGCCACATGGCCGTAGTGCCGTAACTGACGTTCCCTCACAATGCAGGTAATGTGTCTCATTCAGGACTCCATGAGCAACCGCTCATTCAACACAAAGTCAAACCAATGGGATCCAAGGATTTTCCGGAGAGAGACAGTACCAAAGGAGTCCAGTCTACGTCTCAGGTCACTGGATAGCGCCCATGTCTCGCAACCATATAGCAAGACAGGAAGCACCAGGACTCTATAAAGATTCACTCTAAAGAACCTTTGTCCTTTTGCATAGATATCGGGAGGGTCACACACCCCTTTCCAGTGACCTCATGACCCCCCATGCTCTCCCAATCCGTCTGCTGACTTCATTGGAAGAGTCACCAGATACATGACACTGCCAAGGTAAGTATACCTCTCGACAAGGTCGACACTCTCTTCGCAGACAGACACACTGCTGATGGCTGTGCCCAAGAGGTTATTAAAGGCCTTGATCTTGGTTTTTATTCAGGACACTTGCAAGCCCAGAAATTCGAACTCCTTGCTCAGTCTCTCAAGCGCCCCAATCAGAGCCTCCATTGACTCCGCGAAGATCACAGCATCGTCAGCAAAGTCAAGATCCATGAACCTTTCTTCACTAACAGATGCCTCACAGCCACTGGACCCCATGACTTTGACCAACACCCAGTCCATACAAGCATTGAACAGAGTAGGAGCAAGAACACACCCCTGGCGAACCCCAGAATCAACTGGGAAAAACACAGAGGTTCTGCTTCCACTCTGCACAGCACTCAAAGTACCAGTGTATAGGCTGGCCATGATATCCAGCAACCTTGAGGGGATCCGGCGAATCCTCAGGATGTCCCACAAGACAGCTTGATCAACTGAGTTGAACACTTCAGAAAAATCGACAAAGGCTACAAAGAAACTGCCGATATTCGATCCATGAGAACCCTCAGTGCCAGGATGCGGTCGATGGTAGACTTCTTAGGCGTAAAACCAGACTGTTCCGGTCGCTGGCAGGTGAGCAAGTGATCACGGATCCTATTGAGGATGACCCTAGCAAGGACCTTACCCGGCACCGAGAGCAGTGTTATTCCCCTGTAGTTGCCGCAATCTAGGCGATCACCATTCACAACACCCTTGTGTAGAACTTGTGTATAATCTAGTGATCTTTATGCTGTTTAAATTTAAAAATCATTTCATCAATTCCAAAAGGAGTACAAAAAGATATTGAATACGAGTGACAGAATCAGAGTTCATGTGATATTTGTTTAATTTGAGCCATTGTAATTCTAGTACTTTAAATGTAAAAGAAACACTTTTAAATATTTTGTACTGAGCCTATTCGGTGTCTTTCCAGGAAGGAAAAATGAAAATCTCTTCAGCTGAGTATTTTTTCCCCCTGCCTGAAACCTTTCCGATTCCATAAGTTTTGTAGAATATGACAATCTGCAAAATATTTTTGTTGCTAACTGTATATTTTTAACGGATTGAAGCACACTATGACATGACATATATTTATTAATTTAACAGCAATAGACTTCCTGTGACATATTATTTATTTAAACTGTAATGTGATGTTGGTTGGAAAGCTTTCTAGAATGAATACTTGAATCTGTGAAGTTTCATTTAATTGAATAATCGTGTAATCAAAAGGAGGGATCCAAAATGATGAAGCATTTAAAGTTATAATAAACCAGTTATTTAGCAACATAATAAATTACAAAAGGTGTACAGGCCTTTGCATAAAACATAATTTCTTTGTTAACCATTATGTATAAATTATGCATGTTTATGCATATGTTTATTTTGGCATGTTAAAACCCCTTTTTATTATGGGTGTAGCAGCCATTAGTATGCTGAATTAAAAATGCATTCATTTAGAAGAAGATGGTTTTAGGCGTGCTCAGACTGAACATATACAGCATGTTATGTTTGTGTGTGAAGTGATATTACTCTGAAGTATTAGGAGTAGCTAATAAATGTTAATGTTACAGCTAAGCGTTAAGAGACATGAAAACATTTACCCAACACCACTATTTGAATCAACCAATTTACCTTGCATGATTCATTAATGTTTTGGTTCTTCAGATATACTTCTCAAAATTATATATGTATTAAAAAATGTTTAAGGTATTATTGAAGGCCTAATCTTGAAAATAAATAACTTTAACATGGGGAGGAAAATAAAAATTTTGTTACAAAGTATAGGGTGAATAAAGGAGCCAGGTGTGAGATCTGAGCATGTGATATTATGACAGCAAACTGCTAACCACATGCTATGAAGTGCTAAAATAGCACTGTGTGTTTGATGGTAGCGATGAAATAAATTAAGGTGTTCTGTTTGCCACTCAAGAAAAACAAAAATTCTTTAAATAGGGTGCACCAGTAAGTACATTGCCATTTAAAAGACATTTAAAGAAACCTCTTATGGAAACTTGCTGTTTTTCTGTGTCTCTGCCACAGATCTGAATATGTAATTCATTTTTTTCTGAATCTATGTTCAGTTTAGTCACAAGCTGAACATATAGTTGTTTTAGTATCAAAAAGCCTATATTAGGTTATGCTTAAGTTGGATTTTAAGAATTGAAATGTGGATATCAGTTACTGTTCAACAATCAGCTTCTGCATTTACTTATTTAAACTACTGAGAAAAAAAGCATTCTGTGATAAATATACCAGTACCAGTATAATAGGTCTGGGTCAATTGACAGCTAGGAAATAAAGGTGTAAAGAATTGCCTTTATAATGTAAACTACCAGCCAAGAAAGAAATTCAGCTTCATATCACATATTTTTAGGTACAAGAAACATGTTAAGTTGTTTAAGTATTTTTATGAGCATTGATTATACAGTATTTTATAGAGATGCACCGATATGGGAATTTTGGGCCGATGCCGATATCCGATAATGTCTATGTGCTTATCTGCCAATACCGATATACATATTTATAAGATACAGAGAAAAATGAGACTTGATCTGTCTGGACAAGAATTACAGACAAAGTGAACATTTATTTGTATAACAATTTTGCACACCACATTCAATCATTAAAAACAAATGATATCTGCTGCATTTGGATGGCTACCTGTTAGTTAAATGGGAAACAGTTTTGCAGGTTGTTGCTTTAAATAACACTTTTCTCTTTCTTTTTGATGGAACAAATACAACAAATTCAACAATAATTGAAAAAATGAAAACTGAAAAAAATGGTAAAATGTACAATGACAATGAAATAAGCAATACCACTTAAGAATAACATCTTTTGCAGATTATTTACAATCATTAAAATGGCTTCTGCTCAACCACATTTGGCTGGCTATGTGATCCTTTGTTTTACAGTCTGCAGTATTAAATATCACATAACTTTTTTTCTTTCTTTTTGATGGAATAAGTCTAACCAATCTATAATTTTAAAAAACAGAAAAGCGTACAACAGTAAAGAAATAAATAACTTTTTTTCTGGAGGCTTATTCTTTTCTATTTTTTAAGCATGATGGGGAGGCTTTTCTTAACGAACAAGAGCATCTCTGCCTTGTCGCAGGAAATTCTGTTTCTCTTTTCATTGATCACATTAGAAGCCAAACTGAATAATTTCTCGCTGTCCATTCTAGTACATGGGGCTGACAGGAACTTGCGTGCTATTTTGGCAATGGTAGGAAACCGACTCCAGTTGTTGTTCCAGTATTTCAGTGGATTTTCATTCCTCGGGATTGGTGCTTCAGAAAGAAATCCCTGCACCTGCTGAGTAGCATGCATACATATACAGTATTATATTCTGCGTTATGTTATATATCTAAAAAGATAGATCTACATTTTGGCTTTTACCAGGGCTGTCAGATTAAGATTAGAATCCTTACAATAAAAATAAGTATATGGCATTTGAATTGAATGCATGTCTGTATTGTATTTGCTGTTTTTTGAAATATTTTATTATTAATATTTTGCTTTTCACTGTAGATAATGATCTGCTTACAAGTTGCTCATTATTGCTTAAGAGACTCAGGTGAAAACAGTGGCTTCCATGAATGTGATTGGCTCTTGCACAAAAAGCAACATAAGACACACACCGCACTGACACTTTCTAAAGACAATGTTCAAAAGAAAAACAAACAAAATTGTCAGTGATTGCTTAAACAAAGTAAATGCAGTCATTTTTTTTTCCTTTTTTTCCTAGAGGCCAGCGGACCTTATATCCCTGTGTCTAATTTTTTTACAGTAAATAAACTGAAGCATTGTGACCCTTTAAGTGTTTTACAAATGAAACAAGTGTATTAAATGTTACTTTGTTGAGGTATTTTAAGTATTTTGTGTATTATAATCAATTATTAGAAGACAGCATTTTTCAAAGTAACAAAAAAATGTAAAACGAGTTTGTGTTTATTTATGAAACTATTTAGTTAACACGCACCGAACAAAAATATGAAGCAAAGAAGCATAGGCTATAGTTGGCTCTGACATTTACAGAGATGAAAACTAGCGATCTTTAAAATGGGAGTGTTTAACACAGAAGATGCCGACTGTTTAACTAATGACTAATAACAATATGGGTTAACAATTTAGAAACACATATAGGCTGATCCTAAAACGTTACGTGCAAAAAACAGATCTGTAAATTCCCACAGTAGTGTCTAGCACGTCTTAAGTAACGTGAAGCCAAAGTTAGTGCGAGGTAAAACCAACGTACCGCTCTTTTACATTCAAATGCCGTTTTTCTTTCTTGCCTTCTAAGATTTTTTATACATTCGAATTGTTAGAATAGTGATATTCGATCTGACAGCCATAGTTATTTACCTAAAACAATGTTGTAAAGAGCTCCACAGAGCTGCCTTTTTTTTTTTTTTTTTTTTTTTTTAACTCACCTCTGTTGTCATCTGGCTGTTTTCTCGGGGCATCAATGTGTTCTCTTCAAGAATTTCGTTGTACATTTCAAAGAGCGTGCATGCCACCTCGTCATTTATCTTGGCCCTTTTCTGTTGTGGACCATCTGTCTGTGATTCACTCGTTTGCATTTCGTTCGATGCAAGTTCCATCTGAGCTTGCAACATTTTGAGTGGCAGTGATTTTACATCTGCATCGAAATAGCGGTCTTTGTATCTCGGGTCTACAATAGTGGCAACACAATACAAGGATTCTGTGTAAATCTCAATGAAACGATTGTTTACAGCATCCAAGAGAGCGCTTTTACTGGTTTTGACTCCGAAGTCAGTACGAGCGCTTTTAATCAGTAGTTGTTTTAAAGCATTAACTGAGGGAATAACGTTAGAAGCCAAGGCTCCAGAATGGCAAATATTTGTCAGGATGGTGCGTCTTTAAGTGTAATTAAGTTGGTGGTATTGAAATTTCGCACTTTGGTCCCTCCGCACAAAACATTAGTCGAACAAGTGTTGCAAATGGCATATTTTATGTTGCTCTCACTCACTTTGAAAAACTTCCACACTGCAGACATTTTCGCACAGTAGCCCAGCGTCGCCTAAACGTCTGGCACATCCGGAACACAGTGAATGCGACATCAATATCGGTTCGAATTATCGGTCCAATTTAGTCATAGGTCCGATGCCAATAAAATTATTTTAACCCATTATCTGCCGATACAGATATAAATCCGATATTATCGTGCATCCCTAGTATTTTATGCCACCCAATACTGTTTAAAACCAAATATTTATCCTTTTTTGTGTCTAGGTATTTTTCTTTAGCTCACATACGGTCATATGAAAATGTTTGGGAACCCCTCTCAGCCTGCATAATAATTTACTCTGCTTTCAACAAAAAAGATAACAGTGGCATGTCTCATTTCCTAGGAACATCTGAGTACTGGTGTGTTTTCCGAGCAAAGATTTTTAGTGAAGCAGTATTTAGTTGTATGAAATTAAATCAAATGTGTAAAACTGGCTGTGCAAAAATGTGGGTCCCTTGTAATTTTGCTGATTTGAATGCATGTACCTGCTCAATACTGATTACTTGCAACATCAAATTGGTTGGATTAGCTCATTAAGCCTTGAACTTCATAGACAGGTGTGTCCAATCATGAGAAAAGGTATTTAAGGTGGTCAATTGCAAGTTGTGCTTCCCTTTGTGACAGCATGGGATCCTCAAAGCAACTGTCAAAAAGATCTGAAAACAAAGATGGTTCAGTATCATGGTTTAGGGGAAGGCTACAAAAAGCTATCTCAGAGGTTTAAACTGTCAGTTTCAACTGTACGGAATGTAATCAGGAAATGGAAGACCACAGGCACAGTTATTGTTAAACCCAGATCTAGCAGGCCAAGAAAAATTCAGGAGCGGCATATGCACAGGATTGTGAGAATGGTTACAGATTACCCACAGATTACCTCCAAAGATCTGCAAGAACATCTTGCTGCAGATGGTGTATCTGTACATAGTTCTACAATTCAGCACAATTTGCACAAAGAACATGTGTATGTCAGGGTGATAAGAAAGAAGCCCTTTCTGCACTCAAGCCACAACCAGAGTCACTTGTTGTATGCAAATGCTCATTTAGACAAGCCATATTCATTTTGGAACAAAGTGCTTTGGACTGATGAGACAAAAATTGAGTCATTTGGTCATAACAAAAAACGCTTTGCATGGCGGAAGAAGAACACCGCATTCCAAGAAAAACTCCTGCTACCTACTGTCAAATTTGGTGGAGGTTCCATAATGCTGTGGGGCTGTGTGTCTAATTCAGGGACTGGGGCCCTTGTTAAAGTCGAGGGTCGGATGAATTCAACCCAATATCAACAAATTCTTCAGGATAATGTTCAAGCATCAGTCACAAAGTTGAAGTTACGCAGGGGTTAGATATCCCAACAAGACAATGAGTCAAAACACAGTTTGAAATCTACAAAAGCATTCATGAAGAGGGAGACGTACAATGTTCTGGAATGGCCGTCACAGTCCCCTGACTTGAATATCATCGAAAATCTATGGGATGATTTGAAGCAGGCTGTCCATGCTGGGCAGCCATCAAATTTAACTGAACTGGAGAGATTTTGTATGGAAGAATGGTCAAAAATGCCTCCATCCAGAATCCAGACACTCATCAAAGGCTATAGGAGGCATCTAGAGGCTGTTATATTTGCAAAAGGAGGCTCACCTAAGTATTGATGTAATATCTCTGTTGGGGTGCCCAAATTTATGCACCGGTCTAATTTTATGATGCATATTTTCTGTTAATCCAATAAACTTAATGTCACTGCTGAAATACTACTGTTTCCATAAGGCATGTCATACATTAATAGGAAGTTGATACTTTGAATGCTCAGCCAATGATAAAGAAAAATCCAAAGAATTAAGAGGGGTTCCCAAACTTTTTCGTATGACTGTATAATTTATACATTTCCTTTTTCTGTTTTTTGTAAATACTCTTATTGAGTTGTTTATAGGTTAGTGATAACCAGAGTATTTGTGAATAGTACTGGTAAATGTATGCTGGCTGACAACTTGCTATTTTAATCCTTCTTGATAAATGCATTCTCACACTGTATCTGGCAGAGCTATTTCAGTAGTCAGACAGAATACATCTCCTTAGTTACATTTTTGTTTGCTTGTTTTATTTGTGTTTTTAATTTCTGCACATTTTCTGTCTTAAAGGATAATGACAAGTCAGTATGGGACATGTTTGTTTATGCTGTTTGAGTTTGAGTTAATACTTATGTTTTCATTTTGTACCCAACTCCCTTCTGATTCCATCACCATTATTAGATGCCTCCTTTCAACACTGGAATTTTTTTTTGTGTTCCTCCAAAAAAATCATACAGCAGTTTTCCTTAAATAAAAAAAAACTAAAAAAAAAAAAAAACGTCAATTTGGCTGAATGGAATCTCGGTTAAATACCTGGTGGTCACTTGAGGGACACATTCACACTTCTCTCTATAGGAAGCAGTGTGAAAATTATGCCATACTTGCTGTGTGAGTGAGACATGCTGCCAACAATTTCAGATAATTTATGCTATTATAAAATCATGTGATTATAATTTTCCATAGTCTTCAGTTGATACTATATCTATTCCTTTTTTCTATAAAGTAATGCTGTAGAAGGTTGATTCTGAAATCAGACCTTAGTTTCTAAAATTGAAAACATTCAGCTATTTGGAGAATATGACTAAAACATAAATAGTTGCTTTACATCTAATACAAGTGCCTTGAGCATTGGAAAGGCACTATAGAAATAAAATGTAGTATTATTATTGTTATTATTATCTCCCTCTTTATTTTTTTACTAAAGATCCAGTAATAATAATAATGCATAAATTCAGCATTGTAACCGACACTTAATATAACTGTAACATTTCTGCATAGTGACTCTAATATGAGTAAAAAGTACAAGTTATGAGAATTTTAAACATGGTTAACTGTTTATCCAGTGCACATGTACCAGTTTAGCCTGGTGAATGTTTTCTGTAAATGTCAGGGCAAACTTTAATACAGAAATACTACTATTGACACCCTAAAATTGTCTCTATTTCCATTTTTATCCAAACAAAGTCTGAATTATGAAATCAATCCTGAAGGCAGTTACTGTAATAAAATTGCTTTAATGCAAATGTAGTTCTTTGAATCTCTGTAATATCTTTTTAAAAAATGCTGATAAATATAAACTCATTGCTAAGTCCTATCATTTACATACACTATATGACCAAAAGTTTGTAGACATTTGACCATCAAACCTATATAAGCTTGTTGGACATCTCATTTTAAAATCATGGGAATTAATATTGGAGTTGGCCACTGGAAGGCCGCAGTGGCTGCAGGCTTTTGTTCCAATCCAGTTTCTAACTGTAGTCAGCTATTGCTGCTTAACACTTATTACTCAAATTTCATTTTAAAGCTTCATTTTAGATGTCTCACTTGTTAACATTTAGTACCCTTAATTGCTTATTTTAGTCATAAAAAGCTGCATTCACAAAAAATGCTCCTTTTTAGCAATAGCATGCAAATTACAAAAGAATAAGAGATTCTCCATTTACACCTTGTGTATTCGCAATTTGTCTGGCTTAATAAAGTATTTGGAAGAAAACTGTAGAGAAAAAAACTGAAGGAATGAGAATTACTCATCCATTTTAGGATTCAAATCATTTATATGATGACTTTGGACAGGAAAATAATCTATGGTATAAGAATGACCTGACATTGCAGAGTTAAATCACTAAAATGGCATAAAATTAAGTAAGATCTGTTATTGTTTGTTTGGTTTCTAATTAAGCATTGGGGCTGGAACAAAAACCTGCAGCCACATCAGCCCTCCAGTATTAACGTTGCTCACTACTGGTTTAAAATGTCCTTGTATGCTATAGCCTTCACATTATCCTTCACTGGAACCAATGGACATAGCCCAAACCCAGAGAAACATCTCAGACCATTATCCTCCCTTAACAAAACTTTATAGTAGACTGTGCGCAATCCAGAAGGTAACTTCTACCAAACCCAGATTTGTCCTTCTGATTGCCAGAGTAAATGCCAGAACAGAAAATGGGCAATTTTTATTCTCTGTGCATTTTAACACTCTTTGGCCCCACTCTGTATGATTGTGTGGTCTGCTGCTTCGTGGCTAAGCTGTTGTTGCTCCTAGACTCTTCCAATTCGCAATAACACTTCAGTTGACCAGTGAAGATCTAGCAGAAAAGAACTAGAATGTCCCATTATAAGTTGTATCTCCCCTACTATACACAATGCAAACATTTTGATCACAGCTCAACACCAATCATGTATAGTTCCATGCAGAAGTTTGAACACCCCTGGCCAAATTACATATTTTGTTGACATTTGAAGTACAGAGTAGTAAATGCAAGTTTTGACAGAAACAAACTAAAATTGTTTTTATGAGAATGTTAATGTACAGTTAATATTTATTTAAAGTTGAAAAGTTTGGACACTCTTTCAGTTGTAAGGTCTTAGAACTCGTTTGGTCAGTAGTCTGGTCTGGTTTAGTCTTAGGCTCTAGTCTTAGTGTAAAGAATTTTCTTAAGGAATTAACATCTAATGACAGTTCCATAGCCTATTAAATTTGTTGACTCTTCAAACATTGTGAAACTCTCAACATCCATCGGCTCTTCTAAGCAACTGAATGAGAATCTGAAAATTAAATTAGTTTGTGCAGGGGAAGGCTATAAAAATATATCCAAAGAACTTCTTGGTAGCAATTTCCATACTCCAAAATGTCATTTAGAAATGGCATTTAAAGGGAACTGTCAAGACACGATCTGGAAGACCAAGACAACTGAAAGAACAACATATGTAATATGCAGGAAAGTAAAGCAAAACCTTCATATGACTGCAGTGCACCTGCAGACAAGTACAACTGAGAAAGGAGTGGTGCATTGCCCTGCTGTGCAGCATTAGCTTGCACGTACATGGCCTTCATGGAAGTGCTATTAGAAGAAAACCTTACCACACAGCAGGATCTATAACCTTTTATGTGACATACAATGGTGATAGGTTGAACTGTTGACATTATTTCAATAAGCAACAGAATAAACAATGGATATCAAGGTGTTAGTTATTGTGTTGTATATTACCACAAATTAATTTGTTGCTGTTTCAGAGAGTTGATTTAAAAAATGAGTCGGCAAGGAAAGCTACAGTGCAAAAGAGGAGACTATTTTTACGTCAGATTGCACTAGGATATACAGAAAGAGGATATCAAGCCTGAAGTATAGGTATAGGTACAATGTAAAATTATTTTTATCTGATTTAATAATAGTCAGTCAGTCATTGTCCAACCCACTATATCCTAACACAGGGTCACAGGGGTCTGCTGGAGCCAATCCCAGCCAACACAGGGTGCAAGGCAGGATCAAACCCCTGGCAGGAGACCAGCCCTCCGCAGGGCACACACCCATACACGAGGGACAATTTAGGATCGCCAATGCACCTAACCTGCATGTCTTTGGACTGTGGGAGGAAACCGGAGCACTCGGAGGAAACCCACACAGACACAGAGAGAACATGCAAACTCCACGCATGGAGTACCCGGAAAGCGAACCCAGGTCTCCTTACTGCGAGGCAGCAGTGCTACCACTGCGCCACCGTGCTGCCCTGATTTAATAATAGTAAATTTGAATTTTGCTGTTCAGTATTGATTTACTATCAAAGTTTAATATGTTACGGTTCTCTTAGTAATAATTTTCAGCTGATTTCCAGCTACAGAACAGTGTTTTCACTGGTCTGTTTTTGCCATAACAGAAACCATGCTAAAACAGCTTACAAATGTGTATATGCAAACAAGGATGTTTTTAATGATGTGTAATATGTAAAATTAACCAAATAAATTAGTTTGTACTTTCTTACTCCAAATAAGCCAATTAGGCTAAGGAATCCATAATGAAATATTGGTATGTATTAAAACCTATTTCAGTGTTCAGTATTCACCCACATTTCACCTTTTCTTGAAACCAGGATATTTGGTTACTAGTAATAAATATGTTACATTCAAAAAGCACATTTCTAAAAACGTGACATCTTCCATGTCTAAAGAATAGCTGCTATAGTGTGGTACATACATGTGTTATTATGGCCACACTAGTTATCAATATTGCTCCTAAACATGTGTCAGACTGGTTCACAAAAGGTCTTATATCTGTTGGGTTGTTTGTGTGTAATGCTTTATATAAGAACGATTTTGTTAAATCAGAACATGAATATCCGAACATTAATATTTGTACCTCTGATATGAAACACACAGCCTTATAACAATGCATAAATGCAAATAATAAATTATCCAGGTTTATAATTTACAGTTTTAGAGTTTTCTATCCACGCTGAAGCAAGGAGGTTTTCCAACTTGATTGCTAAAAAATGAAGATTGAATGAGTTAACCAAACTGAATGATCTGTGTTTGTTTGTTTTTTTGTTTTCATTTTGAATAAGTAACCCTAAATCACACTTTTAACATTTGATTCTTTCTTTCATTACTGGCCCAGGTAATGAGTGCTGGATATGGCAAAATGCTCACATAAATAATCAGTTTGGGTTTATTTTTTTCACATGCATTGCTGTCCATTTCATGGTTTAATATCTAATATATGCATCATTCCAGTTTTGGATCTTGCAATCTCTCATTGAGCCATAGCCATTAGTTTGAGTTTCTGTGGTATTTTTGAAGTAGGCTTCTAATAATTTATGTAGTCTGATATCAGATTTATCTTTAGTTATAGTTTAGCATTAGTAGCGACAATTGGAACCTATGCACTTGTTTAGGAATATGTTTATCAAGAGTAGCGAGTCTGAGATAAGGGAAGATAGGTCTGTTTCCCTGTATTATTACTTAGGGCCAGCATAGGCTTTCATTTCTCTTTTTGCTGTTTTTATTTATAGTATTTTACAATATTGTGTTCTGTATTTGCATTGATTCATTTTGTGCAGGTATATTCTGACTTGGAGCCAGACCCTGATGAAAGGAAGGTGTCCCCAAAACACATAACTTAGACTCGGAGCTCTTCTTAGAATAATTTGAAGTGGGGTTGCGACTAAGGTTCTTTAACATTTACACCAAAAAAAGTCCTAATTTAATTTTTTTCTGTTATTTATTTTTAGTAAAAAAAGGTAATTGAATCTATACACTACTTAATTTGTAACTTGCTGTTGCTGAGAATAGATTTTTTTTAATATTTTAATAAGGTAACATGTTGTTTTGCATAATAATTTTACTTTGGTGGTAACAAAAGGTGCCCCAAAAATAATGTCCTAACTTGTTTGTATGTTTTAGTAATTTTTTTATAACATAAAATATATGCATATATAACCTTTTACTTTGACTCATACATATATTTTGGTTTTTTTATTATACTTCACCAGTGATGTAATAGATTTTCTCCTGCAGGTTTTAATATGTGTATTAACAAGGTACATGGGACTTGAAAAGGGAACAATACCCACCTCAAAAACCTATTCAAATCCTGATTGCAGCATCTCAAAGGGAAAATGATAAATGGAGTTGACCTTTAATGTGTTGCATCAATGTTTGGCTAATGTGTCCTGGATTTTATCATTATATTACAACTGCAGGCGAATCCCTTGGTAATTAAATACAAGATGATATGGTTTAGACAGATCACATTCAAAGGTAATGCTTTAGGATTCGTTCCAGATGACTGTTTAAATTTTTTCCAGCTTTTGCTTGTAGAGTTATCATATTTAAGATGGAGTGTATAGTCTTGCGGAGCTGGATGTGATTCTCAAATGAGAATACGCGTCTGGAAACAACTTATTAAAGTTTTTAGTGAATATCTGCAAAATCCATTGCTGAAAAAGGCTACATCCACAAGTATTCTTCACTGGCACCTCCAGTAATGTAGTCAGATATACCTAGCAACTTGGTCCAACCAGTCTGTGACTTGCACTAGTAAAATCAAACTGGTTTAATTTTGTCTTGAGTTGTAAGAGTGAGCTCTGTTCATGTGAGTGTTGAAGATGAGTGAGACTGAAGTACAATGCATATAATTCTGCTAAGGAGCACACGGGTATTTGGATCTCATAAACAGAGGAGATGCTCACCTGTCTGATGTTTAATGTTTTATGTAGCCCAACAGAATTGGAAAAGGGATGGAAAAGAGATTGCACGTTTGTGCGGCACTGATTTTGTCAAGCAGTATGTTTGTTTTTTGCTGCCAGAAAAAGGGAGAAACTTTTGAAACTTCAGAAATATGAAACTGTGCTGGAAAGTCGTCTTACAGTCACGTAATTTGTGCTGCTCTGCAATTTTTTGACGTATAATCTGACTTTCTTGGGCAAGGACATCAGGAAGTGCAGTCATCAAGTTTGACATCTGAGTAGAAGTCGTGATACGTTCCCCCTGATTTAAGGTATTAGAGGTCAATGGTATTCTAGTTTGTTCTACATGTGCGTCATTATTAATAATCATTTTTATCTGTTGTACTACATTTATCAGAGGCCTAGCCTTTGCAAGCTTTTTGGAACCATATACAGTAAACTGTACTATTACCAGTGGCGTTGACTATATTCTAGTTAGAAAAAATAGCCTATTGTATTTCAAGAGGGTATTGCATGGTATTTGTACTTTTATGTTGCTTGAAATGTACACGTGAATTTGAAAAGTCCTATATTCTGACTTTTCTGTTCTTTCAGTCCTGATCCACCTAGAATAACCAAAGATGTTGTGTGCTTTCATGCTGGAGATTTTTTAGAAGTAGTACAGAGGCTACAGTTGGATCTGCACGAACCTCCCCTCTCACAGGTAAATGTGAGCTTGACAGCTGGCGAGTTTTGCATGTTTGTCTAAATAAATAATACTAATCTGTATAAGGTGTAAATTACTCAAAATGCCATTTACCCTAGAACAAAATGCAATTTTTAAAATTTTTCTTGAACACTGACATCTAGTGGATTAAACTCTTATAATATTTGCTGTTTTTGGAAATGTCTGCACAGAGTTGTATTTTGTATACAGTGCGTATGGAAAGTATTCAGACCCCCTTCAATTTTTCACTCTTTGTTATAGTGCAGCCATTTGCTAAAATCATTTAAATTAATTTTTTCTCTCATTAATGTACACACAGCACCCCATATTGACAGACAAAAAAAATAATTTTTGAAATTGTTGCAGATTTATTAAAAAAGAAAAACTGAAATATCACATGGTCCTAAGTATTCAGACCCTTTGCTCAGTATTTAGTAGAAGCACCCTTTTGAGCTAATACAGCCATGAGTCTTCTTGGGAAAGATGCAACAAGTTTTTCACACCTGGATTTGGGGATCCTCTGCCATTCCTCCTTGCAGATCCTCTCCAGTTCTGTCAGGTTGGATGGTAAACGTTGGTGGACAGCCATTTTTAGGTCTCTCCAGAGATGCTCAATTGGGTTTAAGTCAGGGCTCTGGCTGGGCCATTCAACAACAGTCACAGAGTTGTTGTGAAGCCACTCCTTCGTTATTTTAGCTGTGTGCTTAGGGTCATTGTCTTGTTGGAAGGTAAACCTTCGGCCCAGTCTGAGGTCCTTAGCACTCTGGAGAAGGTTTTTGTCCAGGATATCCCTGTACTTGGCCACATTCATCTTTCCCTTGATTGCAACCAGTCGTCCTGTCCCTGCAGCTGAAAAACACCTCCACAGCATGATGCTGCCACCGCCATGCTTCACTGTGGGGACTGTATTGGACAAGTGATTAGCAGTGCCTGGTTGTCTCCACACATACCGCTTAGAATTAAGGCCAAAAAGTTCTATCTTGGTCTATCTTGGACACCTGAAGGACTCTGAGATGGCGAGAAATAAGATTCTCTGGTCTGATGAGACCAAGAAAATTGAAGGGGGTCTGAATACTTTCCATACCCACTGTATGTGCAAGTGGCATCTGCTGCTTTCATGTGCATTCTTGTGTTTGCTTTAAATCATCTAGGAAATAATGTAGCTTGCAATTTCTGACTTTCTGCACTCCATATTTAATTGGCTGAACAATACATGTTCTGAATAGTTTTTTAAATTGATTTTTTTAAATCATAATGTTATGGATTAAGTATGTTAATTATTTGGTAGTATTTTTAATTTAACTGTAATACTTTATTCTGTTTCCTTTAAAGTGCGTCCAGTGGGTTGATGATGCAAAGCTCAACCAGCTTCGAAGGGAAGGCATTCGCTATGCGAGGATTCAGCTTTATGATAATGACATTTATTTCATACCTCGCAATGTTGCACACCAGTTTAAAACCGTTTCTTCAGTCTGCAGCTTAGCTTGGCACATCCGCTTGAAACAGTACCACCATGAGGCTGAAGCATCCCGTAACTCTGAAGAGACTATGGAGAGGACAGAAATAAAGGCACCGATGGAGCACACCCACATCAAACTTGAGGACTGTAGTGCAGAGATGCATATTTCCTCGGATATGAATCCTGAAGGAGAAAATAACAAATTGAAGGAGTTGGAGCCTCCTCTGATAAAACTGGAAACTACGGAGGTGCCTTTGGAAAGAGACACAATACCTACAGAAGGCAAGCTGCCAGAGCATAAATTGAATGTTCATCACTCAGAATCTCCAAGCACTCCAGCAATGTCTGAATGCAGCAAACTAGCCAAGACGCTAAAAGAAATTAGTCCTCCCACATCATTGGTGAGGATTGATGCACCTAAAGAACAAATAGACTCCCATTCTCTTGTCACTCCAGAAGACACAAGGACACCCACTTCAATACAGCACCACCTGCATGAGCTACATAAAGACTTTTTATACTAAATTGTATATATTATTTTTTTTTTTTTTGTTTTGTTTTGTTTTTACAATCTTAAACCGTGTGATGTACTATTTGAATTATGTAAGCTCTGTGGGGCAAGCTTGCATCTTGCTCACTCTGTTACTGAATGAATACATAGCAAATGTAGCTTGTAACATTCCTCAGTGCCTGTCCGTAACTGTGAAATATTAAAGCACTTAGGGCCAGAAGCACTGTTACACTGCAGGATTTAAAGAAACAGGTCCGTAAATAATATATTTTTAAGTTGTAGGTTTTAGATGTATTAGAGCTGACATGAACATATATATTTTTTGTAAGACAAACCAGAATTCTTTTAATGACTCCGGGCTTTTCCATAGAGCTTATTTATATCGAGTTTTTCCATTTTAAATGTGTCAGCACTGTAGTGTAAATAACTTTTTTTAAAATTGTAGTGTGATTTATACCTAAATAAGGACCTCCTAATAAAGGTTCTGAATAATGGAATGTTGTTGTTTAAACAAGGGCTACATTGAATGATTGAATGGAATAGGATTGTGGGAAACATAAAGCCTGTGGCTTCCAGGTGTTTACCGGCCTGTGAATTGGGAACATCTTGTATGGTAAACTAAAGGATTCAATGCTGGATGGCATGAAGGTGTAGACGCTGATGTCACCATAAAATGAGCATTTAGCTTTTTTGATTTCTGCAGTTTGGCAATATCGATAGTGATGATGAAAAAATTGTGTATCTCTAAGGGGAACTTTATTGATGTTATGATAACACAAAAAAATCTGATTTGTATTCCCTGCTCTCTGGTGTAACCCGTCATTTTATTGTGCCAAGCTGTTTGCAGATGTGATTGAATGTATTTACTTTACCAGTGTGTATATGCCTATTTACAGAACTGATGAGCAACAAAATATATGGTAAGGAATATTTCTGAAGAGCTGCAGAGTAGAGCACTAGTAACATTGGCAGTACCAGTAAATCAAGTTGCTCTCCTTGTGTATTCAGCATAATTTGTAAATTAATGTGATATAATGTGGCAGTTGTTTTTAAGTCTTTGGGACTGAGGAATTCTTAAATCACATTGCTTAATATTTGCTTGGCAGCTGTTTTCTTCTTTATCAGATGAAATTGCTTAGGTTCAAACAAAGGATTTTTGTTTTCCAGCACATAATGTGGCCCTGCTCTGATCATTTCAACATTCCACTGGTTTCATTTCAAGTTTTTATTTTTTTAGCAGGAAATAACTTTAGAAACCACATGTGAAGCATCCTAAATTAAGGCCAGAACAATTTTAATGCTTCCTGGTAGTATGTGTATCTGATAGATAGATAGATTTAGTAGTTTAAAAGAAACTAGGAGTTTATCTTAGGAGTTCATTGGTTTTTGTTATGCTCTTGAAATACTCATGCTGCAGTAAATTTGTACTCCCCAACAATTGTACCCTTCTCTCTGCCATACTAATGTGTTGTTTCTTTGTGAATGAAGAGATCAAGGGTTTTTTGTCACTCTCCTTATCACAGCTTTTCTCCGCTATCTTGTTCCGTATGATATCTAGATGGGATTTTCACTAGGAAAAAGAATGCACTGATCATGTATTCAGAAATTCATCTGGAATATTATTAAATACCACAACCCTGCACTGGATAAGCGGGTTACAAAAATGGATGGATGAATGTTTTTATTGATAATAGATAATTAGATTTTTCTAATTCTCTGTTGTACATTTGTACTTTAGCTTACAGCCTATTAGCATGATGTGCTATGAGGAATTTATAAACATGAACTGAAATAATGCTTTTCAGATACTTGGTAATATTCACCTCCTACCTCCCTTACATAATTTTGAATTATAACGGTTTCTGCTTGTTTATTGCCAGCTCACATATGTGATTATCACAATCATAACTGTTAATTGTCAGTTTACAGCCATGATGAAATATTGCAGTTGCTGCCTTTTCTCCCCTAAAAGATACAGCACTAATACATGTTCATATCCATATAACAGCTATGATTTTGATTCAGCTTTTTCAGTACAGGTTTAACCTGTGTTGTTTCTAAAATCAAAATTTGCCTCATTGGCAAAAGTTACTTCAATGATGCACCATGCTTTTGAAGGTCCATGTAGCTGAGGCTATAGAATGCCTTTGTTACCATGTCGTTACCATTGTGGTTTGTTTGGTGTGTTTACTTTTTTAATGTTACATTAAGTTCCACCATTGTGATTTTATTGATAGTCTTGTTATTTTAAGGGCTTTCCCCAGCCTTTGAGTAAATGCAGTAGCCATTACTTTTAAGACATAATGTCACTCATTACTTCATTAATGTGTCAGCCCAGAGTTTGTTTCTCCGTAAAGGCAAAATATTTGGGAGTTTTTTGTTTCAGTGAAATCTTTTAATTTTTAATGAGATAAATAAATGCTTTCAAATGTACAATTCCACAAACAACTGCAAGTCTAATTATAACCAATGTTGAAAGCATGCCAATCATTGCTGCATAGGAAATGAGAAAACAGAAAAGTGTGTATAAGGCTGAAATATAAGTAGAAGGAATGTAACAAAAAGTCTAAATTACTAAACGTTATGTTTTAGCTTAATTTATAGCTCTCTGAGGAAAGTAAAATTAAATGCGTATAATCTTCAGAGGTTATCTGGTAACTAGGTATTATAACAGTTTTAGCAAATGCTTGTTTTATGGACTATATTTAAATTATAATTCACAAATAAATAGTGCGTGAAAACAAGGTGCGTTTTGTTAGAATTTTTTTTCTATAAAAGAATGGACTTTATACATTTGTCTTAACTAAAACACCAGTATCTTTAGGTTTATGCAGAAACATGATAAATAGATTTGTATACTTTGTCGGCATTATGTTATAAAATTGTAGAGTGCCTAGGTTGAGTCAGCATTCTTATAATTTAAAATAAAAAAATATTTATTTTTGCTGTTACAGTAAAGCTTCATTTGTGTCATTCTCGTGCAGCAATAAGTTGTTTAGTTTTTAGCTCACTAATGTATACTTTCAGTCAGAGAATGTTGTTCTTTTCTTCCACAGCCCAAAGCTTATTTATTTGTGGCTGGCCTTCTTAAAAGTAGGCACTATGTGAAGAACAGACATAAAGGGATATCACACTACTATTGCATTGGAAAGCTGAAGATTACTTATGGTCAATGATCATGATGAAATGTCACCAGCAGCAGGTTCACATCAGTGTTGAGAGTAACTATCATGATCCTTATTTAACGTTTCTACAAAATGGCTATGCACCTGGATCCATCTAACTGGTAATTTTGTGATTATTTTATATGTAGAGTATGGTTTGTTTAGATAATGATTATTTGTACGAAATGGAGTTTATATTCTGTAAAGATGCTTGTGACTGAACTACAGCTCATACACATTATAGTTGTATAGTGCCATTAATAAGTATTGAGACTTTCAAATATGACTTTTGTGTGTGCTTTATCAATTTGGATTTGAGATGAGTATGATACAAATGTAAAATACTGCCTCTATGCTTTAATGTTTTAAAGCACCACAGGACTTTTTCTGTTGTGTTTTTTTTTCCTTCATTATAAAACTTTGGATATTTGGTTACCAGATTGTATCCTAAAAGAACTGTGAATGGGTAGTTTTGGATTTATCCTTTGTTCACTTCATTAGAAAGACAATCCATTTGCTCACATGGCAGTTGGCAGTGACCAGTTTAGCCAAAAAAATTAAGTTTACTTTGTATTTTATCATCACCAAATTAGCTCCCCAAGTATTTAGTAATCTTGATGACTCTGCATTTCTAAATATACAGTAATTATTGTATATAAAATCTCAATCACATGTTTCAGAAGTTATTTTAGAAAATGATAAAGTATCTAAGTTCTGTTACTAATGATAACTTAACAATTACTAAATAATTTTTGCACTTGTAGTAAACTGCATGTTAGGCTTTGTGGAATCAAATACCAGTTTGTGTTAAGTGACCACATAACTCAGAAACCAGCAGCAATCAAAATAGAGTGCAGAAGATATAGATATTACTTATGTTATTGATCACTTATCCACTGAAAAAGTGATGATGTCTGATTTGCCAAAGTAATGGTAATGTAGACACCAAAACAGAAATGTGTGCAATGCTGAAAGCTAATGGGTATATGTAAATATTGACATTAATGCTTTTCATTTAGTAGTAGTAGAATTGTTGTGTGTACAGAGCACAGTGACATTGTTACTGGATTGCTTACCAATAAGCATTTATATTTTGAAGTTAATTACCTTTGGTTCTCACTTGCCACCCAGTTTGATAAGATATATATAGCATCTCCATTGTATTTACATGCAAGCAAGAATTTCACTATACTCTGTGCACATGGCAAAAATGATCCTATAAACCTATACAACCTGTGTTTCCTACTGAAAACAAAACCATAACGAAACCATTAACAATACATAATCTGGTAATTGAACTGTACTTTTGGCCCAGACTAACTTGACATCCTGTTCAGAATTTAGTGCTGCATCTTTAAGCAGAACTTAAAGCTGTTAAGTGCATTTCATTTTTGATTTAGGAAAAAATGTATTCACAAGTTACAGAAAACATATGGAGTGTCTTGTCAATAAAATGATTTTCATGCATCTACAAAACAACACTCTGTTCAAATAAGCAATTGTATATAGCTAACCAAGGTACAGTTTCAATTGGTAGCTTGGCACAGCATTAAAAATAGGCAGAACTGTCAGTGCTGTTTAGATTCTGCAGTTGCTTGTGATGTGCAGTGTTCTTTCCTGAATAATTGCAGTTGCTCCCCAGCATGTACTTTCTTTTACAGGTGGAGATGAATATGACCAGCAGACCCATTTCTGATGTGTCTGATTTCACCAAATTGTAGTCATCCTTGTATGTAGCAGTGGATTGAAAAGCGCAATTTAACAGTAACTTACACTATACTCAGTGCTGTTCTATGTAAGGAAAAATTGTTTGTATTCTAAATGGAGAAGCAGCTCTTGTATATCCCAGTAATGCCTCCTTTGCTGCTGCCTGTTGTTGCGCTGCTCATCTTTAAATGTTTGCACTTCATGAAACAAATAATACTGAATTGAACACTTCACAGATTCACCAAATCCTGGGGTTTATCATACATATTTCATTTGGCTTTTATAATTATTGAGCTACTAACATTGCTATTTACTCTGTTAGGAATCCTAAACGGGGGGGGGATGGGGCAATGGACTTTATTCTGACATGAGTGGGGAAGCTGTAATATTCACCTTTTTTAGGTACTCTAAAGCAACTCTACTTAACTGTTTTTTTTCCAGTCTTTGAAATCAGGCAAAGCATTGTTCCTCTCGCATTTCTGCCGCTGTTTTTCCTCTGCCTGTGCCTTTTCACTGCTCACTTGATTACTATCTAGAACCCTGGGCAATGGGAGTGCTTTCAGTGAAGGTGTGCTTTCACCCATGCTGTCAAGCAAATGACAATAGTGGTGCCAAGTAGGGTTATGCTGGGAGCTCTTTTTAAACATTATAATTTGAATACTTTTATACAGTGCTGGGCAATTAGAGCAAAAATTGAATAACAGTGAGCAAGATGTTGCTGCAGTTTAAGACAATGACAGTGTTCAATATGAGTGGTAATTATGATCTGTAAGGAGAAAATATTCAGGTAAATGCAAAACAAGCTTGAAGAACATGGATATTATGCATGGTGTGAAACAGTGGTTAAAAATAGATGAAGTGTGTAAACTCAAGTAAAAAGAATTGCCAGTAGGGCAGTAATGTCTTCACTGTAAGCCTTTTGGGTAAGCACACAAGATCTGTGTGATAGGATTGATATAGAAGTCACTCCCTTTTTATTGTTTTTAATTGTAATTAAAAGTAAATTTGGAACCAAACCTGTTGGAGCAAAAGCAGCAGATGTAGAAGGAGAAGCTGAGCCACAACTCCTTCACATCTAATGTCAAACTCCATAGAACCATGAATTCTTACAGTAAGAAACATAAAAATTGATACGATTTAATAGTAGATTGATCCTTTTATCAGTGTAATCATTATTTCCTGAAATTTCAGCTCATGGCTGTAATAGCACCAGAAGAGGTGACGTGTCTTCATGATATGCATGTTGAACAGACACATTCAGACATCTGTTTTATACATAAAATCCACATCTGGACAGTTCTGGAAGTAAAAACGAAACCTAGGACTCCTAACCGGCTTTTATAAAATCAAAACTGTTACTAAAAAACACTACTCTTCTCTCATTCTAAAACTTAACTTTTATATGGAAAAAATTCTGAGCCTGGCTTTTATTTCACTCTGGGTGTATTGCCTGTGAAGCTCAAAATGATTTTGCCACCATTTGTCCTCTGCTATGGGTATAAACCTGTGAATCAGTTATTTTGACACTAATGGTATTCTGTAATCTTGGCAAACATTCTAACAATCATTATGCCAATTCTGTGGATTTGTGGGCTTTATAACAGAAAACATACCAAAATCAGTTTTGAAGTCATTCAAATGCAGCTGCAGTTTGAAAGGCTAGAGCAGCACAGGAGTGAAATGTAAATGTCAACTAGGCAGTCGTTTTTAGTAGCTTAACATAATGATTTGAAATCTTCGTTTTCAGATTTTGAAAAATGAAGTTGTACAGACTAGCTTCTGTCTGTTTTACTGTCTGGACACTAAATATCTATTTGAATTATTTTAAAATATGTATTTAATGATTTTTTTCTGTGTGTTGTATTTGCAGTCAGTCCTGCCAATCCAGTAAACTTTAGTCTTAGGCACTTTAGATAGTCTATGCCTCCTGGATAAGTAGAAAAGACCATATTTTAGAGTTCCAAACACTTTGTAAAAAGTGTAGCAATTCAATTTTTGTGTACGAGTGTCCTAAAAGAAAGAAATTCGCACAGTAATAGGCCACTTTCTAGAGTAAAAATCAAGATGTTGGTAGGTATACAGTATAGCCCAGTGCTTGATTAAGCAAACATGACAGGTATTAGCGATCAGTAAAATAATGTGTAGGTAGAACCAAAGCGATTAACAAAACCAGAATGAATTGCACTGGGCAAATGATAACTACCGTAAAAATGGGAGGTTACAGTAAACGTGCCAGTTTAACCTACAAATCTTACACTTTGGCAAAAGTGATCATAGAGGTAAGACACAAGGTCTGCATCATCGAGATATTTCCAGAAACAAATACGCAAAGAAGAGGACTGGAATCACAGTGGTCAGCAGTGACAGCTGCGTGCAGCAAATACTGTACATCAGGCTTACTTCCCGTTGAAATCAGAAGATGTCCTGCATTGCTATCATCTCTGAACTTGCAGAAACCAATGGGACCCTGGTAGATCCATCTACAGTCCAGAGTGGAAAAAAAGACAAACTGATTCAGCTATGCATGAAAACACATTGACTGGGATGCAGAAAAATGTCAGCAGGTTCTCTGGACTGAGGAGTCCAAATTGGAAATGTTTGGCTGTAACAGAAGGCAGTTTGTCCACTGAAGGTTTGATGAATGTTTATAGGAAACAGTGAAGCATGGTGGAGGTTCCTTGCAGGTTTGGGGCTGTAGCTCTGCAAACGGAGTTGGAGATTTGATAAAAATGAATGACCCCCTCACTGCTGAAAAGTACAGGCAGATTCTATCCATCATGCTGTACCATCAGGGAGGTGCCCGATAAATTCCAGCTTCATTCTGCAGCTCGACAATGAAATCAGACACACAATCAAAATCAAACTTTTTGCTGCAAAACAAAAAACAAGGAATCTTGCAAAAGATATGGTTCCCACAGAGCCCTGATCTCAATATCATTGAACCAGTCTGGAATTACAAGCAAGACAGCCAAAACCTGCAGTGGACCTGTGGCAAGTTCTCCCCAGAGGCTTGGAACAGACTACCATGTGAGGACCTTTAGAAACCGAATGCAAGTGGACTTAGGAGAAGGTAAAGTGTGGTGTCACCAAATGTTGATTTCATTGATGCTTCTTTTCTGTTTACTGGACTTTCTTGTAAGTTTATTGATTAATAAAACTATTGAGCTATATTCTTTTTGAAAGCATTCCTGCTTTACAGCATTTATTCATAAGTGCCTATGACTTCTGCATAGAACTGTGTGCATATTTATTTTTGTATGTTACACTAAATAGTGGATCACTACTATATTGTACTGCTGACATTATAAACGTTTTTACAATTGCTGCGTAATTTTTTTTGCAGGATGATACAGACCCAGAGACATCCTCCTACAAATGAGTACTGAGGCAATTTATGGTTTCAATTTAACTTTTTTTTTTGTTTTTTGTCTTTTTTCAAAGCTCATCAGAGTAAGTTTTAACAATTCAGTTAAAATATGATTGTTGCCACTTTAATTTCCTGAAATTGGGACCGAACATTGTACGTATTTAATCATTGGATGACTGTGTACAGTGATGAAGTATCGGGAACATTTTAGCATTTCCTCATTAGATGACAGAAAATGTTGTGGTTGTCCTTTCAGGCAGTGTATAATGAAGAATGGTGCTACGGTACATCTCCAAGGACAGAATCCCAGGAAATCCCATGACATGTCTGTCTGTCTACCCCGGAAGTCAGACACTTTACAAGAATGCAAATATTCCTGTTAATAGGAAAAGCCATTGGCTTAGCCAGATTGGTTGCAAATCAGGTTGTGAAGTAAGTACAAAATTCCTAGATGGATGCATTAGGTCATGTCCTGTTTCATGCATATGCACTTACTGAAAGGTATTTTTAAAACTGCAGTTAGAGAAATAGGTGTTGGGGGATTAATTAAGCAAGGATTTGACTTAGAAAGAGGATTTCACCTTCACTTAAATGCTAGATTGGTGGGGGATAGCAGTGACTGCTGGAGTCCAAGAAGTAGGCCATCTGATGATAGTGTGGCAGGTATGCAAAATCTCACTCCCTCCCTCCTTCCCCTGTCCCAGTTCTGACAAAGTATTGAAAATGCTGGATGTCAGCACTTAGAAGTTGCATGGTTCTATCTGTAGACTGATGTGAAAGAAGTAGCCCAAAAAAAAGAAAATCTCTCTTAAGCTTAGGGTGTTCAGTGAACTCTTAATAAGTAGGTTTTCATATGTTAAGTGCCTTTAGTTAAAAAATCAGTTTTTTCCATAGTGGAGATTTTTGGTAAAGGCAAGCCTAAATTGCTGAACTGTTTCCAGTCTTGGTTACAGCAAATCCCATCCATTTTCCATTTGTTAATGATTCATCTCAAATTCTTCATTCCTAAATGGGTGATCTGGTTCCAAAAGTGCATTCGACTTGTGGGAATGTACAGTCTAATAATTAAGCAGACTTACCTGCTGAATATAAACACAAAACTGTGAAAGTAATATGTAGGAAAGGATCCCTAAGCCAAGTATCCAAGTGAGGCAGATTGCATCTTTGGATATTCACATACTGTACAGTAGCAGCTTTGATAGAATTTACATGGAGATTATTTAGTGTGCGTGCGCAAGCAAACTACGCTGTGTGCTGTTGTGTCACTCCCAGTGCTTTCCCAGCATTAGGACTTCTCCAGGGGGATTTCCACAGCTGCAGATATTCTTCCATAATTGCCAAGGCATTCTTATTTTTCATTTATTATCATTGTTTAATAAGATGACCTTTAGAAAAGTATGGCAGCATGAGGGATTATACAATATAGATATTTGCCAATTTTTCAATTGCTTTACATATTTAAAAGCCTCTGTTTTAGTAAGAAGGCAGGGTGGTGCAGTGATAGCACTGCTGTTATGCAATAAGGAGACCTGGGTTTGCGTCCTCCCTACATGAAGTTTGCATGTTCAACCCTCACTTCTCCATGGGCTTTCTCCCACTATCCAGAGACAAACAGGGTGAATTGGTGATGAAAAATGGGCCCTAGTATGTGTTTGCCCTGAGATGGACCAGCGTCATGTCCAGGGTTTGTTCCTGTCTTGTGCCTTATGCTAGCTGGGATAGGCTCCTGGGCTGGATTAAGCAGGTTGCAAAATGATTGGAAAACTATGTAACTGTGTGTCCTGTCCCGTCCCCCAACCCTCCATTAGTAAATACTCTTAGAGACCACAGGTATAAGTGACATGGACTGCTAAACACTGTCTTTAGTGTCGTAGCCTAATTAATAACCGTTCAAAACTGAACACTTAAATGTTAACACTACTAAAAAACTGAACATTGTGAATGAAACAGTTGAGCACTGTTCAAAATAATAATTCAGAGTTAAAAGAAGTATTTGTTTCTAATGACTTGGAATGTGGGTGTGATTTTATTTTTGGCCTTGGGTGTCCCTTGCCAATAAGAAGTTATTCAGCTGGAACCCAGTTATTTTTTTGCTAAGATGTATATCTGATCTTACCCATTTAATTCAATTCTGTGACAAAAGGGGCCCACAGCCTAATGTAGCAGCAGGGTGTGCAAGGCCATTGCAGGGTCCGCTCACGTACGCACGCACGGACGCACGCACCCACCCACCCACCCAAACTTGTAATGGACCAATTTAGAGTCTCAGTTTTTTCACCCTCTTAATCATCTGAGGTGTGGCAGGAAAATTCACAAACAATAACTGGGCACAATTCAAACACAGCACAACCAAATCCATGAAACAGCTGTGCCACTGCAGTGGGCAGCCCTAGATAAGGAGAACAAAGTGAAGACTGAACATTCATGCTGTGTTCCTATAATAATTTTCTAAACCTAGTTTGTATTTTCAAAACAAACAAAAAGAAAACATAAAATAGGAAATTGCAGCCTGCTTAAAGTAGAACGCTGCTAAAAGCAGAAGGTGGCCAAGTCTGAGAAGCACTGCTTCAGGAGAAAATGAAAATGTTTTCTGAAGTAAAATGTGGTGGACCTGGTAGGGAGAGATGCCTTAAGTTATACTATCTTGAATGTACACATTTGAATGTCAACATGGATGTAAAGGTCAACATCAAAAAATATTTGTTGCCCCTAACAGTACGTAGAAACTCAAGCGAAGAAGTATCTTTTACTCATATAAGTATCCAAGCCTGTATCTTTTTGAATGTACACTCTACTGAAATGATAACCTAATGTCAATGCCTTGTTCCTAAATGGGATGCCATGAGCCTGAAAGCACCTACATTTGTGGTCAACATTTAAAATGTGTCCAAAACCAACATGAAGCATCCTATTCTTTGTGGTGCTGCACAGATGCCATCCATGCTTTCCTCACCTATTTAATCAGTTCAGTGTCAGAGGGAGACAGGCCGTAATCTGGATAGTTTGGTCCCAAAGCAGGAAACATAACCATTTATAAAGCAGAGAGAGGCTCAAAATGTGCATTTGCAACTTACCTGCTCACTGTTTTGGGGGGGGGGGATCCCTTTAATGTCACTGAATCACGCCGCATGAACTGCTACTGAAGTACTTGTTTTGTGACACTTTGGCAAATTTAGTCTCTTGTACCTAACAGTGTAACTTGAGATATGACATCTTAACTTGGTACACTGCTAGCTGATAGATTCAAGCACAAAAGAAACTTAATTCTACGGTTGTGTATCATAAAAGGTTGTGGTTATGTACTGTGATCATCTGTGATGTAACCCACACACAAATTATCCTGAGCATCTGGACAGAGAGGCAAAATGTCAAGTAGGTTAAAAGCCTTCCTGATCAGATGAGTTTTAAGTTGTATTTTAAAAGAATGAATGGAGTCAGCTGATCTAATTAATTTTGGGATGTCTTTCCAAAGTCTGGGTCCTATGGAGCTGAAGGCCCTGTCACCCTTAGAGTGCAGGTTAGTGTGAGGCACAACACGATTACCAAAATCAGAGGACCTTAGTGGGCAAACAGGAGCATAGTGATGGAGAAGGTCACTGATGTAGTCCAGTGCAAGGCCATTTAAAGCTTTGTAGGCAATTAATAGAATTTTATATTCAATCCTGTAAGACACTGGGAGCCATTGGAGGTGAAGCAGGATGGGTGTGATGTGCTTGCTGTTGCTGGTTTGTGTTAGGACTATTGAATCAACTGGAGCTATGATATAAGATTTGAAGCAGTACATGCCAGCAGGGAGTTATAATCAATGCAGGATGTGATAAAAGCATGGACAAGTTTCTCAGCATTAACAAAGGACAGGAATGAGCAAACACGAGATATGTTACAGAGGTGGAAGTTAAAAGTTTCTTAATGTAGTTTATGTAGGCGGAATTAGAAAGGGATGAATCAAAAATGACACCAAGATTCCTTGCATCAGAAGAGGGTCTGATGAGATCCAAAACAGCCAAGGACAGAGCTGTGAGGCACCCCTTCCGTGTGACTGGCACTGAGCTGGATCTGCTGTTGCCAAGACTGCCAAACTCTTGCCTGTCAGACTTGGACTTAACCACTGTAGGGCAGTGCCAGAGATACCCAGCATGTTCTTCATTCTGGATAGTAGAATGTCATGGCTGACAGTGTCAAATGCTGCACTAAGATCTAACTGAATTAATATGCTGGTTTGGCCAGAGTCTGCTGCCATAAGCAAATCATTGATTACTTGAAGCAGAGCAGTTTCACAGCTGTGCTGCGCCCTGAAATCAGCCTGAATCCATCTCTGTTAAGGGGTAACCTCAGAGATATGCAGGTGGATGAGTCTATGGTGTCCTGGATAATGGAGTATTTAGTGGGCAGACTGCAGTTGTTGAGACTCGAGGGCTGTGTTTCTGATAACTATGTGAGCAACACTGGAGCATGGCAGTCCTGTCTCCTTTTCTCTTCACTCTGTACGCCACAGACTATAAATATAATATCAGGTCGTGTCAGGTGCAGAAATTCTCAGATAATTCTGCACTCATGGAAAGTATTGATGAGGGGGATGAGACGAGAGTATAGAAGTCAGGTGGAGAACTTTGTTTATTAGTTCAAAGAGATTTGTCTACGTCTTAACATCAGCAAAACCAAGGAACTGGTTATTGACTTTTGCTGCACCAGAGAGCTTCTAAGTCTGGTCCCTATACAGGGAGTGGATGCAGAGGTGGTCCACATTAATGACAAGTTGGACTGTTCATGGAACACAGAGGAACAGTATAAGAAAGGGCAGAGCAGGCTCTCTTTCCTTAGGAGTTTGCCTTCTTTAATGTGGGAAATGACATCGTTCACATCTTCTATAACAATTCTGTGATGGCCAGTGCAATCTACACTGTGGTGTGCTGGGCTGGTAACATCACTGCAAGAGAGGCCCACCAAATCAACAGGCATTCTGGACTCCCCAGAGGTTGTAGTGAAGGAGAGAATTAAAGCAAAACTGAGTGCCATTATGAACAATTCTGCACATCCTCTCACTGACACACTAACACCAAATTATTTAGCAGTTGTGTGTCAAGAAATGCTGCTTGGAATCCTTTATACCAACAGCAATACACCTGCATAATGCCTCTTTCTTCCTAAAGTTTTCTTCCTTTTCTGTCAGTGTATATTTATTTACTTACCTAATTATATATTTATTTATTTAAAGAGCTTCAGTAAAAGACAAAACAAATATACTTCTTTCTTTCTATCTATTGATCTATCTATCTAGGTTTTGCTTTGTGCCCTCTCCCACCATAACTTATCATCTATGGTCGAGGACCGAAAGCTTTAGATTCATCAAAAAATATCAATCTGCAGTTTTCAATGGCTCTCAACGTTTTCGGGTCCCCTGATACACACCCATCATCGAGATAGCAATGTTTTTGGTATATGTCTGCATGTGTCTGTGTGTACAATTTCTTGTGGACAGTCTAGAGCTAAAATGGCTAGATGGAGCTTAAGCCTGTTATGAGATGACGATGTGCTAATTAGCTTTTGAGCCAAATCATGCAAGAGAAAGGCACTCCAGAGAAACCCTCAAATACTGCAATCCTGTATTTATGACTTCTTCTCATCAATTGTTATTGTAATGACCTATTTAACGATGAGAAAGCTCAGCATCAGAGCAGTAAATAATTACTGAAATGTTATAGAATAGTTTGGGTAACTTGGTTCCTGGGGCACAAAGCTCATGTCCAAATTATTATTTTTTTTTAATTTGGAGTTTTGTACTCGCTACTCTTTGGTCGTTGTAGCTCCTACATTAAAATAAAGGAGTA
>JANRMT010062792.1:90279469-90356858 GCA_026402145.1 Polypterus bichir lapradei | reverse complement strand
TTGGACACTGCAGCCCTGCCCACAACTCACCCCAATTGTTCTACAAGAAAAACATTATTTTGGCAAGTTAATACTGGTTCCTAGTGGTAAGATCAATTAATAGCATAGTTTTACAGTCAGTTGTGAAATTATACACACTTTTTATAAAATAGAAAAACCAGCAGTCAAAGACGCGGAGGCATGTGTAATTTCATGTTAGACCTCCTGTCACATTTGCCACTAGCTATCACTTGTTGCGAGCTGGCTGACTCCGTGTGAACCTGGTAGAATAACACTGTCCATAAAAGTCACATAGTCGATTGTACATCATCCTCTTCTTTTAAGGGTGACCCACTTTACCTGCTTAGAAATATAAAGACATATTGCCAGCAAGAACGTTTCTAACATCATTCTGTTTTCTAGCTGCAAATTGCAATGGGGTAACTAATAATATTTAATTCCAATATGTTTTTAAAATTTTTGCTTTGCAAGCGACTAACTTGACAAGGATACACTTGCAGGACATCACAACATCAAAATTAAGTTTATTCGTTGAATACATAAAACATCTGTTAAATACAATTAATAACTGTTTGTGATGAAAATGGCATGAGTGAAGATAATTGTTACTTCCACCATATCTGAAGTGTGGCATGTTTCTAATACGATTTAATAAAATGGTTCAAAGTTTTTAGCCACATGCTACAAACCAATTTTTACTACTGTCTAGTGGAGGTGTAAATTCTTCCTGGTCACACCACAATATCATGGGGGCCATTGAAATCAAGGGTGTCGCCCAGGTAGGATAATTCACTTGTAACTCTCACTGCTCATTTGCACCTTCATTTACTCCTTTCCAATCGCAGTCCGCCTTCTGCTGCACACTTTGTTCACTGTTGCTTCATCCAGCTGTTTCAGATGCAGCGTATCTCTGGTTCTACTTTTAAAGGATTCTGAGAGCAAATGCCAGCAATTTGCTTGTGTGGAAACACAGTCACGTTGCAACATGCTTAGCCAACTTCAGTCTCTCCTGTCATGAAATACTGTCCACCCCAGGTGCCCCATGGCTCCTAAAAGAAGAGCCCAGAGTGGAACAAATACAAAAGTAAGCTTCATTTGTGGAAACTGTTCCAGTTTGGCACACAGAGCAAGGCAAAAGGCCAGTTTGAGAAACATAGCCAGCAGGTACCAGATCTTCTTCTTCAGGTTTTGCAATCCATTGCGGGGGTCATAGCCAGACTTGCAACGTCCAGCCATCTTCACAATCAGCATTACAAGCAGGATGGTGTCAAAGATCCATACGGGGATAAAGATTAGAAACCAGCTCCAGTTGGCTTTTTCATCCAGTTTAAGAACTAGCATGATGAGGAAAAGTAACGTGAAAAGCCAAGTGAGCAGCACTCTCTGTGCCAGGGACATTCTCATTTATAATGCTTTAATGAATGCTGCTTCAAATACAAAAATAAGACACTAAAGGAAAGAAAAAAAGAATACATTAAGATATTGTATAGCAGAAATTATAACATGTTAATGCATAAATGTTTTGGCTATATTTATTCAAAATGTTACCATGAATGTAAAGATCAACCAAAAAAAAAAAAAAAAAAAAAAACAAAACTGTCCTCAAAGTAATAATGCAAATTCCTCCTGGAGACTGAATGTAGACATGTGGCTTTTCTCTCTCTCTCACACACACACTCACTCCCCAAGTGACATGTTGTCGCTCACACCTTGCTTCTGAAGCATTTACATATTCACCAAAGAAGTTATGGGGTTTTGTGGCAGGAGAATGTCACTTTGTACATTTGGCTGATGTCTTTATCCAACAATAGTTATAAGATTTTTTTTATAGAGGCTTTTAGAAAATACATCTTCTGTTTTAACTTCAGCATTCTATTTATAAAAAACGAAACCTACCAACAGAAACCTGTTTAGTTACATAGCTTACTCAAAGACAACACAAAAGGAGAGGTGGAGGAGATATTCAAAGATTAATGGAAAGAAACCAAAGATGACGTGAACTTTACCGTGATGAAAATTAGTACAGACGTCTCTACGGAATGAATTTCACACGTGAGATTTGCAAATTACGGCATTTAATGAGACCTGGTCACACGCCTGCAACTCACTGATGGTTACAGGAAGGCGGTCCACCTGAAGCACTTGCTGTGACCGCACATGTTTATTATAGTTGTGTATGTTTTCCCTGAGAGTGATAATGAGTTTAGAAGCTCACTTTAACAACTAACCTTTGCATTGTCTCCTGACACTTCATATTTTATGTGTAGGGACTGGAACCAGTGTTCACCACAGACATTTACATGAAAGAACTAAAAATTAAAGGACCAAATCCCCACTAGGTTAAGCATTTCCATCTCATTTTTTAAGAGAACACAGTTTTTAAGAGAGACTACTGATTAATATGTATTAAAAGAATCAAGCGTGAGTGAATATTAAAGAACTGATGGACAGGGCAAGGAGCTGAATCTAATTCTGCAAAGATGCTAAAATCCCAGACAGACCTGACAACAGCCTAACAGCAGACCATGGAGTACTGCAGACTTCTGATTCTGCTAAACACAAAGAGTGAGTATGAGGCTCTGACTGAACAGACTGAACTACAGAAAGAGAAGAGGTGACATGCCAAGCTGGGGAATAACAAAAGGACTGTGAGGGAACGGACAACTGGATTTCCTTATGGAATTGTGGGATGAAAATGATGGCTGCTATTCACTGTAAAAGTAGTAATCAAGTTGAGCTAGCTGGGGTTTATAAAATGCTTAAAAAATTAATTTAATTCTACGGTTTGATGGACTTTTTATTTCACAGACAATATATCTTTGATCAAGACACAATCGTGGGAGAAGCAAGTTTACCCAATCATTTTTTTTTTCTTTTTTTGATATAACTGAACATATCAGTATTCAATTATTATTTAAACAGTATCATTAGATAAAGACAATGTAATAATAAAACAATTCAGAGTTTACAATAATTTATTAAATGAAAAAGGGAACAGATATGCCATTTCTGGTACTAGAACAAGTACACTCTTCCCTTGGCTCTAATAGCTGGCATGGCCCCTTTTAACAGAGCCAACCTCAGTTAGCCACTTCCTATAATTGCCGCCTGCTTCTCCATGCAGAATTCTTTCAGCTGTGCGATGCTTGAGGGATGTCTTGCATACACTGCCCATTTCAAATCCCCTACAGTAGGGGTTCTCAACGTCGGTCCTGGAGACCCCCTGTCGCTGCAGGTTTTTGTTCCAACCAGCTTCTGTTTTTAATTGGACTCCTGGGCTAATTAAGTGAACTGATATTTCCCAAGTTCTGTGTTTAAGGAACAATATATTAATTAGAAAACTAAGTTTGATAAAAAAAAAATTAAAAAAAAATATTAAAAATGTACCAAGCAGTTATATAAGAATAATGTATTTTTTTAACAGTATTTTCATCTTGATTTTCATTCTACTTTTCAAGGTGTTCTAATTGTTTAATTATACCATTATTTACTAATTAGTGGGTCTGACGCTAAAGTAGCTGCAGCCTTTGATTACTCAGTGTTGTTTGCCTGGGTGTCTGATCTGCTCGTTTAAAATTGTCATTATTAAGGTACAATGAAGGGGGAAAAACTGCACAGAGAAAGGACAAAGTATAATGAAATCAACAAAAGAGACTTAAGTATTTAAATCTATAGCAAAAGCAGAAATATTTATAAATGTCTTATAAATGTAAAATCATGCTGCTATGGGAGTTTGCCCAACCAGTCTACATGTGTTTTGTGGACTTGGAAAAGGTGTTCGACCGTGTCCCTCGGGGAATCCTGTGGGGGGTGCTCCGGGAGTATGGGGTACTGGACCCCCTGATAAGGGCTGTTCGGTCCCTGGTCCGCATTGCCGGCAATAAGTCGAGCCCGTTTCCAGTGAGAGTTGGACTCCGCCAGGGCTGCCCTTTGTCACCGATTCTGTTCATAACTTTTATGGACAGAATTTCTAGGCGCAGCCAGGGTGTTGAAGGGGTCCGGTTTAGTGGACTCAGGATTGGGTCACTGCTTTTTGCAGATGATGTTGTCCTGTTTGCTTCATCAGGCTGTGATCTTCAGCTCTCTCTGGATCGGTTCACAGCCGAGTGTGAAGCGGCTGGGATGAGAATCAGCACCTCCAAATCCGAGACCATGGTCCTCAGCTGGAAAAGGGTGGAGTGCCCTCTCAGGGTTGGGGGAGAGATCCTGCCCCAAGTGGAGGAGTTTAAGTATCTCGGGGTCTTGTTCACGAGTGAGGGAAGAATGGAGCGCGAGATCGACAGGCGGATCGGTGCGGCATCCGCAGTGATGTGGGCTCTGCATCGGTCTGTCGTGGTGAAAAAGGAGCTGAGCCGTAAGGCAAAGCTCTCAATTTACCAGTCGATCTATGTTCCTACCCTCACCTATGGTCATGAGCTATGGGTAGTGACCGAAAGAACGAGATCGCGAATACAAGCGGCTGAAATGAGTTTCCTCCGCAGGGTGTCTGGGCTTTCCCTTAAAGATAGGGTGAGAAGCTCAGTCATCCGGAAGGGTCTCAGAGTAAAGCCGCTGCTCCTCCGCATCGAGAGGAGTCAGATGAGGTGGCTCGGGCATCTGATCAGGATGCCTCCTGGACGCCTCCCTGGTGAGGTGTTCCGGGCACGTCCAACCGGGAGGAGACCCCGGGGAAGACCCAGGACACGCTGGAGGGACTATGTCTCCCGGCTGGCCTGGGAACGCCTTGGGATTCTCCCGGGAAGAGCTGGAAGAAGTGGCCAGGGAGAGGGAAGTCTGGGCCTCTCTGTTTAAGCTGCTGCCCCCGTGACCCGACCTCGGATAAGCGGAAGAGGATGGATGGATGGAACAAGATGTATCACTTTCAGTCACAGTTTTCATCATTTTCTGCTGTTCATTGTAAGGACCTGCACTTTTGAGTGATCTGCTTCAAAACAGCTGTTAGTTCCCGAGGCAATGCATACACATACTGTCCATGTTTTTCACTGACTTCCAGTCAATTGCTATGTACCTCCCCTTCCCCTACTGTATCTCTCTATAATGAAGGCCAGTATTCTAGCCAGCCAGATTATGAAGGGAGTGGTTTAATGACTTTTCAAGAATATGCCTCTATGCCGGCAGACTGCAAGATTTAGAAACAACAGTAGAGTAACAGTAGCAGAGCATCATATACAGTGCATCCGGAAAATATTCACAGCGCATCACTTTTTCCACATTTTGTTATGTTACAGCCTTATTCCAAAATGGATTAAATTCATTTTTTTCCTCAGAATTCTACACACAACACCCTATAATGACAACGTGAAAAAAGTTTGAGGTTTTTACAAATTTATTAAAAATAAAAAAAACTGAGAAATCACATGTACATAAGTATTCACAGCCTTTGCTCAATACTTTGTCGATGCACCTTTGGCAGCAATTACAGCCTCAAGTCTTTTTGAATATGATGCCACAAGCTTGGCACACCTATCCTTGGCCAGTTTCGCACATTCCTCTTTGCAGCACCTCTCAAGCTCAATCAGGTTGGATGGGAAGCGTCGGTGCACAGCCATTTTAAGATCTCTCCAGAGATGTTCAATCGGATTCAAGTCTGGGCTCTGGCTGGGCCACTCAAGGACATTCACAGAGTTGTCCTGAAGCCATTCCTTTGATATCTTGGCTGTGTGCTTAGTGTCGTTGTCCTGCTGAAAGATGAACCGTCGCCCCAGTCTGAGGTCAAGAGCGCTCTGGAGCAAGTTTTTATCCAGGATGTCTCTCTACATTGCTGCAGTCATCTTTCCCTTTATCCTGACTAGTCTCCCAGTTCCTGCCGCTGAAAAACATCCCCACAGCATGATGCTGCCACCACTCTGCTTCACTGAGCGGTGCCTGGTTTCCTCCAAACGTGACGCCTGGCATTCACACCAAAGAGTTCAATCTTTGTCTCATCAGACCAGAGAATTTTGTTTCTCATGGTCTGAGAGTCCTTAAGGTGCCTTTTGGCAAACTCCAGGCAGGCTGCCATGTGCCTTTTACTAAGGATTGGCTTCCGTCTGGCCACTCTACCATACAGGCCTGATTGGTGGATTGCTGCAGAGATGGTTGTCCTTCTGGAAGGTTCTCCTCTCTCCACAGAGGACCTCTGGAGCTCTGACAGAGTGACCATCAGGTTCTTGGTCACCTCCCTGACTGAGGCCCTTCTCCCCCGATCGCTCAGTTTAGATGGCCGGCCAGCTCTAGGAAGAGTCCTGGTGGTTATGAACTTCTTCCACTTATGGATGATGGAGGCCACTGTGCTCATTGGGACCTTCAAAGCAGCAGATATTTTTCTGTAACCTTCCCCAGATTTGTGCCTCAAGACAATCCTGTCTCAGAGGTCTACAGACAAGTCCTTTGACTTCATGCTTGGTTTGTGCTCTGACATGAACTGTCAACTGTGGGATCTTATATAGACAGGTGTGTGCCTTTCCAAATCATGTCCAATCAACTGAATTTACCACAGGTGGACTCCAATTAACTGCAGAAACATCTCAAGGATGATCAGGGGAAACAGGATGCACCTGAGCTCAATTTTGAGCTTCATGGCAAAGGCTGTGAATACTTATGTACATGTGCTTTCTCAATTTTTTATTTTTAATAAATTTGCAAAAATCTCAAGTAAACTTTTTTCATGTTGTCATTATGGGGTGTTGTGTGTAGAATTCGGAGGAAAAAATGAATTTAATCCATTTTGGAATAAGGCTGTAACATAACAAAATCTGGAAAAAGTGATGCGCTGTGAATACTGTCCAGATGCACTGCATATGTGCAGGCCATTATTCAGGCCAGCAGGGTTATGATAATCAATAGGCAGGCCGATATACTGGCATTTCAGATACACCATGCTACACTGCTGGCCCAAAAACTGGCCTGCCAGATTCTAAGGGTTAAACAAAGAACAAAAGTGTCATGGGGTGGGTGTACTTACTCTTTCACATAACTGTGAAAAAAGTTCCATAACAAACTAAAGTCAAAAAAAGTTCTTGAATAGGTGGACAGCTGTGCCTGAAGCTCACCGTTTACCTGTGTGATACAAACAACTGCTTGTAGTTCCCAGTGTTCTAAGTACATGTCACAGCCGTCATGGAGTTATCACCGCATAGGGATACTCAAAAACTGCTCAACAAAAATAGCACGTCTCTGCTGAGGGATTAATTATCAATTAGTTGTGGCTTTTCCAACTCTATCAGGTATCATTATCAAAAACTACAGAATACTTACGCATAAGGTTCAAATACTGTACATACATACCTGTGGTTCATGTTAAATTGTGTTTTACAATTTGAAGCACATCAATATTGCTTCATTGTCATTTTCAGTTTGAAAGCACTTTTGCAGATATTTCCAATAAAAATTTTGATTTACATACAACATCAGAGTACAAACTTTGGCAGGAACAGAAGTCGTGTTACCCAAGGGCCTTCTGCTTTTACTAAGCTCAGCTTAATCACCTAGTTTTATAGAGCAGGATAGCAGTTCCTCACTTCTCTCTACAATTTCCACATCATTGAGTAACCCCCATGTTACTTTTGAGAGATTATCAACTTGTCCCAACCTGAAAACTTAAGAAAAGTGCAAATTTAGAGCTTTCACTGTTTCACTGTCACTGTTTATATACACTTTAGCTTGCCTGTACTGTTCCTAAAGGATCTCGCCTCCTTTTTAATGTTCTTTTATTACTAAAATAATGAAAACATTTTGGTGTCATCTTTCACCTTTCTGCAATATTTCTCTCCTATTGCCTTTTAGCTTTCCTAATACACATTTTAAATGCTATGACCTAGAACAGGTTTGAAGAGAAGAGAGTGGTAGCTCTGTGGCTAAAGGATCTGAGCTGGTAACTCGAAGGTAGCTGGTTTGAATCCTGGCAGAGAAAGAAGGAATTCTACTACATTGGGCCCTTTAGCGAGACCTTTAACCTGCAATTGTACAATTAGCTGACCCTGCGCTCTGCCCCAAAAAAAAAAAAAAAAAAAAAAGTTGGGATATGCAAAAAAACAGAATTTCCACTAACGGAGTAATACATTATACCAAAATTTAGTACAACCAATTTTACTAATCATATTCAGGTTGTTTCTCCAAAATAATATTGGGTTGAGATTTGAAGGTCTCTAAAGTCCTGTCTACTGTGCAACTCTTTTTGCTATAATGGTCTGTGTGAAGAAACCTTTCTAACATTTGTACAATATTTACTCTTAATGAGTTTCCAACTGTGCCCCATGTTGTTGTTGAAGAATTAATTTAAAAAGTAACAGCCGGGATCCACTGCTGGCCAAAATTGCATACTGTACTCCACGTTAGGCCTCACTATTGCATTATATAGCTTAAACTAGGTGTCCCCTGCGGCTTTGCGCGTGTAGTAGGGAAACAGGCCAAACTTTAAAAATCAATAAAAAAAAAATGTTTAAAAATGTAATCACTATTATATTTTTTTTTTTGCTATCACGGGTCAGAATGCAGCCGTGATCTTTTTGCCAAAAATGTAAAATGTTGACAAGGTATCTCTGGCCAAGTGGAAGGTAGGTACCCCTCCAACGTCCAACATTGCCACTGTATCTGATCGTTTTTAGCTCTGATGGGAGAGCATTCCCCCACATGGGAAGAAGAGCATGTAGCCGTGATATCTCTGCCAATGAGCAGATACCCTCTAAAACACATGTAGCTGAGATCTCTCCCTCAAAAACATCAAACGTTACTCTTTAACAGTCTCTAAATGATAATGTCTGCTGAACAAACAGGTATTGCTAGCTAAGCGAAGGCAAGGTACCTTCCAACACATGGCAAGAAGTAGAGTGACTCAAACAGAGGCTGGTGTGTGAGTGAGAATGGCTCCGTCTGGCTCCCTAATCCTGAGGTCCAGCCTCCCCGTCCCCTCGGCCCGCAGCGTCTCTCTCGGATTTGTGTGAATAAATTGGTGCTGCAACCAAACTATAATACTTAGCACAATGAGATAAGTTGCAAAATAAACCGGACTGTTCAAGCAAACTATAGAAAGAAAGAAAAAAAAAAAAAGCACAACTATCTAAATCCGTTAAGTAGTTCTCCCCTGAAAAGTGGACAGACATACAGACAGACACTGGATTTTATATATAACCTTCTTGGGCTTGTAGACTACCCATCCCGATATATAACCTAACATTATATTAGCCTTTTTGATTGCTTCTGTGCCATCTGGATGTACGTGATAGTGACAAGTCCACTATGACTCCTACAGTAGGTCCTTTTCATAAGGTGTACTTTCATGTTGAACACCAGCTCCCAAAAAATTGTGTGTTCAACTTAAAATTTTTACTTTCTAACTGTACTACCTTACTTTAATGTTCATCTGCCTGCTCAACCCTGGTTGCTGTCCCAGTCCCTTTATGACCATTCAGCTGATTCTAGATTATCTGCCCTTCCTCCGAGTTTAGGATCACCAGTAAATTTTACCAGCTAATTATTTTTATTCCATGTCAGATCATTTATATATGCTTCCAGGCCTTATAAGTTTCCCTGTGTGCAGATATTTTCAAAAAGTAAATGTCAAGGATTTATTTATATTATATACACATACACACGCTTGCACTATATATCATTGATCTACTTAAGCATCAAGGAATAAATATTACCTGGTTCTGGTGATTTGCTAGATTTCAGACAATTTAATCTAAGCAGCACTTCTCTACAATTTTCAAATCACCAGGTACCTCTGTGGCTAAACCGCAGGATAATGCAAGTGCCTGAGTATTTGCTATTATATTGTTGGGATGTTTTAGTTCTCCCATACCATTCCTATTAAACTTCACCTCCTTCTTAAACATTATTTTGCCACTAAAATCCTGAAAGTATTTCTCTCCAAATGTCTTTCAGCTTTCCCAGTACCCTTTTTAACCATTGCTTTCATATGCCCTATGCTTAGTTTGAGATTATAAGGCTTATACACCTTATATTGCAGTTTTTTTTCATTGTCTTTAATTTCTTACTACTTCTAAATATTTCTATAAACTTGCCCTGCATCATATATAAAACACTTTTAAACCTGCCCCACATCTACTCAACTGTCTGCACACTTAAAAGCTTATCCCAGTTAATCTTACTCAGGTTTTTCCACATCAGAACATGAGAACAGGCCATTCAACCCAACAAAGCTCACCAATCCTATCCACCTAATTCTTCAAAAATAATATCAAGTCTAGCTTTCAAAGTCACTGATTACTTCTAAAAACTCCTGCTCTTGTGCTCTGCTATTTGTAAGGTTATCCCAGTTAATATTCGGGTAGTTAAAGTTCCCCATGATTATAATATCTCCCTATAAACTTGCCTTTTTAATATTACTAAAAAGATGTGTGCTGAAATTACTGTCTGCATTAATCAGTATATAACACACTCCTAAAACAAGACCTCCTTCCCTAATGCTTTCCAGACAAAGCCACATGGATAGGAGTCATCATCCAACTGAAGAGGGCTTGCGTAAATTATTTGACATAAACAGCAACCCTACCTGCTTTTGTGTCTGACGTTCCTAACAAATGTATATCCCTCTGTGTTATACTCATCCCCATCACTGTTATTCAGCCAGGCTTCTGTTATTGCTGTAATATAATTATGCCCCACTACTTACAACTCCAACTCAGTTGTTTTATTTTTTTTATACTTCTAGGGCAAGCTACTTTTAATGTGTTACTCATTTTATTTTTGCATTTAAACATTAGGTTACAATTTACATTACTGTGTATTTTTATTTCTACACTATTGTTTGTTTCTTTATGTACAGTTCTAAACCCAGTCTGTTTTAAACTCTCAAGTTTAAACATTCCTCAACTAACCTACTCATACGCCTTCCCAAGGAGTCCCAATGCCCCATAAATTGTGCACCTCCTCCATCTTACCTGGACTGGCGCATGGCACAGGCTGATCTTTGGAGAATACCTTGTCAGTTCTGCTTCTCAGCCTAGCACCTTACTCTTTAAATTTAGATCACAGAACTGACAGACTACCCATATGTATGTCATTTGTTCCAACATCGACAATATTATAACAACTGGAACCGCCCCCACTCTGGCCAAGAGCCTATCCTCCCTTCCATGGATGTCTCCAACCTGTGCACCCGGAAGGCGACACACTATGCAAGACTCTCTGTCTCTGAAGCAAACCTGCGCTTCAAACCCCCTAATGATTGACTCCCCAACTATCACTCTCTCTGGGAACTGGTTTTGTGGTGGCTTCTTGGGGCTCCTCATGCCTGTCTACCACCGCAGAATCTTCAGGGACATCGTCCAACTCCAAAGGACCTAAAACTGCTTGAAACTTCCAATTCTGGGATTGCTTCCCCCAGGATGGTGTGCATCCTTTACCTTGCACTATGTGACTGTGACCCACCTATCTCTACCTTTCTGGTCTAGAATCTCCTCCCACACCACTTTAGTGGTACACATTATCTCTCTAAAGGACAGCTGGGTCAGGTCCACCAATTCTGTACTACAACGGAGGCAAGCCAACTCCTCCTCCAGTTCAGCGACCCTGAGCTCGAGGTGGTAGATCAGCTGGCATCTCCTGCAGATGTAGCCCTCATAGATGACTGGCTCCTCCAAGCCATCCTCTACAAAGTTCAACATCCAACATAATTTGCAATGCTTTGGCCTCATTATTAAAATTTGACTTTGGATTACTATCAAAGAAATTACAGAACTGCTACAGTTATTTTACACCTTTACACCTCCTGGCCCCTCAAGCTCCTGTAATCTTCTCCCCCTTGACTGCCTGCTGTTTGTTCTTCTTTGAGGTTAACTTTACTTTTCTCTGTCTGTTCTCCAAACATTTGCTTTCCCTTTATTCCTTTTTACGCTGTTGCCCTCATAACTGCTTTCTTTCCTGACCTCTAAAAACTGTTTAGTCTAGTCTTTGAAATCAGCTGTAGCCTCCTCCCCCAATAAGAACTCACTATTTCTGTTACTTATAACTATTTATCACTATGACACCAGTTATGTACTTACAGAGATACTGGTGTCAGCTACTACTGCTTTTTGCCTTGCCACGCAGAAGGTAGTTTGAATACAAGTAACAAGACCAAGTACAGCTAACAAGTAGCAGTTAGCTTTTCCAAATGCACACCCAAGCACCTAGCTGCTTTTGCTGCAGTGTGGGCAAAAAAAATGTGCAAAACAACCATTATAATGGGATAAAAAGCTTTAAAAATTCTCACATGGTTCCTTAGCAGCAACCAAAACAAGCTGCTGCTCCTCTCTCATTTCCAATGATGGCATCACCATGTCAGTAATTACTTCTCCAAAGCACAACGTTCCAATCTAAATATCACTTGCAACTACTAAGTTGCTTTTTTGACCAAACAAATATTTCACCCAAGAATTTATAAAAGAAGAAACAAGTGGAATGTCTCATGCAGAAGCAAAAACAAACTCTGAGTTCATAGATTTTAAAATAATAAAAAAAAATAAAAAATCAAATGTGCTTCAAGCCCTCAATATGTTGAAGACTAATAAAACCCCTGGAGCGGATGGGATTTTATCAGTTGCATTGCAATACATGAAAAATGTCATATACAGAACATCCGGAAAGTATTCATAGCGCATCACTTTTTCCACATTTTGTTATGTTACAGCCTTATTACAAAATGGATTAAATTCATTTTTTTCCTCAGAATTCTACACACAACACCCCATAATGACAACGTGAAAAAGTCTACTTGAGGTTTTTCCAAATTTATTAAAAAAAAAAAAAAAAATTGAGAAAGCACATGTACATAAGTATTCACAGCCTTTGCCATGAAGCTCAAAATTGAGCTGTTTCCCCTGATCATCCTTGAGATGTTTCTGCAGCTTAATTGGAGTCCACCTGTTGTAAATTCAGTTGATTGGACATGATTTGGAAAGGCACACACCTGTCTATATAAGGTCCCACAGTTGACAGTTCATGTCAGAGCACAAACTGATATCCTCTGATGAAGGAAACTCCACTGTAATTATGTTATTAGACTTAAGTGCAGCATTTGACACCATTGACCATTCTATTTTACTGCACAGGCTAGAAAATGATGTTGGTCTTACAGGCCACGTGCTCGCTTGGTTCAGTTCTTATTTATCAAATCGATTCCAATGTGTACAGAAATGTGCTGACAGTACTCCATCATTATACACAGAAGTTCAATATGGTGTCCCACAGGGCTCAGTACTGGGACCTTTACTGTTTTCACTTTACATGCTTCCACTGGGATCTCTCATTAGGAAACAATGTTAATTTTCACTCGTATGCAGATGACACCCAGTTATACTTTTCATTTAAATCAAATGAAGTTTCTCCGATGTTGTCTTTAATTAGTTGTGTTAGTGAATTAAAGGAACGAATGAATGAGAACTACTTGTCTTTAAATACAGATAAAACAGAGATGTTAATTGTTGGAGGGAATGACGCTGATCACAGCAATATTTTGTCGACATTTAACTCAGTTGGAATCCCAATTAATTTTACTGAATCAGCCCGCAATCTAGGAGTTATCTTTGATTCTAGCATGTCATTTAAAGCACATATTACAAAGTTGTCCAAAACATGTTTCTTCCATCTTAAAAATGTTAGGAAATTAAGGCGCTTTCTAAATAAACAGGATTGTGAGAAATTAATTCATGCATTTATCTCTAGTAGGATTGACTACTGTAATGCGGTGTTCACTGGCTGTTCAAACTGTTCTTTATACAGCCTCCAGTTAATCCAAAATGCGGCTGCAAGAATTATTACAAGAACAAGAAAATATGAACACATAACTCCAGTTCTTAAATCCTTACACTGGCTCCCGGTTAAGTTTAAGGCAGATTTCAAAATCCTCCTTTTAACATATAAAGCATTAAATGGCCAAGGTCCGGCTTACTTGTCTGAACTTATCATGACTTACAAACTTGAGCGCACATTAAGATCTCAAGATGCCGGTCTGCTTATGATTCCAAGGATTAATAAAATAACAGTGGGAGGTCGAGCTTTTAGTTACAGGGCCCCTAAACTGTGGAATGGTCTTCCTGCTTCTATAAGAGATGCCCCTTCGGTCCCAGCCTTTAAATCCCGGCTGAAGACTTACTACTTCAGTTTAGCATATCCTGACTAGAGCTGCTGATTAACTGTACATACTGCATCTCTGTTGTTAGTCATTAGCACTAAAACATAAGTAACATGATAAGTATAATTGAATACTAACCCTCACCTATTCTGTTTCTGTTCTCGGTACTCAAATGTGGCAATTGGTGCCACGGCCCACCTGCCAAGTTGTTTGCCTGCCGATGGTAAAGTCATCCCTGGTGGAGGATCACAGGAATCATGGGAAAGAGGGGCCCTTTCATCGGATTGGCTGGCCGAGCAACGTTTCAGCCGTGGAATGGCCAAATGGGGAGGCAGCTTGACGGATGAGGTCTCCAGCACTCTAAAAATATCAAAATCTTATTATGTGATATCATCTACTGTTAAATTCTGCTCTGTACTTCTACAATTTTTATTATTATGCTGTATTAAGGATTTGTTCTGTTCTGTGTATTGTATTGTATTGAACCCCTTCTTTTGACACCCACTGCACGCCCAACCTACCTGGAAAGGGGTCTCTCTTTGAACTGCCTTTCCCAAGGTTTCTTCCATTTTTCCCTACAAGGTTTTTTTGGGAGTTTTTCCTTGTCTTCTAAGAGAGTCAAGGCTGGGGGGCTGTCAAGAGGCAGGGCCTGTTAAAGCCCATTGCGGCACTTCCTGTGTGATTTTGGGCTATACAAAAATAAACTGTATTGTATTGTATTGTAAACCAAACATGAAGTCAAAGGAATTGTCTGTAGACCTCCGAAACAGGATTGTCTCGAGGCACAAATCTGGGGAAGGTTACAGAAAAATTTTTGCTGCTTTGAAGGTCCCAATGAGCACAGTGGCCTCCATCATCCGTAAGTGGAAGAAGTTCGAAACCACCAGGACTCTTCCTAGAGCTGGCCGGCCATCTAAACTGAGCGATTGGGGGAGAAGGGCCTTAGTCAGGGAGGTGACCAAGAACCCAATGGTCACTCTGTCAGAGCTCCAGAGGTCCTCTGTGGAGAGAGGAGAACCTTCCAGAAGGACAACCATCTCTGCAGCAATCCACCAATCAGGCCTGTAATGTAGAGTGGCCAGACGGAAGCCACTCCTTAGTAAAAGGCACATGGCAGTCCGCCTGGAGTTTGCCAAAAGGCACCTGAAGGACTCTCAGACCATGAGTAACAAAATTCTCTGGTCTGATGAGACAAAGATTGAACTCTTTGGTGTGAATGCCAGGCGTCACGTTTGGAGGAAACCAGGCACCGCTCATCACCAGGCCAATACCATCCCTACAGTGAAGCATGGTGGTGGCAGCATCATGCTGTGGGGATGTTTTTCAGTGGCAGGAACTGAGAGACTAGTCAGGATAAAGGGAAAGATGACTGCAGCAATGTACAGAGACATCCTAGATGAAAACCTGCTCCAGAGCGCTCTTGACCTCAGACTGGGGTGACAGTTCATCTTTCAGCAGGACATCAACCCTAAGCACACAGCCAAGATATCAAAGGAGTGGCTTCAGGACAACTCTGTGAATGTCCTTGAGTGGCCCAGCCAGAGCCCAGAGTTGAATCCGATTGAACATCTCTGGAGAGATCTTAAAATGGCTGTGCGCCAACGCTTCCCATCCAACCTGATGGAGCTTGAGAAGTGCTGCAAAGAGGAATGTGCGAAACTGGCCAAGGATAGGTGTGCCATCTTATTCAAAAAGACTTGAGGCCATAATTGCTGCCAAAGGTGCATCGACAAAGTATTGAGTAAAGGCTGTGAATACTTATGCACATGTGATTTCTCAGTTTTTTTATTTTTAATAAATTTGCAAAAACCTCAAGTAAACTTTTTTCAAGTTGTCATTATGGTGTGTTTTGTGTAGAATTCTGAGGAAAAAAATTAATTTAATCCATTTTGGAATAAGGCTGTAACATAAAATGTGGAAAAAGTGATGCGCTGTGAATACTTTCCAGATGCACTGTATTATCACTTATTTAGGTATACATCAGCAGTCACTTCAGAAATGTGAAGTACCCGAGGACTGGGAAGTGGCAAATATAGACAAAATGGATCCTGGTAATTACACACCAACAAGTCTTACTTCTTCTACAAACTTATGGAAAGTATTACAAGAACTATATTAGAAAATTACTTAAAAAAAATATTTTAAATAGCAGCCAGTATATGTTTATGAGAGGAAGGTCCTGTCAAATCAATCTTTCAGATTTTTTTGAAGAAGCACCAGAATAGTTGTCAAAGCTTTCAATATAGTTCACCTAGACTTTCAAAAAGCATTCAGAGGTAACTTACAAAAGTGGATCTCTAGCTGGTTAGCTTGCAGGAGACAGAGTACGGATAAGAAGAAAATGCTCCACATGGAGCATGGCGATCAGTGGAGCTCCTCAGGGGTTTGTCCTTGGACCATTACTTTTTCTGATTTATATCAATGACATTGATTCTGGTACAGTAAGTAAACTTGCAGACGACACTAAAACTGGAGGGTTGGCAGACACTGAGGAGGCAGCAAAAAGAATTCAAAAAGACCTGAAAAACCTTCAGAACTGGGTGAACACTTGGAAAATGCAGTTTAATGTAGAAAAGTGCAAAGTGCTGCATTGTCATGCAGGAAGCAACCCCTGAAAAGTGGTTAGAAGTACATATACTTTGGCACAACATGTTCATCTTCTAAGCAATGCATAGAAGCTATTAAAAAGAAAGTAAAATGTTAGGTTATATAGTACAAACTGCTGAATATAAATCTAAGATATAAATCTATTATGCTCAGTCTATATAATGCACTCCGTAAGACCTTGTCTGGAGTACTGTGTGCAGTTCTGGTCACCACGGTACAAGAAAGACATAGCAGCACTTGAGGCTGTGCAGAGGTGGGCAACCAAGTGCATTCCCAGGACTTAAGGACACGTCCTACTCCAACAGACTCAGAGGATTAAACCTGTTTAGTCTCAAGCAGAGGAGACTGCATGGGGGCCTAATCCAAGTATTGAAAATCCACGAAGGCACTGATAAAGTAGACCAAACAGCACTCTTTCAGGTGAAGGATGACTCACATACGAGGAAGTGCATTTAAAACTGAAGACAGGAAGAACTTCTTAATGTAAAGAGTTGTGGGACCCGGAAAAAAACTACTGGGACATGTAGTTAAAGCAGAAACCTTGACCACCTTTAAGATAAATCTGGAAGACATGTTGGGACATATTAGCTGTTAGATAAACAAATGGACTTGATGGACTGAATGGTCTCCACGTGTTTGTCAAATTTCTTATGTTCTTAACATATAGCCTACAAACCTTCCATTCCAAACTAGAATTCTAGTCTTCTCACTTTCAAACAGTTGCATTCTTCTATTAAACCAGAAATGTGCTTACACTCCTTTTCACGTTGTGAATAAGCGATATACACTCACTCAGAAAATTATTAGCAACACCTGTATGCCTGTTTATCCATACCATTATCTAATTAGCCAATCATGTGCCAGCAGTGTAATGGAGATACAGATCAGGAGCTTCAGTTAATGTTCACATCAGACACCAAATGGAAAAAATGTGATTTCCATGATTTTGACTGCTGATGAGAATTTGTATTTGAAGTGTAATTGTTCGTAGGATTCAAAAACATTATCTATGAACAAGTCTCTTAAGTGTTTTAATGTGTTGGTACTAGACGGGTTGGCTTCAGCACTTCTGTAACTGCTGATCTCCTTGGATTTTTACACACAACAGTCTATAGAATTTACTTAGAATGCTGTAAAAATAAAAAAACACCCTGTGGACAGCAGTTCTGCGGACAGAAACGTCTTGTTGATGAGAGAGGTCAGAGGAGAATGGCTAAGCTGGCTCAAGCTGACAAAAAAACTAAAGGTAATGCAATGACTGCTATGTACCACAGTAGTGAAAAGTAAAACATCTCAGAATGCACAACACATTAAACATTGAGGTGGATGGATTGTACCAGCAGATGACCATGTCACATTTCACTCCTAATAAAGTATCTATCTATCTATCTATCTGTTGGCCAAAACCAGAAACTTAAGGCTGAAGTGGGCATGGGTTTACCAAAACTGAACAGACGAAGACTGGAAACACGGAGCCTGGTCTGATGAATCTCAATTTCTGCTGAAGCACACAGATTATAGGACAAGAATTTGGCACAAATTGGGCAACAGCCCAAATTTAAGCACCCAACCTGTCATGTGTGAACAGTCCAGGCTTTTAGTGGTGGTGGTGGTGGTGTATTAGTGTGGGGAATGTTTTCTTGAAGTACTTTGGGGCCATTAATACCCATTACTAATCACTTGAAAGCAAGGCTTATTTGAGTATTGTTGCTGACCGTGTGCATCCCTTCCAACATCTTGTGGAATCCATGCCATGGAGAACTGATGCAGTCTTGAAAGCAAAAGGACACCCTACCCAGTATTAATAGAGTGGTCCCAATAATTTGCTCAGTGAGTGTATATTTGTATTTTTGACATGTTATGAATCCTACTAACTGAAAAGGGGAAAAACAGTTTAGTTTACTTGTTTGTAAAATACATATAAAACAACCTACTCTGTGCTACATATTAAAAAAATGGTAGAAATAGATACATTTTCAGACGAGATAAAGTTAAACCAAAGATATAAAACACAATAAAAGCACTGGAGGAACCCATTCTTAATTCACTGCAAATGGGCCAAGGAACATCAAACACACTGGGACAAATCCGGGCTTGGGAGAAGAACACATTACACCAAGAAACGAAGATACTAAAAATGTATGAAAGAAAACTGGCTCCTCTGCGATCTGCAGCAAATCCAAATGTCCTTTTGAGGCTTATTTCAAGACGTTAAAGCCCACCCACGCAGAAACCTGGTCTGTATGATCACTAATCTATTTTTCTTTTCTACACGTTGTGTCAATAGGCATCTGTGCATTAACGTTGATAATTCCATTAATTAAAATCTACAGATGTGCACGAGTCTAGTTTCGTTTTTTTTCGGAATCAGTTGCAATACAAACATGTGTTTTCTCTATTCAATCGTGTATAAGATTAACAGCGATTAAAAAGCTTACTCCATTATTACTGCTTTCAGTCCACAAGCCGGCATGGGGTACAAAGGGCCTAGAATGCCGGCAATTAAAAGCACTAAAACGCGCTGATGCACGAACAGAGAGGTGACATTTGGGGATGTCCTCTTTGAGGTGCCACCGAGGTCACAATGCGCCACAGATCTGGATCGCCACGGTTGGACACCAAATAAACTACACCAATTCCACTGGCGGAATTAAAAAAAAAAATCTTAAAACTGGCATTTACTGTCAAGACTGTAAATTAGGTTAACGGTTTAAAATTGCTTTAAAAAACGTAATAATAAGAATTCTAAAAACCACTTACCCGTGTAGTGTGTCTCGTTCGATAACTTGCTTAGCACTTTTCTTTCCGCACTTATCAGATTAAAAAAATCCTACGGCATCATACATCACATTTTACTTATTTTTCTTCCTGTTATTGTAGGAGCCGACCATGACGATTCGCGAGGACCCTCCCTTCCTGCGTTGTGATTTGGTGTCGGTCTTGCTGACGTCACGAGTGCGCATTTCTAAGTGGCGCTGACAGCTGCCACTCGAACAGTCCGCGTGTCAAAATAACCTTCCAATTACCTTTTCCGGGAGTCAAAGGTCTATCAACCGTAATTCTTGTAGAACTGCGAAAAAGCCAGAGTTTGGGAGAACGTTATTCTGAGAGGGTAGCGGTTTATCGTCTCAGAAGCGCGCGGGAAGTACTGCAGTTCTGGTCGTATACTTGTAAAGACGTTATGAGGAGTACTGGTGACCAAGTCATTAAAGCACTGGGGGTTTAATGTTAACCAGCGAGTGTTCTTTAATGTGTTATCTTGCTGTTCACCAGTTCCATGATACCTTCACGAAGGTGAGTTGTGGTAAAATGTGAGATTCATGAAATCCAGTAATTATTTTCTTAAGCAGGGTTTCCAGTTCCATAAAGGCGGATTTTCACCCTTGAAAACCTGAATCCCAGAACTCGAACAAAACTATTAAGAGATGAAAGCCAAGACTGTCAGGAGCTGCCAACCCCTCGAGGTGGGCTTGAAATTTGGCAGTTCTCCTTTGCAGTGTTTCCTTGTTTGGTACTGGAAGGAGGCATACCGAATTCACATGAGATACCTCACAATGCAGTTTTAGACTTCTAAGCGCATTTCAGGATATTTTCAACAAATTATGGATTATCTGAATTTTGTATCTATTTCCAGATGTTATAATTTGATTTTAAAATGTCTCAGAAGCATTTTGTGATATTTTGGAATCACTTCAGATGCATTTTAAGATCCAAGATGCCTTTCCTGATATTTGAAGACAGAGTTATTTAACGGCGTCTGAATATTATTTTCAGATGTTTTAAACATTTGTAAATGAAATTAGGGTCTCCATGTATCTGAAAATACACATATGGTTATATCTCAAATGTATGTTTAAAAGTTGTAACAAGCATGGTTGGGGTGTAGGATACAGAGGAATGGATTACTGGTGAGTGACTTTAAAAACGCCTGTTGGCACTACTTGTGCTATTGTGCTCAGATTTTCTGCGGCGACACACACTTTTAGCTGCTTTGCCCACTCACTCATGCTGCCCTGGGGACGAGGGTCCATATCCAAGGCTCACCAGTGGCCACACATCCGGGCCTATGGGCTGGAGCAGCATGGTGACACAATCAAAGTGCTAAGTGCTGTTTCTCTTTCATGTCCAGAGCCTACAATCTCATAAAATACAAAGAAAGAATAGGACATTTTTCAGCAGGGCAAAACTTAGTTTTAGGTATCTTGAAATGCAAATAAGGCATTTTGTGGTATCTGAAAATCTATTTGAGAGATTGCTAAATGTGTTATAGATATCCTAAAATATAAAGGAACTTATTTTGAGATCGCTTGAAATGAGTTTTAGAAATCAAAAAAGCTAAGCGACATTTTAAGGTGTCCAGAAGTCATTTGTAGATGTCTCTAAACTTTATTTTCTGCCTGTTATAACTTCAAGACAAAACCATTGAGTGAAACAAGAATGAAACTATTGGTCCTGTAACCACACAAATCAGGAAAATGAGTCTGCACATTCTTATGTTATATTATTAGATGTGAGGAAATTCAAAACGCGTAATGGCAAATTTTTTTATGAAATTGATTTTTGCTCATTTATCAAATGTTGGTAATGAAATGTCTCATAAAAGGACCATAGCTTGCTGTGGGGAGTTGTGCACCATTGGGATATGGCTATAGGACCTCTACTGTATACAAAAAGGGTGAACTCCCAAGGGAGCCAGGATCATGAAGGACCCCTCTCACCCTTCCTGCAGCCAGTTTAAATGGTTTGATTGGACAGGTGCCTGCATTACCTCAAATCAAGAACAGAAAGACTGAGAAAGAGCTTCATTTCCCAGATGATAAAAACTGCAAATGTTCATCTTGTCAGGCATTTCTCAAAGCTGTAAAAACAGCCAGTGTATTGAGCAGCCTTGGAATGTCTGGACTGCTGCTGATGGTAAAGCATTATGGCCTTTTCAGCTCAGTGTGTTGCTACCATGACTCATCAAGACAAGCAGAAGGTACGTTTTCAGGCTTCCTAGCACAACGGGGCAAACGGTTTTATTCTCACATTTTTGTTTTTGTGTTTTGATGAGACATTATAGGTGTATTTAAAAAAAAAATCATTCCATTCATGTTTATTTTTGTCTATTTCCTGATATACAGTACTGTGCAAAAGTTTTAGGCAGGTGTGAAAAAATGCTGTCAACAAGGAATGCTTTCAGAAATGGAAGTGTTAATCATTTATTTTCATCAATCAACAAAATGCAGTGAATAAACAAAAGGGAAATCTAAATCAAATCAATATTTGGTGTGACCACCCTTTGCCTTCAAAACAGCATCAATTCTTCTAGGTACACTTGCACAGTTTTTGAAGGAACTCGGCTGGTAGGTTGTTCCAAACATCTTGGAGAACTAACCACAGATCTTCTGTGGATGTAGGCTTCCTCACATCCTTCTGTCTCTTCATGTAATCCCAGACACACTCGATGATGTTGAGAGTAGGGCTCTGTGGGGGCCATACCATCACTACCATGAACTTCTTCAATGAGAAAATTAAAAATATAAGATCCCAGATCTCAGCATCACAGTACAAACCAAATACTAGCTTAGCAGACCCTGCCGCACATTGCATTCAGCACTTTAGTAATTTTAATCCTGTAAGTGAGCAGGAAGTCTTAACTTTAATTACTAAAATGAAGCCCACTACTTGTTCCCTAAATCCAGTGCCAACAAAACTAGTAAAAAGTGCCATGGATGTTCTTGCAGCGCCTATTTTAACCATTATCAATAGTTCTTTACTGCATGGCACAGTACCTGATGCACTAAAATTTTCAGTCATTAAACCTTTACTTAAAAAGTCAGACCTAGACCCACACATACTAAATAATTATAGGCCTATTTCAGACTACCGTTTCTCTCTAAAATACTAGAAAAAGTAGTCGCCCTTCAGCTTCAGTCACACCTTACACATTACAATTTATTTGAGAAATTCCAGTCTGGTTTTCGCACTGGTCATAGTACAGAAACGGCACTAACACTGTTGTAAATGACATTCTGATATTCTTTGATAAAGGAAACTCCCCTGCAATTATGTTGTTAGACTTAAGTGCAGCACTTGACACCACTGATATCCTATTTTACTGCACAGGCTAGAAAACGATGGGCTTACAGGCCCCGTTCTCGCTTGGTTTAGTTCTTATTTATCAAATCGATTCTAATATGTACAGAAATGTGCTGACAGTACTCCATCATTATACACAGAAGTTCAATATGGTGTCCTGCAGGGCTCAGTACTGGGACCTTTACGGTTTTCACTTTACATGCTTCCACTGGGATCTCTCATTAGGAAACATAATGTTCATTTTCACTCGTGCAGATGACACCCAGTTATACCTTTCATTTAAATCAAATGAAGTTTCTCCGATGCTGTCTTTAATTAGTTGTGTTAGTGAATTAAAGGAGTGGATGAATGAGAACTACTTGTCTTTAAATACAGATAAAACAGAGATGTTAATTGTTGGAGGGAATGATGCTGATCACAACAATATTCTGTCATCATTTAACTGAGTTGGAATCCCAATTAATTTTACTGAATCAGCCCGCAATCTAGGAGTTATCTTTGACTCTAGCATGTCATTTAAAGCGCATATTACAAAGTTGTCCAAAATATGTTTCTTCCATCTTAAAAATGTTAGGAAATTAAGGCACTTTCTAAATAAACAGGATTCTGAGAAATTAATTCATGCATTTATCTCTAGTAGGATTGACTACTGCAATGTGGTGTTCACTGGATATTCAAACTGTTCTTTATACAGCCTCCAGTTAATCCAAAATGCGGCTGCAAGAATTATTACAAGAACAAGAAAATACGAACATATAACTCCAGTTCTTAAATCATTACACTGGCTCCCGGTTAAGTTTAGGGCAGATTTCAAAATCCTCCTTTTAACATATAAAGCATTAAATGGCCAAGGTCCGGCTTACTTGTCTGAACTTATCATGACTTACAAACCTGAGCGCACATTAAGATCTCAAGATGCCAGTCTGTTTATAATTCCAGGGATTAATAAAATAACAGTGGGAGGTTGAGCTTTTAGTTACAGGGCCCCTAAACTGTGGAATGGTCTGCCTGCTTTTATAAGAGATGCCCCTTCGGTCTCAGCCTTTAAATCCCGGCTGAAGACTCACTACTTCAGTTTAGCATATCCTGACTAGAGCTGCTGATTAACTGTACATACTGCATCTCTGTTGTTAGTCATTAGCACTAAAACATAAGTAACATGACAGTTATAATTGAATACTAACCTTCACCTATTCTGTTTCTCTTCTTGATACTCAAATGTGGCACTTGGTGCCACGGCCCACCTGCCAAGTTGTTTTGCCTGCCTATGGTAAAGTCATCCCTGATGGAGGATCACAGGAATCATGGGAAAGAGGGGTCCTTTCATCGGATTAGCGCTATTTCAGCTGTGGAATTGCCAAATGGGGGAGGCAGCTTGATGAATGAGGTCTCCAGGACTCTAACCAAATCCAAATAATATTATGTTAAATTCTACTCTGTACTTCTAAAATTTTTATTTTTATACTCTACTAGCAAAATACCCGCGCTTCACAGCGGCGAAGTACTGCCTTAAAATTTTTATTAAGAAGACAATTAAACCTTTTTAAAACTGAGGGAAAATATACCAATAATTATTTGTTAAGGATCTCTTTGTATGCCACGTTGTCAGTTCGGCCCTCCAGTTGTAATATGACCAAGCTGTGCGCTGAGCTTACTCTTGAGCATGCAACGTACAGTTGGCCATGTGAACAGTAATCTTGTTTCAAATCTCACAGCTTGGATTGCTGCTGTCATAATCGGTTTGAGTTTCATGGCTTGTTTCAATTACGACAGTATTTGTAGGACTTGTGTTGAAGAGACATTTGGCATCTGTCAAGCATTGTAAGTATACAACCAGTTTCATTGATAACTTCACATCCAGCTTTTGAGAGTTTAAACATTTCTAAACATCAAAGTGTCCATTACTGAAATCGTCACCTGTGAAGCTAAGATGTTTAAGAGGCATTGGCGGTTGTCCAAATGTGTAAAATATTTGGCCATTTCGGTACACTTAAGCATTTCACTCTTCTAGTGCTCCTGTGTAGTATAATTATCTCCTGTACCGTCATCAGTCCACACCTTGAACCTGTCCCAGTCATTCAATACATAAGACACAATGTTCCTCCGGATATCAAGAGTGAGCCTGATATGGCTGTGCAATATGTAACAAAGAGAATGGAAAAGGCAGGTGCCATCTCCGGGCATGGAAACCACTTGGTAAGTGACAGTTCTTTGATCGATGGTGATCACCTCGATAGACATGTTAATGGGGGTACGGTTGGAATGATAAAGGAAATGGGTACCTGAACAATGTAAAGTAAGTCTAAAATACCTACACAATAACTATAATCGTAATAAATGAACAATAAAACAGCGGAGAAGCCGTGGATTAAATAAAAAGGCTGTAGTTATCAGCAGGGAGATGTGAATACCGTGGCGAAGCAAGGAAGGGAATGTAGAGACCGGAGCGACGGACGGCCTTATATAGGCAGGCAGCCAACAACGTGGGAGGCGTTGGGATGGGGGACCCAACACCGCCTCACACGGTGACCGAGCTGCAGGCTAAGGACGTATATATGTACGTAAGCAGGATTCAGTTAGCGTTGGGAACCCGTGTACCAAATTTCTTGAAGATGGGCCCATAAGTAACAAAGACCGTTGAAAAGTTCAATATGACGGCCGACAGTGGCATCATATCACCGAAATAAGTACCAAATTTCAGCCTTCTACCTACACGGGAAGTTGGAGAATTAGTGACGTTGGAAAGTTCAATATGGCAGCTGACAGTGGCGTCACACCACCGAAATAAGTACGTACATTGGTTTCTGTTAGCGCAGGGAAGCCGCCTACCAAATTTCGTGAAGATGGGGCCATGAATAAGAAAGTTCAACATGGCGGACATTGTGAAAATTAGTGACGTTGGAAAGTTCAATATGGCGGCCGACAGTGGTGTCATACCATCGAAATAAGTACATACGTCGGTTTCAGTTAGCGCAGGGAAACCGCCTACAAAATTTCGTGAAGATGGGGCCATAAATAAGAAAGTTCAACATGGCGGACGTTGTCGACCGTTATCGACCGTTATGACCGTTCCGTGTAGAATTTCGAAATGAAACCTGCTTAACTTTTGTAAGTGAGCTGTAAGGAATAAGCCTGCCAAATTTCAGCTTGATGTGTCTTTCATCTGCTGCACTAAGTTTCCTTGGCCGACCACTGCGTCTACGATCCTCAACGTTGCCCATTTCTTTGTGCTTCTTCAAAAGAGCTTGAACAGCACATCTTGAAACCCCAGTCTGCTTTGAAATCTTTGTCTGGGAGAGACCTTGCTGATGCAGTATAACTACCTTGTGTCTTGTTGCTGTGCTCAATCTTGCCATGACATGAAACTGTCTTCATGAAACAGCATTTTTTCACACCTGCCTAAAACTTTTGCACAGTACTGTAAATATGAGAAATAGGATAAACTATTTTTTTATTTGCCTCTTTATTTTGTGCAATAGTGTTTTGGACATATTTGATCAATGGGCACCATAGAAATTTTATAATTAATTTATAGCTGTCAGGGTAAGGACAGGTGAAGGAGTAAATGACATGAATGCAAAATGTGCTTCTGCTGTGATTTCTTTTTATTCATTACTAAAATACTGACATTTTATAACAGTACTTGCATCAATGCTCAGTATTGTGTCGAGTAATTACTTATATATAGTATATTTAAGGAAACTATTGCTCTTTAGTACAAAAGTGGCACACAAAAATCTTTAAATGTGGACATTTCCTTCAGTGTCATTGTAAAGACACAATTGACTGAAAGATGATGGTGGCCAGCACATCTGCTAGAATATGCAAGTTTGGTTTGTTTTAATGCGTAGATTAGTTTAGATTACATATTTATAAAAGCACATTTAAAACAACAGAGGTTGCACCAAAGTGCTGTACAAAGAGGCTTTAAAATAAACACAATGCAAACAATCAGATTAATATAACAACCAATTATAACATTCACCGCAATCCCATCATACACAGTGAAAGGCAGAAGAAAACAAGTAGGTCTTAAGCCGACTTTTAAAAATCTCGATAGAGGATGAAAACCTGATGTGCAGAGGTAAGTCATTCCAAAGTCTAGGAGCAACAACTGAGAAAGCTCAGTCTCCCCTCGACATCAGCCGAGATCTTGGCACTACAAGGAGAAGTTGTCCAGATGACCTCATGGTGCCACATAGGGGTGAAGGAGGTCACTTTTTTCTTAACCCAATTAAGAATCTAGCTGCAGCATTTTGAACCATCTTAAGGTGCGACAGAGCAGATTTTGGCACAAGAGACAAGAGGTTAGGAGCACACGCTGATACAGCGCATTGCCGCACCCACCACATGCAAGGGGTGACACCTCAGCACCACACTAGTTCAGATGGAATGAAACCAGTGTGAGGTTTTTTATGATGGCTGCAGTGCCAATTCTGCCAACAACCCCCAGGTTTTCCCCTGCCGGTTGAGGGCCTACATGCAGGGCTGGATGCAGTTTAACGTCATACCCTAGGACAGAGCAATTGCAGGTTAAGAGCCTTGCTCAAGGACCCAACAAAGTGGATTCACTTTTGGCGTTTACGGGATTTGAACCGGCAATCTTCTGATTGCCAGTGCAGATCCCTACCATTCTGCCCACACGTATAAGGATTTACAATAATCTAGCCGAGGTGTAATAAAGACATGAATGACTGTTTCCAAGTCCTTCTGTGATGGAAAGGCTTTTAGTTTAGAAATTTGCCTCAGTTGGTAAAAACTGAACCTTACTACCGTGGAGATTTGTTTTTCAAAACTAAGTGATGACTCGGAGATGACACCTAGGTTTCTGACATCATTACGAATAACTGTGTATATTGATTATAACAAACATATTTATTCGAATCAGTGACACTGACAAACAGAAATATCAAAGTGAAAACAGATCTCTGCAAAGTGTCCTAAATTAATTACAAATATAAAACACAAAATAGTTGATCACATAAGCATTCACCCCCTTTAACACGACACACCTAAATCATAACTGGTGCAGGTCACATAATTAGTTAAATGGAGACCAACTCTCTCTAGTCAAGGAGTTTCAATTGATTGTAGTATAAATGCACCTGCTGTGTATCTCTGAGGTCCAACTTGTGATGAGTCAGTATGGTGCCCTAACCAACACAATGAAGACAAAAGAACACTCCAAGCAGCTCTGTGAAAAGGTGAACGAAAAGCATAAATTAGGAAATGGAGACAAGAAAATATTCAAGTTACTGAATAGCCCTTGGAGTCCAATTAATTCAATTATTAAGTAATGGAAAGAGTATGGAGATCTACCAAGAGCAGATCATTCATAAAAACGGAGTTATAATACAAGAACAAGACTAGTGTGGGTGTTACCAAGAGACTTATGATATCTCTGAATGAGTTACAAGCTACAGTGAATGAGAATGGAGAGGATGTGTACTGTAGACTCCAAGTGTCGCCTTAAGTTTTGTCTTCATTCTCCTCCACTGTTACCTCCAGCCGTTCAAGACTGTGTCTTATAAATTGAGTCTGCCTACTTATTCAGCTTGTTGATTTGGTGGACCTCTCTTGAAGTGATGTTACTGGCCCAGCACACCACACCGTAGAAAATCACACTGGCCATCGCAGAGTTGTAGAACGTGTGAAGGATGTCACTACCCACATCAAAGGAATACAGTCTCTTAAGAACAAAAGAGGCTGCTCTGTCCTTCCTTACACATACCCCAAGTGTTAATAGAGCAGTCCAGCCTTGGTCACATCATGTCTACAGATTTCCATTTTTGATTATGAATTTGGGAGCTGAGCCAAAAAAAAAAAAAATGGATAAGGACAAAGGATGCACTCCAGGCAACATTTTCGTTTTGAAGTAACATATTTATATTTAAACAAACAAAAAAAAAAAAGCACAAATTTCCAAATGTGTGAAAAAAATCTTACATGTCATTGTGCCTTGTGGTAGCTTAGCAATAGTGTAGTAGCCTGGAGATGGACTGGGCTGGATGCCTGAGTGACAGCGACCTTTTTACAGAAGATTTGTACTCCATTCTAAAAGGTAAAGAAGACTCAAGAATGCAGTCAGAGACGTTTGGAGGAGAGAATAAATAGAAGAGCGTGCCTTTTGGGCACAACAATGGAAAGAACATGTTACGTGTTGGAGAAAAAGCACATTTGTTACTCTGTGAGGTATTCAACAGTACGAGGAGGAGCATTATGCTCTACAAAGTCATTTTTGGATAAACGTGGCTATTGTTGAACTATACTGTTAATAGTGTGTGCCTCAGTTAATCCATGTCGCCATTTGTTACAGTATTACACATAGTGTCACTTTTTTTGGCAGTATAGGGGCTATGCGACAGCTTTGGCATTTCTAGGGATGGCTTAAGCCCAAAAGTTATGCCATCCTGAGTTGACTCAAATAAAAAATAACCATGACTGTCAAAATCTGAATATCAGCCAGATACTAAAAATAATCAATCAGGCATTTACTTAATATTCATATTCTTCCAGTCTGGGGCTTTTGAATAAAACTTCTTCTTGATTTAAATCAGACATTTATTTGGTTCCATTAGTTTTTAGGTTTTTTTTTATCTCCCTGGGAAGGAACAGAACTGGGAGAATTTAGCTAGTGGGAAACTGACACCCTCAAAAACGCATTCGCTTTCCCTTTATGATAATTGAATGTTTGTATTGTATTGAGTGGGCCACTTTAAATGGCGTACTTGGTACAAAGCAAGTGTACCCATTTTGCCCTGGAGAAGTGGATTCATTGGCACCCTGCCCAGGATTGGTTCCTGCCTTGTGCCCTGTGTTGGCTGGGATTGGCTCCAGCAGACCCCCGTGACCCTGTGTTTGGATTCAGCGGGTTGGAAAATGGATGGATGGAAGTGGATTCATTTGGAGAATATTTTAAGCAAAAGACAAGATTGTAAACAGAGTTGACAAAGGGTAACCCAGAGTCAAAGTCTCACGTTTAAGTACCAAAAAAAACACACACAGTGGGAAAACAACATAAAAAAAATCTAAATAAGCAAGGAACCAAGTTGAAGTCACATCATTTACTGATACTGAGCTTTCATGTCAAAAAGTGGCCTATCTTCAGACACCAAAGGCTGGCTGTACATTTAAAAAGCACACAGGAGAAGGAGACAAGGGTGGAGCGTTCACTAGAATATAAAAGATACTTCCTGATAATAGATATGCAAGTAATGGGAATTGCAGCAACCCAATTAGACACCAGCAAGGGCAACTGATTCCTAACGGTGACATCAATATTGTATTTCTTCATTTTGCCTTTCTTTAGTGTCTTTGTCTTGTTTGAGCAGGAAAAAGAAATCTGCCCTTGGGAGTGTTTTAGCCCAACAAGCCCATTGACAGGTGGAGATCACAGCTTGAATTAATGTCAGTGGCAGCTTGCAAGTGAACACTGCTATGCTATGTGCTGCTGTGAGTGTCACAGAACTGCATGAAAAGAAAGTCTCCTTCAGTGATTGGAGGGAACATGTTTTATTTAGTTTTGTAGAATATAGTAAAATATGCCAACTTGCCTTCTGACTTGATGTAATGATCTTTAAGTATGCACTTCTTCAGGCAATTCAAAACTATAACTGACTGGAATCCTGTGTGTATCAGAAAGGTTACAGGCAGAAGGCAGTCAGCTCAGTGGATGTGAGATCCTTTTAACTGGACCAATCCTGGTGGAGAACACAAGTATCATTTTTGCAAAACATGAAAAGGCCCCTAAATTTTCCATATGGTCTTCTTATTCCCATTTGGAGTTTGTAATTCTCATTTGATTAGTTTCTGAGTTCTCCAGTTAACAGTATTCTGTTTGATAGATTTAATGGAGTGAAGGTCAATCCTAGATTTGTCACTTATTTGCATACCTCTTATAAAACAGACCTCTGTATATGTCCACCTTAATAAAAGGACAGGTGTCTGTGTATCTGTGTGTCCGTCTGGTTGCTTTGCCTCTGACATTCCAACAGATGGCGCAGCACAGACATAGGTAGTAATAAAATGTCATTCCAACAGATGATGTATCACAAAATGTTTGTATTAATGCAATTCAATATTACAAATATTTATGGTGCGCCATTTGTTGGAATGACAAATGCAATGCATTACAGAATACATTCCTATAGAAGGTGCACTGCAAATGTTAATGCTAAGGTCTATGTTGATTATTTACATTTCAGCCCATCTTAGATGGTAGCACAGCTAGTACACTACTGGCCAAAAGTTTTAGAAAAGTTTTGCTTCAAGTTTAATCAGTTGGAATGCAATGAATGATCTTAAATGGGGAACATTGCTTCAACTTGCAAGGCTTAATTTACTTTAATTGCTGCAGAACATCTGTAGGTTGTAACTTATTAGTTGTTCCCTAAAGTAGGCCCATTTGTAATATTCTGAAATTTCCTTTTTTCAGTTTTTGCTAACCTAAACTTTAACTTTAAACCTCTGGCAGTTTCCTGCTTATCTTTTCACCATTTTCGTTGCATGTCAACTCATTACATTTGAAGAAAAACTGGAAAGCTGAGGTGTTCTAAAACTTTGGACTGAGAGTGTACATACCGTATGCATATATATGAATGTATCTGTATATATGTGTGTATATATTGTGATAGAACCAGGGGCGTTAGCAAGCCCCCAAACATGAATGCGCACAGAGTCTTGGGTGCAAATACACTCCTTTGTAAGTTACAAAAACATACAAAAAAAAAAAAAAACACAGGTTTTCTCTCCTCCCAATAACTTTCTTTCTCACCACCACACTGCCCTCCTCCAGTTGAGTGTTGCCTCTCTACCGCCCAGCTCCAACTCACCTGGATAAGGGAGTGCGGTCCCTTTTATTACAGACCAGGGAGTATTTCCGGTGCCAGGGCGTTTGCCCGATCTCAGTACTTCTGGGTTACACAGAAGTCCAGTACAGTGGGTAGCTTGTCTCCCTGCAGCACCCTCTTGTGACCCCAGCAGGGCTGCCCTGCTGGACTACATTTTCTGGCATGTCCAGCTGACTTCCCTCTGGGCACTGATAACCAGGGCTGCTGCCATCTAGCGTGCTGGGGGAATAAAATACCTCCAGCGATATCTTTTTAATGGTTTGTCCATCCACCCTTTCCGGTCCTTCCTTCCAGGTCTGCTCCCTCTCCTGGCCGGGATGCCCATCCAGCCCATGTGGCATCTACAAAATATATATATTTACTGTATACTTACTAAGTCATTTGTAGAAGTGCTGCTGCTTTTTCCCCTGTGGAATCCCAACCTTTTTTTTTTTTTTTTTTTACTATTTCTCTGCTTTTCATTGACAGTTTTAACACTGATTAACTGTGCATCCTTCCAGTCATGATTTAGTTGCTCGTGATGGAGTTGAGTGAGATGTGCTACATTTTGTAAGTGAGAAAAATTAGTAATTGGAAGGCTCAATGCTTTTCCTCTTCTCCACAAAGTGCCTTAGTGGTGTATGCTGGTTACTGTTAGAAGCCTCAGACCTTGACTGTTTTGCATTTTTTATTTAAACTAAATTAGTGTGGGACATTTGTTTTGCCTTTTACCTGACAAATATGTTGTAAATAGTTCAACTTCTCTTACCCACCACCTTGAAGGGGAATCTGTCAGAAAACCATAAAACAAATAGGTCACATTTGAGATAGTCAGTAACAACAAAACCTGCTTTTCTGGTTTAAAAGTCATAACATGTCAAACCAGGTTTTTATTTTTCTTGTGTGAGCTGCTTTATGATCTTCTTGAATAAAGAAGGCTGACATCTTCACGGGTTTATCTTGCACAGAACATGCTGTAGGCTGCCACAATCTGTGGTCCTGCTCAAGACACCAATTGTCACAGGAATGACTTGAAAGAAATGGCTTATTAGTAGGACATGGCAGAAAGCCAGATTTAAACAAGGCGACATTCCTTTTCAGCCAATAATAATTTATATATCAAAAACAGAATTCTCCTTTGAATAGGACGGTATACCCTATAGCACTTATCTTAACCTCCCTCCATTCAGTCAGCTTTCACAGCCATCAACAAATTAGGAAAAATAAAAGGTGTTTTTTGAACGGGTGACCATAAGTTACATTTATCACCAGGGAAATTAGGTTTAGGTTTAGGTTTAGGTAGACTTTATTATCCCAGAGGGGAATTTGTTTGCAGTAGGAAAGTACAAAAACAGAAGACATTGTTACAGAGATCCAATAGATTAAAAAAAAAAGACATAACATTCAACAACCAACGCTATTGCATAAACACACACTCAAAAGAAATGTTGCTCTTTCACCTTCTTTCTGTTCATGATTTAAGGCAACGCAGCCATCTGCCAGATCTTAGCCATTTGAACTGGCTGTAGAAAGTGTGAGAGGAGTCCCTCTTGGTCCTGGCTCTCTTCTTGTATGTAGGTCCTGTGGTGTGATGGCAGTAATGCACTCCATGATGCACTCATTTGAGCACACAACTCCCTGCTGTGCTGTGTGGTCATTTTTTTGAGCCGGTATGCTTTCAATGGCTGCATGCTGGAAGGACTTTAGGACTGTTTCTGACACTCTGAATGTGTTCAGTTGCCTGAGATGATAAAGGCGCTGCCTCATCTTTCTCACCAGAATGCCTCTGTGAGTGGGCCATGTTAAGTCACTCCTGATGATAATTCTCATCCCTCTCCACTGCAATAGCATTAATAAACAGAGTTCTGCACTCAGTTCTTTGCTTCTCATTCTCCCTACTAAAGTCCAGTGTGAGTTTCTTTGTTGATGGACAGACTGATTTCCTTACACCGTAGTGACAGGCCAGCCACTTGGTCAGTATGACTTCTCAACGATGTTGCTGATGAGGCCTACCACAGCTGTAGCATCAGCAAATTTTACAAAGATACTTGAGATGCACCTGGCTCCACAATCATGTGTGTATAGACAATATAGCAGGGGACTAAGAACATGCTCCTGGGGGGTGATGATGTTCATGGTAATGGTGCTTCAGGTGTGTTTTCCCACCCTGACTCCTTGGGGTCTGGCAGACAGAAAGTCCGGGATGCATGTGCATAGGGTGGGACGAAGTCCCAGAATCTGTAAATTTGTTGCTAGTCTTTTGGGAACAATTGTGTGGAAGGATAAGCTAAAGTCAATAAACAATAGCCTTACATTTCATTTTTAACAGTGTCCAAGAAGAAAAGAGTGGAGATTAACAGCTGGGAAATCCATGTGTTTAGAAAGGCAGGAGCAGATGTGGTCCTCATTTAGAAGTTCAGAGCATTTCATGACTACCAAAGTGAGAGCTACAGAATGGTAGTCATTTAGACTGAATGAGGAGGTGTTCTTGTGGAAAGGGCCAATGGTGGACCTTTTGAAGCAAGTGGACTACAGACTGAGTCAAAGATGTGTTAAATACAGTGGTAAACACAGGAGCAAGCTGGTTAGTAGAGACCTTCAGCACATGACCTGTTATACCATCAGGGCTTGTAGCTTTCCTAGTGTTCACACGCATCAGAGATCTCCAAACTCTGTGCTCAGATGCAGAAGAGAGTTGGTTACCTCTAGATTGGTAGGTGTTGTAATAGCTCCATCAGCTGAGCCGATGTTATCTGGCAGGCTGCTGTTACCACCATGCTCCTCAGCTAGAGTAGTGTTTGCATTAACCAATGTGCTCCTGTAGTCCGTGATGGTCCAGAAACTATGGTGAAATAAGTCGCAAGAAAATGCTTAAAAAGAGTTGGGGAATGTCCCCGTATATTGTCCGACAAACAAAGATGAAAATAAGGTAAAAAGGCTAGTCAAAAATTTATCACAATTGACACATACAGTCAGAATCATGGCATTTATAAGATATAAGAAAACATGGTGTAAGGAAGTGACACAACGGAAGAGATGTCATCAGGAATGGCCAGAAGTGACGTCACAGATGTTTCAATGTGTGAGATTGTGGCCATTTTGTGAGACCAGAAGAAAGGTAGGTGGATTATGGTTTGTCTTCTTTATTTCTGCAGACAAAGAGAGAGAGACATCAGTGCACATAACCAACCCCTCATCTTACAAAATATCACACACCTTAGGACTGGATGGCTGCTTCCTAAGCGCGTGTGTGTGACAACACTTTGCCACAAACATCTGGAGTCATGCTGGTCCATCTGCTTTGCCGCTTTATCCATATATACACCAGTGTTAACCTTTATGACACCACCTTGTATCCCTTCATGTTACCCGATGCAAGACCAGAGTTGCACGCAGTGCTGAGAGCAATCAAAACATTGCAGACGAATCTATCAACTCACGGTTTCTGATTAGGAAAGCTCTTAACATTAAACACTGGGACAATATTTCACACTAGCATCGCTATGAAGCTCATCAGATCCTCCGTAAACTCCCCAGTGTCACCAGAACTGGACTGGAACGTGTCCCAGTGGACGTCCACCAGGGTGTCTTGAAGCATGCCGTCAAATTGGTCGTTCTATTGTTTGAACTGTTGCGTCACTACTAATTCACGTGTAATCTTTTGTTTGTCTTCCAGTAGCAGGAATATGGCCGAGTGATCAGATTTCCCAAATGGAGGCATGGAAATAGCTTTGAATGCACTCTCGAATTATGTGTAGCAATGATCCAATGTTCTCTTCCCACTTCATATGTTGCTGAAGGGTAGGCAAAACTTCTTCTAAGGATCGCCATGTTGATGTCCCCATCCACAATTAGCGCAATGTCAGGATATCTGAGCAACTGTCTGCTAAGCACTTCATAGAGTGCCGATAGTACTGCATTAGTGCCTGACATGGTGGAGATGTAAGCAGCCATAATGATAAGGGCATTGAGTTCCCGGGAAAGACAGAAGGGAAAACATAAAATAAAAAGAAACTCGATATCTGATGAGCAGAATTGGTACAGTATATACAGCATGTTTAAAATACATATTGTCAGCTATAAGCACAGATTTTTAGCCTTATGGGTTCTGATGTCAAAGGAACGCCAGCTGCAAACTGTCTCTGTTCTTTCTCCCGAGGATTCCTCTGAGATCTCTTCCTGTACCCCTCTTGCGGCCCCCAGACAATATAATGCAGAAGAACTGTAAACACAGCATGACTTTGACCTAGCAAGTGAAAGAAGCACGTTGGTGTAGCTGAAGCACAAGTTCGGTGATGTCTTTCTGTTTTCTTATCCTTTATATATTATTGTTCCAGCAGTAAACTGGGCTTGTTCTCTTTGGACTCCCATGTTTATTTAAGAAAAACAGTACATAAACTTTATCAATTGAGTAAGCAGCGGTGTATAATTTCACAGCTATCCCAGTAACCAGATAGTCTGCCTGCCACATCTGCTGGCAAAACCGAGATTAGATACTTGAGATTTGCCCAATATTTTTATTGTCCTATGGACTTCATTTACACATGAATATTTTATTGATTTTGAAATTTGCATTTTGAGGAGTGCATTAAATATCTATAAAGTATAAAATACTACATCTTATTCAAAACAGATTTCATCTCCCCTTACATTTGTGTTATATTTTTTTGTCAAAAATGTTGTCATTTTGATGTATTTTGGGTAGATGTTAAAGACTACAAGAATGTTGGACCAACCCCTGTTCAGCTCTATGTCAGCTTCTCCACAATATTTTGGTGACTGTGAATTTAGAATTCCCTTGATGATGGCAACTCGCCTAAACCATGACTGCCATGCTTAATGGTGATGGGAGGTTACAGGATACATTTTTGCTAAATGTTGCGCTCGTTCTTTCAAGTCAAGTCAAGTTGGGGAGCATGCACTGGTACAGTGCGTTGCTGCACCCACCACACAATAAAACAGCTTGGGATCCCGGTTGACAACCTCCCAGGCAGACACGCGGTCCAGTCCCACCCTCCGGAAATAACCCTCTATCTGCCACAGCTTTTGTGGTATGTGAGCGTCCCCTTGACCTGGTCCAACCACTCGGATCCCCAACAATGAAGATCTTACGAGCCGGATCACCCTCTGGGAAATGCGCCGTAGTGCCGTAACTGATGCTCCCTCACAATGCAGGTAATGTGCCTCATTCGGGACTCCATAAGCAACAACTCATTCAATACAAAGTCAAGCCAAAGGTACCCAAGGATTCTCCAGAGAGACACAGTACCAAAGGAGTTCAGTCTTCGTCTCAGGTCACTGCATAGCGTCCATGTCTCACAACCATATCATTCTTTGTGGCTATAAAATGTTCTCTGGACTTAACAATTCAGAGGACATTCTGCTAAAACTTGTGACTAGAAACCTTAATATGTGCAGAGATATTCCTTTTTCATTCAAAGGCTTTCTCTTAGTTACCATTCCATGAATCTCATTTCTATTCAGCTTGTGTTGTATTGCTGAGTTATTGCACAGTTCTGAAAATACCATGGTTTTGTTGTGGCCATCTTTCAAGACTAGATGTCTGTTTTTCCTTCAAGAATGGACTTGGTCAATTGCAAATTACACTTTTTCTCTGTCATTAAAATTGAGACATAGAGAGTAGAAAACAATCTGTGTTTTGCTTTAATAAATATTTGATAGTTCAATCAAGTGGGTCTTACAACTACAGTGTTACACGCACAAATGTCTACCAATTTAGGGCCTCTGTTTCATTAATCAATGACAGTGCAGTAAGAACTTAATGAAAAAGAATAAGAATAATGTAAAGTGATTTTTAAGCAAAATTTTTTTTCTTGCTTTTAAGTAATTTTCTTTGGACTTGAATGTAGCCAGGCTACTGTATTAGACATCTTGTCAGCCTTTCCTTGAATGAAACATGTTAGTGCTAATGGAATGAAAATTCACATCTCTTATTCACATTTCTATTTATTGCTTTGTACCTTTTGAATGGTTCTTTTATGGAATAAACAAAGAGCAAACGTGAACAAAAATTGCACGGCACTAATTATATATTGCAAAGTGGAAAGTGAATATGGTGTGTGCCTACCTACTCATAAAGGGAAACCGTTAATAAAGTAAGGGCCCAGAGAATCTGGGCGGCAGAGTCTAAAGTTGCTATGGCTGTGCTAAGGCTGTGCTGTGTGTGAGCCAAGCATGTGTCATTTTAAGAGTGTTTCCTTTTCTGGGTCTATCCATTGTTATTTACAGTGCCCTGGCAATGGTTTACCACTGATTACCCTGTAAAGGCCTACAATCAAAATGTTTTCCTGCTTAGGATAAATGAGCACTTGTAACACTAAGCAGTTCACAGTCAGCTATATTTTAACTTTTTTCAATGTTTGTGTAAAGTAGACTTGATAGCATGTCCTATTTTTGGGGGCATTTGACCAACAATGTTGTGCAACGAGTACGAAAGAAAGTGGTGGTGGGTGCCCTGTGTTTATTATTGACTGATTAGCACCACCAAAACAAATAAAAAATAAAATAATTGCTTAAACAAATATCTCAAACTGTGTCGTTCAATTTAGAGTCGCAGGAAATCCAAGCCTATTCCTGCAACAGTGAACACAAGGCAGGAAAAACCCTGCACACAAAATAATTAAAACTGAAGTAACATTAAATTGCATGTACAATGAGCTCATGATTGCACACATCCATCAACAACAACAATAACAATTTCTTTCTTGTAAAGTCCAAAATCACACAGGGAATGCTCCAATGGGCTTTAAGAGGTCCTGGTTTTTGACAACAGCCCCGAAACAAAAACCCTTGGAGAGAAAAACATGGAAGAAATCTGAGGAAAGGCAATTGAGGGAGACCTTCCAGGAAGGTTGGGCGTGCAATACAGAATACACAATACACCTCTTCACAGAGCTAGATGGCCATGACATTCCTACTGTACATGCAGAGAATCTTAGTTTGTTCACAGGCTTTGTAACTGCACTTAAATCGATGGATGGGCGCAGTTGGAAAGTTGGCCACTCATTTGGTCATTTTAAAAATTAGCAGAGGTCAGTGACACACTACAGTCATCTTTTAGCATTTTAATGGAGAGATTTTGAATCCGTCAGACTGAAGTCAAATCAAATCATTGCAGTTTGCAGAGATCAGGCTTTGGTAGTGTGACAGTGAGGCTCTGATCCACCTCTTGAACCCTCAGGTATCACGCTAGACTCTAGGTGAAGATATTATTAGTCTTCTTTTATTGTCTTTTACGTGCACCACGCACCCTCTACTACACACTATTCATATCATAAATAGACTATTAAGCACAATCACAATAATCAGTCCTCCTCGCCCAGACACTTCGCCCCTCTACCTCCCAGCTCAGCTCAGCGTCTGGGTTTTCTCTGTGTCCTTTTATATCCCCTGACCCGGAGGTGTTCCTGCCCAACAGTCCACAAGTCCTTATTCCTTCCGGGTCAGGGTAAACAATCCATATCTTCACCCCGGAAGCACGCCGTCTCTTCCTGTCCTGGGATTGTGACGCACTTCCGGGGTATAGGGCACATACGAGTCCACGGGCCCTCCTACAGCGACTCCCAGTGGCCCCCACGGTATCCAGCAGGGCCGTGCGTAAAGACTACAAAGTCTACTGGAATTCGGGGCCCGTCCACGCTGTCGGGAGAGCTCCTCCTGGCGGCCTGGGGGTGAGGACCGGAACTTGAAGCTGGCCATCCACCACAGTAGGTAAGCGTTTGGTTTACACTGTTTGCCTTACTATTCATCTAGTTTGCTATATAAATTTTCCTGCTCAAAAGAAATAGAATTTTTCTTTATTTTAAATTATTATAACAATGTGTTTTTTTATAACATTATTTATAATAACTGATACTTAACATAACATGATCAGATCTGCTTCATCCAATTCCAGAGTCTTTCCTGGCAGCCCTGGGTGCAAGTCCACTTATGGTCGTGCCCACCCTCTGTCATGCCGGGTCAAGGAAGACTGTTAATTTACATAGTCCGCAGAGGTAATGCACACTGAGTGAGAGCACGGTGGTGAAGAACGTACATGAGAGTTGCACTGTACTTTGTACACATAACAGTACATCTGAACTGAACTGATTATACTATATTGCATTTTAAATAAAAGCCTTAGGTTTCTAAAAGGGCCAAGGCACCTGTCTGCCAATACTGAGTTCATTGGGCCAATCACCATTATGCACTATCCATTGCATAGCATAATAAAAAAATACTGAGGAAGTGAAAAAGGCAGAGAGTGTGTCTGACCCAAACCATGGTGAAACAGATTAAAGCCCCACAAACCAATTATGGTTTGGTGAGACGCTCATGCTGTGAATATAGTAAAAGCCGAGGGAAGCATCTTTGAGTGATTAAATTTACTGACACTCACTGATACCAATCAGTCCATAAATGCATGGGGAGAGATTGTGCAAACTTCATGTAGACCCTAGCGCTGTAAGGCAGGAATGACAGCTCTTTGCTACCACTCTACCTATACTAAAACAACTGTACTCAACTTTCTAAACTTCATCGTAATTAAAGCTAAATGTAAGCCTCCAGTGTCTCTTCATTTCCTGTCACTATGCTTAACCTTTCTCCCACGAGACCATTAAAGCTCGTGTGTGCATGATAATGAGTGGCAATAGGCAGTATCATTGTGATACAACAAAATAAGCTTCCAAAGAGTGAAAGACTGTGAGCAGTCATAAGTGAGATTATTGTCTAGCTGTTAACAGAATATACACTACAATTCACATCTGGGTATCAACACTGAATAATGTCAATAACAGTGCATGGAGATGACTTTTTAAAGTGAAAAGTATATGTTGAGACACTGCTTCCCTGCGGCTGAAAAGTTGGTATGGAGAAAGAAAAACAGCGAAGTGAAGTGCACAACTTCTTTGTTTTTTTTTTAAATGGCTCTGTCTCACAACAGTGGTTTGGCCTTCTTTCCTTCCTAAAATGACATGGATACATTGTTTTATAATATGTGTACAATCACAAGATGCAAAGCAATTATTTGATACCACTTTTGGCTTGAACAACTGATGTATTCAGTAAGTTTTAGTGCTTTTGTTTTCATATTGGAAACCTAGAACCCTTCAAATTCATTATAAAATGCAAGGGCAGGCTATGCATTTTTTCCCCATTATTAAAAAGCTTCACTTTATAATAGTGCTTCCCATTCACCGGTCCATGGCCTGCCATTGATTTGTGGAGAAATTTTGATGTTGTGCTAAAATGGTAGGTATGGTCATTATATTAATGCTGTTATTGTCTACTACTGGTCTTCAAAACACTTTTCCATGCAATAGCGTGGGTCTACAGAGCTCTTCCTGTATTAAACCCGGAATCAAATCACTCCTCAAAACTGCTCAAAACTCGTCATTGAATGCATCTGCTCAAAACTCCGAGGGGACGTGCCTCCCAGCCCAGAGCCTCTGATCTTTACTAAATCAAGCCGCCTAAAGCTCCAAGGTGGAAACCACTTCAACCGCGGACCTTTAATCGAACAACAATAAAACAAAAGGCTTAAAATCTGGCCCAGTTCACAAAAAGCTAATACATTTAAAACACTTGTCAAAAAAGTTGAAAACCACTGCTTTCGAACACACTGTGATGCGGGAAATTAATATATACCTTGACTGTAAAGAAATAACTTGAAAAATACTGAACGTATCCTTTGCGCAGATAAACAGGTGTGGAGTATCAAATGACAGGGTGTGGTAACTCTTATTCTAACTTCAGGATAGTATTGTTGTGGTGCAATACACCAATCAGCATCTAACTAGGAGCTTCACCTCCAGGTTTCTAGAATTCTGCTACTTACGCCTCCTCCAGACCATGAGTGGGCGACCGCCCTGGTGGCTTTGGGGACCACGGGAACATATCTTAGGAGCTCAATCCTATAGGGGCCCGTGGTCACCACCAGGGGGTGCCCCAATGCCTGAGGAGCTCTGGCCCTCAGCACTTCCAACACTCCCGGAAGTGCTGAGAGGAAGAAGACCAGGGACACCAGGAGTGCTTCCGAGTGCGCAGCCGGTACTTCCGCCACACTTGTGAGTGCCTTTGGAAGCTAATCATTCGATGGCTGGAGTCGGGAGTGTAGAAGAAGAAGTCTTGGTGGAGGCGGACCTGAAGAGACAAAGGCATTGTGAGGCCTGAACTTTGGGGGTGTTTGGGGTTGTGTGTGCACTGTAAATAATAGGGATTGTAAATAAATGTGTGTTGGGTGATTTAAAATCATGTCTGCCTGTCTGTGTCTGGGCCATGTTCCACAAAATATACATATATATATATATATATATATATATATATATATATATATATATATATATATGTTCATTTCTTTCTCTTCCTGACCCAATATATGCCCTGGGTCACAAAAAGAGGACCACGGGAAAGGGAGCAGGACGAAGCTTCCAGGAGGAGATAGGCGGCCAAGGACTGAGGAAGAGAAGGTTTATTGTGGTGATTTACTTGCTGAGTGAATTGAGTGGTTCCTGTATTTGGAGGTGATTAATAAACGTGTGACTTTGATAAAGATGTGGTTTACGACTGGTGGTGTCCGAGCAAGTCTCACTATATATATATATATATATATGTGGTTAAATGAGTTATGTATTTCAGAAACTACACATGAAAACATTTTTCAAATCAGTAGCCCTGGTTCTATGACTAAATGGAGCAGACTGCAAAAATCTATAGAAAATTAATCAATTTATCTAGCAGTTATGGTTAAACAGAGATCAAAGTGTTTTATAAAGATATAGCAAAATACCCACGCTTCGCAGCGGCAAAGTACTGCCTTAAAATTTTTATTAAGAAGACAATTAAACCTTTTTAAAACTGAGGGAAAATATACCAATAATTATTTGTTAAGGATCTCTTTATATGCCACGTTGTCACTTCGGCCCTCCAGTTGTAATATGACCAAGCTGTAGCTGTGCGCTGAGCTTACTCATGAGCATGCAACGTACAGTTGGCCATGTGAACAGTAATCTTGTTTCAAATCTCACAGCTTGGATTGCTGCTGTCATAATCGGTTTGAGTTTCATGGTTTGTTTCAATTACGACAGTATTTGTAGGACTTGTGTTGAAGAGACATTCGGCATCTGTCAAGCGTTGTAAGTATACAACCAGTTTCACTGATAACTTCACATCCAGCTTTTGAGAGTTTAAACATTTCTAAACATCAAAGTGTCCACTACTGAAATCGTCACCTGTGAATCTAAGATGTTTAAGAGGCATTGGCGGTTGTCCAAAGGTGTAAAATATTTGGCCATTTCGGTACACTTAAGCATTTCACTCATATAGTGCCCCTGTGTAGTATAATTATCTCCTGTACCGTCATCAGTCCACACCTTGAACCTGTCCCAGTCATTCAATACATAAGACACAATGTTCCTCCGGATATCAAGAGTGAGCCTGATATGGCCGTGCAATATATAACAAAGAGAATGGAAAAGGCAGGTGCCATCTCCGGGCATGGAAACCACTTGGTAAGTGACAGTTCTTTGATCGATGGTGATCACCTCGATAGACATGTTAATGGGGGTACGGTTGGAATGATAAAGGAAATGGGTACCTGAACAATGTAAAGTAAGTCTAAAGTACCTACACAATAACTATAATCGTAATAAATGAACAATAAAACAGCGGAGAAGCCGTGGATTAAATAAAAAGGCTGTAGTTATCAGCAGGGAGACGTGAATACCGTGGCGAAACAAGGAAGGGAATGTAGAGACCGGAGCGACGGACGGCCTTATATAGGCAGGCAGCCAACAATGTGGGAGGCGTTGGGATGGGGGACCCAACGCCGCCTCACACGGTGACCGAGCTGCAGGCTAAGGACGTATATATATACGTAAGTAGGATTCAGTTAGCGTTGGGAACCCGTGTACCAAATTTCTTGAAGATGGGCCCATAAGTAACAAAGACCGTTGAAAAGTTCAATATGACGGCCGACAGTGGCATCATATCACCGAAATAAGTACCAAATTTCAGCCTTCTACCTACACGGGAAGTTGGAGAATTAGTGATGTTTGGAAAATTCAATATGGCGGCTGACAGTGGCGTCATACCACCGAAATAAGTACGTACATTGGTTTTGGTTAACGTAGGGAAGCCACCTACCAAATTTCTTGAAGATGGGGTCAGCCTTCTACCTACACGGGAAGTTGGAAAATTAGTGACGTTGGAAAGTTCAATATGGCGGCCGACAGTGGCGTCATACCATCGAAATAAGTACGTACATCGGTTTCGGTTAGCGCAGGGAATCTGCCTACCAAATTTCGTGAAGATGGGGCCATAAATAAGAAAGTTCAACATGGCGGACGTTGTCGACCGTTATGACCGTTACACGTAGAATTTCGAAATGAAACCTGCTTAACTTTTGTAAGTAAGCTGTAAGGAATGAGCCTGCCAAATTTCAGTCTTCTACCTACACGGGAAGTTGGAGAACTAGTGACGTTGGAAAGTTCAATATGGCGGCTGACAGTGGCGTCATACCACCAAAATAAGTATGTACATTGGTTTTGGTTAGCGCAGGGGAGCCGCCTACCAAATTTCGTGAAGATGGGGCCATGAATAAGAAAGTTCAACATGGAGGACATTGTGAAAATTAGTGACGTTGGAAAGTTCAATATGGCGGCCGACAGTGGCGTCATACCATCGAAATAAGTACATACGTCGGTTTCGGTTAGCGCAGGGAATCCGCCTACCAAATTTCGTGAAGATGGGGCCATACATAAGAAAGTTCAACATGGCGAACGTTGTCGACCGTTATGACCGTTAAGTGTAGAATTTCGAAATGAAACCTGCTTAACTTTTGTAAGTAAGCTGTAAGGAATGAGCCTGCCAAATTTCAGCCTTCTACCTAGACGGGAAGTTGGAAAATTAGTGACGTTGGAAAGTTCAATATGGCGGCCGACAGTGGCCTCATACCATCGAAATAAGTACATACATTGGTTTCGGTTAGCGCAGGGAAGCCGCCTACCAAATTTCGTGAAGATGGTACCATAAATAAGAAAGTTCAACATGGCGGACATTGTCGACCGTTATCGACCGTTATGACCGTTACATGTAGAATTTCGAAATGAAACCTGCTTAACTTTTGTAAGTAAGCTGTAAGGAATAAGCCTGCCAAATTTCAGTCTTCTACCTACACGGGAAGTTGGAGAATTAGTGATGAGTCAGTCAGTCAGTCAGTCGGTGAGGGCTTTGCCTTTTATTAGTGTAGATAGTGATAAGTAGAAGGCCAAACTAGACTAAAAACAATAGGCCTGGAGCCTGCAACAAGAAAACGCGATGCAACTCGTTTGATGAAGATAGGTCAGAAGTTAACATTGTACACAGAGTCAGCATTCAGTGCAGATGTCTTGGAAATCGCTCGTTCTAAAATAATTGCTGGGATATAGTTATCCAGGGGATCTACAAAACACTAAAAAAGCATAATTTTCCAACAAACATTGTCATTTTAATATATCCATCCATCCAACATGAAAATCAATATTAATTTTCCAGACACACATAGAGACATCATGCTAAAGTCCACTTTTCTCAGTGTTTTGAACATTGTAGATTCAGAATCTGAACTGACTTCTCTTGCAAATTTTTAAATCCATCCTCAAACCTTCATTTAATATTGAAGTGAAAAGAACCCAACATGTATGTGAATATTACAAATACAGGAAATTAATAGAATCCCAAGTTGAAGTATGAACAGCTTGAGGTGCCAGGGTTCAACTCTGGTTTGGTCACTGTATACAATCCACATATTCCACCTGTGTTGGAATGGATATTTTCTGGGCACCCTGCTTTATTTACACATTCTAAAGACAAGTATCTCTAAACTAGCAAAGCATCAGTGATTGAACCTAGCAGTGGATATTCACAAATTCTTCCTGTGACACTTCATGGTTTTTGTTTGATTAGCTTTGGCCTTTAATTGCCTGCTATGTTTATGTCTGTCTTTCTTTTTCATGGTCTTTTAAAAGTTACTGTATCTTTAACCAATCCAGGACAACCTACAGCTTTTATACTAGTAGTTAATGACAGACTTTTAAAAGTTCTAAACTTTATTCTATTTTCATTAGTTTCTAAATAAAAATCAACATTTAAGATGGCTAGTAAGCCAATTGTTTTATCCCCATACTAACAAAAACTGATGAGGAGTGCCTTCATGTACCGACTTCAGTGACATACAGCAAGAGTTCACAGTGCGCGATGTCTGTCTTTTACACAGGACTGAGTCCTACTCGTCAGCCAATTTAATCTTTATTTTGTGTAGTCTTTATCATTTAATGTATGGAGTATTGATAGTTCTGTTCAATGGGATCTTTTGAAACTCATTATAAGATACCCGTGTAGTCCTAAGTGGCTATTTTACTGAATACTTTTTTTAAGAGAGATGCAATGTGCACACACTTATAGATTATGCAGGTCTTTCTTAAAGAAAAATAAAAGTTGATGTTGTTAAAATTTTATTTTGGAATATTGGCATGAAGTATTGAACAGAAAAAAATATTTCTGATGCTGTTGCTGAATATATAAAGTGCAAAAGTATGACTAAAAACAGTTAATTCCTTCCATTTGGTCATTTTCACATCAGGTTAGTTAAAGTTTGCTTCTGCAGTGTTTTCTTTTTATTCATCTTCTTTCACTTTTAAACTACAACTTGTTTAAAATGGAAAAATGCTGAAGTAGAAAAATAAAAATGTGGTAAACTGTCATTTATATATGCAGCTTGTGGTTTCCCCTAAACACTGGCCATTGCAGACTACACTGAATTTCATCATTGACGTGTTGCACTTTAACAGCTTTTTGGTGAGGTCAGTGGATTGGTTTCTGACATTTACGTCAATAGATGCAGAATACAATATGCACAAGGTTTATTTCTCACAGGGATAAAAAAAGGTAAAAAAAAAATTAAAAGGTGCTGCTAAGTTGGAAAGAATGTCTGAGTTATAGAGAGCTTGGTGCTGTTTGGGTTCTGTGTTCAAATTAAGTCATATGCTCACTATCATACCCATTAACTAAACCTTTTGTGATTGGTTTTATTGTTTTAGCAGCACTTTTGCTTGTAAATGAATCAGATTTGTTCGACCCATTTCTCTTTTGAAATCACTAGTTGTTTATTTTTGTACTGCCTTGTGCTAGGCCTGCATCATTATGTGCTCGCCTCTCTGTAAACATGACCTCCGCTTTCTATCTATTAGGGAGGAAAAGCAGAGTCTCAAAATAATCAGAGAGGTAGTTGTGTGAAAGCAGAAGGCTATGGGTTTAGACTTCTTGTAACACATTTAAATATGTTGCCACAAGGCAGTCTTAGTGCATGAGTGCTCCTAGTCTGTTATTTTTCATTTTTGATAGATCTATCATACAAGTGTTTTTATATTTTCTACAGTTATAATAATTCTCACAGTCATTTCACCTATTACATTCTTTGCTACTTTGATCCATACGCTTTTGTGACTTGTAAAGCACTTTACAGGGTGTAAGAGCCAATCATAGAAAGTTAAAGTTTTGAGTTAAACTCATATTAATGTTTGCTTAATTTGAATAGAATATACATTTCTTTCATAGTCATAACCTATGGTATAGTCTTTTCCCCCTATAAGTTAGCAAGAGATAGAACCTTCTTACTGTAACTGAGAAACAGTGTGATAATAAGCTTAGTTGTGGTAAGAACAAGTCCTAGTAAAGAGGGACCCATTTTTTAAGTTAGAAATGGGATAAGCATACAGTTTTCTGACCGTTTTGAAATGGTTCAGAAACGTTAAGTAAATAGTAACGATTTGAGATGTAACAAGATTAAGCTTAGAATTTTCCTTTTTTGCTATTTTAATTTTCCTTTTTTTGTGTGAACTGCTTTACTTTAAAACTTAACTAAACTTTTAAAAACAAAGATATTTTGTCTGTGGAATCATTTCTGCACGCCAGGCTTTTGCTGAATCCCATTTTTAGACTTGAAGCTGTTGAACTTTGGTAATTTTGGGAAAACGCAGCTACACAGTGTATTCTGGGAAAGAAGTTATGAAAAAAGGTTGATTTTCATGTTCTCTTTATTAATATTAAATTTCTCTTGAAATGTATAAATAGACAGCTTATAGGTGGCAGTAGTATAACATTACTGTAAATTCCCACATTCACTTACAGTAATCCAGTTCAGTAAGCTGGGGACAGGACTCTATCCTGATGGCACTGACTGGGTTGACAGTTCATCAGAAGGTCCTCATGCGCACACACACATGCAAGTACTGCACGGACACCAACCAACCAAAGATTTAAGCCCTGGATACATGAAATGCAGTTTTAATGTCTATGCCTTGACTTATAGTAGTTATACTTATAGTACTTATAGTACTTTAAAATTATAGTATAAATCTGGACAGAAATGTAGCAAAAAAGTTTAATGTTAGTATTTTGGGCTTTTTTTTCATGAGTAACTGAACTTAATGTCTGTTTTTTTCTTTCAGTACTTTTTAATTTCTACTTGTGTGTTTTCTGTTTTAGAACATTCCTACTTTTGAGTAGCACAATCACATTCCAGTAGTCTGTTGGTTAGGGTGTTTGTTGACATCTTTACTTTACAGTATTCTGTATCACAAAAAAAGATCATTTGCACAAGTTTTCCTTGATGTTTTTATATCATTGTTATCCAGGATATCGTGTTGGTGGTCACATTTTATGTAACAGGTATAATGGAAGGCATAGATTAAATGACTGGTGCTACGTTCCCTGTTCAAGAGGACACAATAATGAAAGGACAATGGCAGGGCCATATGTTCCACCAGTAATATGGGTGACCTGTTGGGAGCTCTGACCACCCCAGACGTTCTTGTGAGCTACTCCTCTGATGTACTATCACAGTTAGGAGTGAAGTAAGGGTAAAACTCACCTAGAGAGGAGTGAAAGACAAAATGGTGTGTCTGAAGGCCTGCAGAAAGGTACAATGTTGAAAATATATATATATTTTGTGTGGAGTACTTTTGGTCTGGGTTTGTGTGCGGGATAACCCCTTTTGTTCACACAGATGTGGCAGCATATTGCATTACTCATGCTGTGTGATGAAACGACATGAAGAATAATTAAATACCACTGGTTATCAAAATGTTATATTTTGAATATGTTTATTGTCATTTTCAGTTTTGATATGCACAATTAAGCATTGCTCATCCATGTCACAGGATGTCATAGGAGTTATAGGAATGACATCCTAATAGCCAGAGCTGCCAATGTAGTATTAGGTTGGCAAACAGGATTCATATCACCACTGTTCACACATGCCACATACAGTACATCACAAAGCAACAATCAACATGGTTTTAAAAAACATCTAGAAAAAACAAGAAATTGAGATCATGTACAGATATTACATGCCAGCCATAAATAAGGCAAGTATCTGGACAACAAAAATGCAATATTTTTTATTGTGCAAAATGGTAAACATAAAATTAACACAACAATATCCTCTCATTGCTGAAAAGATGTGAAATGCTTGTAATCTATACTGTATGTAAAATGAAGTATGCAAATAAATCTAAAAAAAATGAAACATTTTAAATCAGTGATTTTTTAACACAGAAATCACTAATACAATTATCATTTTACCACTCTAAATAGATTCTTCACATTTCATGAAATATGCTACTTGAATCAAACATGTTTGCAACATTTTAGAAAACTATGACTTTCAGAGCTACTTTCAAGAACTTGCCTGAAACTTGTGACCTTATGGTTCTGTATTTTTCATGCACTATTTTAACACCTTTTGTTTTGTATGTTTTTAAATATGCTTTGCATTTATACTCACTACTAAATCTGATGTATAAAATACTGGTTTGGTTAATCACATCCGAATGACTAAAATATTTTTGACGTTTTAGAACCGTTTACTTGTCTGTCTTTTTTTACCATACTTTCTCTTTTTCATTTACATACCAGTCATATCTTCAAGACATACAACGTGCAGTAAATTATTTTACAATTGGTCTGTAAAGATAAACGTGAAGTGCAGTAGTCATCCTGGAATGCAATGATATGGACTGCATGCAAAAGGCAGCATGGAAAACTGAGGTCAGGGGCTAATCTATGAGATTAGATAAGAAATCCTAGAAGCATCTTCAGCCTTGTACTGTAGTTGTACAGTAACAGACATTCCATAAGCAGTAACCAGGAATTCTAGGTGAAGAGATATCAGATCTTTTGAAAGCTTAAAAATAGCATTAATAAAGAAGGAAATGTTTCTTGGGAACAGGAGAAGGAAAGCAGTTTGAATCTGAAGGCAAACAATGAGACTCAATGATGCAGAAATACGGAGTAAGTATATACAGTATACAGTGTTCCTTACATGCAGGAATATGTATGCTTTCTAAATGGCAGGTAATGTTCTGTTAGCTTGTTGATAATTCTACACAAAATGAAAGACCATACTTAAAAAAACATGTTAAACCTATTCCAATAGGAAACAAATTGCAAGACTTACTGTAAAAGTAATGTACTAAATAACAGCCAGCATAGATCAATCAATTGAAATGGCAAATACAGTAGTAGAAAAAAGTAAAGCATATTGCATCATTTATTTAGACTTTCAAAAACCTTTTAATACAGTTCCACACTGAATATTAACCCTTAAACCGGCAACAGTTTTAACTTACAGAATTGGCTGGAGGCAACAAGTAGAGATAATCACAGAATGCTGCAGATGGGTGAGAGCATCAGTGGAGTCCTTCAGTGCCATTTACTTTAATGGTACTTGCTGCTGTGAAAGCCAGCCCGACCTCAGACAGACAGACACAGGATGTCGAATGCCACACACGTCTATTAAACTATTTACAAGTCCATAAAAAGTCCTGCACCACACACAGTGCTCCAGCACCAATCACCCTTCTTCTCTGGGCCTCACAATGGTCCTCTTCAGGCCGCCTCCAAAGCAGAAAGCAGCCCCTTTTATACTTCCCCAGATATGCTCCAGGTGCCCCTTGATGAAATTCCGCCGGCACTTTCTGGTGTGGTGGAAGTGCCGCATGAGCCACCGGAAGCACTCCGGGTGACCCTGGAATTCCTTCCACTAGCACTTCCTGGTGTGGCGGAAGTGCTGGCTTCCAGGGCTCTAGGATCCGGTACACGCCCCCTGGCGGTGGCCACTGGCCCCTTTAGGGTTGAGCTTCCCAGCTTGGTTCCCGTAGCAACCAGGGCGGCTGTCCTCTCGTGGCCCAGGGGAGGTATAATCCCTCTCCCGGTCCTTCCAGGCGTCCCGGCACCCAGTCGCCCGTGACACTGCAAATTAGTTAATACATTTGTGAAACTTAAAGATGACACCAAAGTTTTACATACAACAAATTTGAAGAAGCCGGCAAAAACATTTCAAAATAACCCAGACAATCTTCAAAATGGGGTGAACTCTTGAAAACCATACAATGTATAAAAATACAAGAGGGTGAAGCTGACTTACAGGAGGCAAATCTGAAGAGGATTTAGGGTTTATGCAGATGCAACATTTGCATCATCTTGAAAAAGTGCAGAAGCAAATAAAATGTTAAGTTATATGGTAGAAACTATTAAATATAAATCTGTTATGTAATAGTCTGAGTTTATGGACTGTATTTTATGTTTTATTGTGATTTTTAAGTATTAGTTTTCATGTGTTTATGCACAAAGAATAAACAAGCAGAGACTGTGCTTTATAGATATAAAAATTAAACATGTCTTTACTAGATTGGCATGAAGAATGAAGTGGTAGTGGGAACAGGCATATCTCTCTATTATATAAAAAACTTGGGACAAGACAAGACCTGTTCGGGTAGACAAGACATGACCTTCTCAGAAAGACAAAAGACACTTTCACGTCTCGCAAGACGAGACTTTGTGCCAAGAGATTTAACCACTCCTGGGGCCGGAAAAAGAAAAACAGTAGATGACAAAGTAGAATGTCGTAAAGAATTCAAAAACGTTGACGCGATACACATGCAGAGCAGGTTAGAGATAATGGAAGTAGGAAAATTCAAAAGTCGCAAAAAAATGATAGTCAAGATCGCATTAGCACAAACAAACAGAAAATATTACTCAGTGAAGTAACGGAACAGCAAAAAGAGATCGAATAGTGTTTGAGGATGTCTGGGGGAGAAGAGAGGCAAGGCAATGAGACAAAAGGACAGCTGCTGTACAGGCTTTTAAACATTCAAAGTGCCGCATGAGATGCTGATCACGTGGCAGGACAGCAGCAGCAATCCAGCAGCTGATCGAGCAAAGAGGAGGTAAAAATAAAAAAAACAGTACTTGTTTCCCATTGTATCACTGCTTAAGAGGGGGTTTCGGAGGAACGACCGAATCTCCTTGGGGTGCCCCCTAGTTACATTAAAAAACTAGGTGGGGAAGGCAAAAAAGACATAGAAGGAAACAAATCAAGTTATGGCAGCACCAAAACCAATCAGTCTTTATGATATATGGCACAATTAGTAGCATTCATGATTATAAGGTGCCTTCAGCGCCTTTACTATTCTGAATATTCTCAATAACTATTTGGGGTTTTATTTTGGTGTCTTTGGCATTATTATTTATGTCTGTTTTCTTGACTATTGGCCAAAAATATTTGCATATCTCTCAGACAGCCTTGGATTTAAAATCATACCTAACACCTTAACAGCAACTTTTTGAGTAATACTAGATGGGAGTAAATTATGCTTTGATAAATTGGTTCTAATGTCCTACTTGATACTATTTGCACATGGACTTATTTTGCTCAAATGGAAGAATCCCAACACACCATAAAGTAAAGTGATGCTGTAATATTATCTCTAATTTAAAAAAAAAATCTATCTCCCTTTATAAGGAACTGTTCAGAATATCTTTGGAACTTAACATTAACTTGTTGGTATAATTGCAAAGTAAACATGCCAGGTCTATGCCAAACCTTTTTTTATTTTCTTTGCCATTTTATCCTATATAAAGAACCATTTTAGACAAGGCCCTCTAGTTGTACAGCTCTCTTTGTCAATTTACATTTGAATGCCAAGTTTACTGGATTGTTCTTGTATTGCCATGTTATTTTCATTTGACTGAGTGGGTTATGCTTTGTTATTATGTTATGTTCCCTAAGTAAAGGGATGATAAAAAAGAAATAAATGGGAAAATTAACATTTTACATTATATTGCAAACTGTGTGTAGTTCTGGTAGTCATGGTATTAATAAAAATAATTCTTTACATTTTTATATAGCACTTTTGTCACTGCTCAAAGTGCATAACAATGAGTGGTGAGCCACTTCAACCACCACCAATGCGCAGCATCCACCTGGATGATAAGACAGCAGCCATTTTTTGCTAGTACACTCACCACACTTTAGCTATTAGGTGGTGAAGTGGTGAGCGGAATAGCCAATACATATAAATATTGTGCTACATATACATATAATGAAGCTAAAGAAGCTGTTTAGAAGCAAGTAAGAAAGTGATATGACTAAAAGGCATGTCTTACTCTGACAAGCTGAGAGAATTAAATCTCTTTACTCTTCAGCAGAGAACACTGTATGGGAACCTAATCAAAGTATTAAAAATTCTCAAGTGCATTTGTAAAATTGATACATAACAGTTCTCACTACTAAGGACACCAAAGGAAATTAACAGCAACTGCGTTAATCATTTTTTTCTTGCAAATGGTTCTGAGGATGTGGAACAAACTACTGAGTTGTATGCCTATGACCATGACAAATATTAGAAAGAATCTGTTATGATATATTTGGACAGCATAACTTATTAGCTAACCAAAAAGAAATCATGAACTGACTTTTCTCCCAGTATATGAAACTTGTTACATTTTATGTTCATGTGTATACTCAAATATGGTTTGATGTTCCACTTATACACACACTGAACTGAGAAGCTATAAGGTCCTCCCTCCTCCTTTAATTTATCCCATGTGTAAGTTGTATTAATGTTGGTTAAACATACTGGTGTGTGTTTGAATACTGACAAAATGTGAAAAAAGTTATTTCATGCCAGCATTTTTTTTATTTATTTCCTGAACCCTGTTTACACATTTTCTTTTACACCAGAGCTTCTTACTTTGTTTACACCAGCAGAAAAAGTTTTCTTTGGTGACTTCAATATTGATACTGACAACCCTCCTGCAACAATCTCATTTTAATTCACTTAGTTGGTTCACTCCTAATCACAAGGTCTTCTTGTTTCTCAGGGAATTATCCTTTGTAAAATCTTAGCTTATTTAACAATCTCAGACCACTTCTTCTCTAAAATTTCATAAAGCACTTGCTACCTTCTGCTCATATATTACTATTGCTTATCTCCACAAAAGAGTCCTGAATGTCTGCGTCTTTTCAGCCTGTTCTTCCACTCTCCCTCCATCTTCCAGTCGACTGATGAGATGAGAATGATTTCCAGCTTTAGATTTCAACTGACACATATCTGACTACTGAGACAAAAACTGCTTTGTACTTAGGTACACTGCACAACTACAAGTTTGTCACAGGCTGCCATGAAAATAAAGAAATACATTTTATCTGGTTTCTCTATTCATAAAGAAATTTGGTCTTCATAACTTTCACTACAAACAAATGTTAGTTGCAGTCAGGGTAAGAGCCTTCTTTTTCTAATATCTTTTAAATTGACATTATTTGCCTTCTGGTTTCAATGTAAGCCCAACACTGTCTTCTCTTGTCCTTCCACTGCTTTGACACTTGTCAGATACCTTGTATGTATTTGAAGGCTTAGATCTTCTCTCTCATTCCAGATCAATTACCTTCTGTCTGGATCCTTTACTTTTCATCTTCTCTGATCTTATTTTGTTGGTATTACTTAGTCTGTCATATACAAAGTCTTTCTGTTGCTTCCATTTGGCTTGGTCACAGCTGCCCACAAGATTATAAAAGTTGTTTCTGTACTGAATAATCAAATGCATTACATATTTGTATAACTTTCATGTATTGTCTGGTTTAATATAACTCTAGAATGATTTGTTTCTCTTCATCTTACTTACTACCTAACTTTGCCATATGCTGCTTAGCTCTCTTTTGCCTAGAGGGGACTGGGCGGTCTCATGGTCTGGAATCCCTGCAGATTTTATTTTTTTTCTCCAGCTGTCTGGAGTTTTTTTTTTGTTTGTTTTTTTCTGTCCACCCTGGCCATCGGACCTTACTCTTATTCTATGTTAATTAATGTTGACTTATTTTATTTTCTTTTTTTTTCAGTTTTGCGCAGTATCAATACTTGATGTACTAGCATGGTATTACATTCTACTTGTACGCTAATGATAGTCCTCTCCATATGAAGAGCAGTCCTAGATACACAAAAGCAACAGACATGTTTACTTCCTGTCTAAGTGGTAGCACACTAACCTGAATTATTCCTTGTTGGATATCAAGTTTGTTTTATCTTGTTTCTCTCTATACACTTGATTGTGTAGACCTTAATAAAAATGTCTTAAATCCTATACACTTACACTGTCAGGTACTGTAGTTCAGCACTTCCTCCCCACTTCCTTTTTACATCTATAACTTTGGGCAGTTAGATAAAGTAAAAGAACAGCCAGAAGTTAATGTTACACATATAAATAAGTACAGTCATGGCCGAAATTATTGGCACCTCTGGAATTGTCCCAGAAAATGCACAATTTCTCCCAGAAAATTGTTGTAATTACAAATGTTTTGGTATACACATGTTTATTTTCTTTATGTGCATTGGAACAACACAAAAAAACAGAGAAAAAAGCCAAATCTGACATAATTTCACACAAAACTCAATAACTGGGCTGGACAAAATTATTGGCACCCTCAACTTAATATTTGGTTGCACGCCCTTTGGAAAAAATAACTGAAATCAAGCGCTTCCTATAACCATCAACAAGCTTGTGACACCTCTCAACTGGAATTTCCGACCACTCTTCTTTTGTAAACTGCACAAGGTCTGTCAGATTTGAAGGGCAACTTCTCCCAACAGCAATTTTGAGATCTCTCCTTAATTTTTCAATCAGATTTAGATCCGGACTCATTGCTGGCCACTTCAGAACTCTCCAGTGCTTGTCTTCAACCATTTCTGGGTTCTTTTAGAGGTACTGTATGTTTGGGGTCATTGTCCTGCTGGAACACCCATGACCTCTGACACAGACCCAACTTTCTGACACTGGGCCCTACATTGCGCCCCAATATCTTTTGGTAGTCTTCAGATTTCATGATGCTTTGCACACAGTCAAGGCATCCAGTGCCAGAGGCAGCAAAACATCCCCAAAACATCTTAGAACCTCCACCATATTTGACTGTAGGTACTGTGTTCTTTTCTTCATACGCCTCATTCCGTTTTCTGTAAACAGTAGAATGATGAGCTTTACCAAAAAGCTCTACCTTGGTCTCATCTGCCCACAAGATGTTTGCCCAGTAGGATTTTGGCTTCCTCAAGTACATTTTGGCAAACTCCAGTCTGGCTTTTTTAAGTTTCTGTGTCAGCAGTGGGGTCCTCCTGGCTCTCCTGCCATAGTGTTTAATTTTGTTCAGATGTCGACGGATAGTTCGAGCTGACACTGTTGCACCCTGAGTATGCAGAACAGCTTGAATATGTTTTGAAGTGGATTGGGGCTGTTTATCCACCATTCAGACTATCCTTCGTTGCGGTCTTTTATCAATTTTTCTCTTCCGTCCACGTCTAGGGAGATTAGTTACAGTGCCATGTGTTGTGACCTTCTTGATTATGTTGCGCACAGTGGACAAAGGGACATGAAGATCTCTAGAGATGGACTTGTGGCCTTGAGATTGTTGATATTTTTCCACAATTTTTGTTCTCAAGTCCTCAGACAATTCTCTGCTTTTCTTTCTGTTCTCCATGCTTAGTGTGGCACACTCAGACACACAACACAAAGGTTGAGTCAACTTTTCTCCATTTTAACTGGCTTCAGGTGTGATTGCTATATTGGCAGCACATGTTTCTTGCCACAGATGAGTTCAAATGAGCCTCATATGCCTGAAATAAAACGATTTACCCACAATTTTGAAAAGGTGCCAATAATTTTGTCCGGCCCACTTTTGGAGTTCTGTGTGACATGATGTCAGATTTGGCTTTTTTTTCTCTGTTTTTTTGTGTTGTTTCAATGCACATAAAGGAAATAAACATGTGTATACCAAAACATTTGTAATTGCAACAATTTTCTGGGAGAAATGGTGCATTTTCTGGGACAATTCCAGGGGTGCCGATAATTTCGGCCATGACTGTAACAATTAATAATATGTTCAAATTACAAGGATGATTTGTAATTATACTCTGTTCTTTCTGGTCAACTCATTTCTGCTCGGCTCTCTTCAGGATGGAAAAATAGCGGAGAGAAAGCATGACTTTGCAATTCTCCTTTATTGTCCCTCTGCAGCTCCTGACACGCACACCCAGACACTTCCTGAGGAGAATAAAACAGTGGAACGTCTCATGCACAACCCCCTTCCCAGTTCACCTACTTTAATGTGTAGAAGTGTACCATTAAATAATGAAACAGCTCATGAAAACACAGCTCCCCAGTCTAGTATTTTCTACAGTTCCAAACAAACAAGAAAGAAAGGAAACAAATCATAAAAATTGGCCCAGATGGTGCTTTCCTTATCAACGAGACTCTGGGGGCAGAAAAATGGGTTGTCCAGCTTCCTGAGCCTTTAACCTTACAAATAAAGGTATACAACATATTTATCAACTTATATGCTACATATCACTCGTTTGGCACTCCACCACCAAGTTTTTAACACCAGATGTTTGATTCACAGTAGATCCTATACTTGTAGCCTCTGACACAAACCATGACTTATACTTGACATTGTTCTAACCCCTACTGTCCCAATTAAGTAATAATGTACTCTGTAATTGTAATTACTACTATTACTAATGTCATACATACCATATGAACCAACTATTTAAATTCTGTTTTCAATGGTCTTTCTGCATAATGTATTAAGAGATTATAAATTCAAAATGCTGTTGTTAGAGGCCTAATGTACACCAAATGTAATTAACTGTTTTACAGTACACTAGTTGGCTTACACTGTGAGCATTTTATCTTATCTATATTCGATATATAGTTTGATTTAAGTTCTGTCACATCAAACAACTTGTTGTACAGTCTTATTCTATACTCTTCAGCAAATACCCATTTAGCTTTGTGGTTCCTGCTCTCTGGAAATCTTTTCCAAGGAGTCCTTCAGTCCTGAAAGGTTCCATCAGTGTTACTCACAAAAGTATTACTTTATTCATCTGACCTGCATTTATTTTACACACTGACTGGATGATTTACCCTCTGTAGACCACTAAATGTGAATACATGTTTTTTTACAATTATTCTAGTAATACATCAAACTTTGAACATTAATAACATTGCCAATAGAGCACAAAAACATGTTTATGCTTTTAAAATGCCCATTCTGACCATTGTAAAATAAAAAATGCATGTGTAATTAAAGTAAATACTGTACATGTGTAGGTTTTCAGTCTTCATAGTGACTAGTAGTAAAGCACTGTGTTTACATTTTTAAAAGGACAAGACAATACAGAAGTAAGATATGGATAAAAGTGGTTTAGAAAAACAGGAATATGCTATAGTCAAAGGCGAATCACAAACTAACATATAACTTTGGTCTGTGATCCTGGGATGTTTGGGTTTTTAGGCCTACCTTTAGTTTTCAGACCTGTTTTGATGTTTCCAGACTGTTTTTGAGTTGGTGCTTCCAAAATCACAACACTATAGGTGAACAACATCATTCAACCGTTACTCTTGTTTAGTGCAGTCACCAGAGACCTCACTAACACATTGTAAAGTACTGTGTTATTCTATGGGCTCCCTTCAGTGGTCTCTAAATGTACGGGTATGACACAGTAAATAAGATGGCAGAAGGCATTTTTGGCCACAAAACACCAGTTACTACAGTTGTGAAAGGCAAAGAAACTGTACAGTAAAAGTCAGTGATATCAAGCACATTAGGATCTGGATAAAGGTAGCTAGAAAAAGTATTTGTTAACTAAAAATTTAGAATATTAACCATACAAAAAATATAAACACAAATAAGTGATCATTTTGCTGTAATAATCCATACACATTGAAACAGACACCTTGAAAGTGGAAACATTAAAACACCTGTGTCACCAAATGAGAATGTGAAACATACTTCTTGCTGTATCTATCACTATGAGAAATTACTTCTGTAGACAAATATAGATCATTTATGAAAAAGAATTATTGCATAACCATTCTGTATATCTGATGTATGTAAGATGACAAAATTCAGGGTTTCAGTGTTAGAAGGGTTTAGAATTAGGTAGTCATTGCTTTTATACTCAATCTATGGAATGGATATTTAAATTCTTAGTAAAGACAGGCAGAATACAAACTGAATTAAAGGAAAGTTATGAATTAGTGAGTAAGATCCAGATCATCAACTTCTAAAGCCTCTTTTTTGTAATCCCAAAGCCATTTCGGGTATAGTAACCTAACCTCTCATAGTCCCAGGCGACCCAAAGGAACCAGACTGTCTGACAGATAGCCTGAACAGCACTATGCAGTGGCTAACTTGTCATTTTCATAGATTTAAAAGAGAAAACTGAACTATAGTACTTGTTGTTGGCCACAACAGAAAAAGTGTTCTTTTTTTTAATTAGAAAAACTAGAAATAAGTAGAAAATCTGAGGTGAAAAATCTTAAGAGTTATTTTACATTCAAAACCTAATTTTAAATTATGTCACAAAAACAGCATTTTTTTCATTTAAGAAATATAGTACATGTTCGGTCCTTTAAGTCTTTAGATGATGCAAAAAAATTGATACATGCCTTTAAAGTTCTTTTATTCTATTTTTTTTTAAGATTACCTTATGATGTTAATCTGCATCCAGCCCTGTAGGCAGGTCCTCCATCTTGCAGGGAAAACTTGTGGGGCTGGTGGTAGGATTGGCACTTCAGGCACTGTAAAAAAAACACACACTGTTCAGTGTGGTGCTGAGGTGTTACCTGTTGCACAGCTGCACTCAGATCCCAATCCGGGTGGTTCATCATGTGGTGGGTGCGGCAACACGCAGTATTCAGTGCAACCTCCCAACCCCTCTCTCTCTCTCTCTCTGTCTTTAGCTGCTTAGATTACTGCAATGAACTCCTAAAAAGTCTGCCTAAAAAGATTGAATTCTGTTACAGTTGGTTCACATTGCACCTGTAAGAATCCTGAACAAAAAGAAGAAATCTGACCATATTGCACCAGTATTAGCATCTGTGCACCGGCAGCCTGTGTCTTTCAGAATCAATTTTAAAATACTGCTAATTGTTCATACTGCTTTGGATAATCTTGCCCCTTCATTTCTCTCTGAATGTTTGTCCCCTTACATTGCCATTTGTAATCTTAAATCCTCAAGTTCTGCTATATCTGCTATTCTAAGTGTAAAACATAAAAAGTGGAGAGACTGCTCTTAGTTTTTATGCTCAAAAAACATGGAATAATTGAGCAATACAAATATACCAGACCGGCACAGTAGGGCTGTTTAAATTGCATCCTAAAACTTCCTTTTTCAATCTGATTTTTCTTAAATTTGTGACTAATCACATTTGTTTGTCATTTGTTTCTCTTTTTGAGATCTGGTAGTGGTTCTATGCCACCACCTTCTGGACAAAATTCCCTGAAGTTGATGAAAGAGAAGAATACTGAGGTCCTGTCCATGAAATCATCTGCACAGGCTGACTCTCTCTTTCATTCTCTTTTTTTTTTGTATCTTAGATATATAATGGGCGGCACGGTGGCGCAGTGTGTAGCGCTGCTGCCTCGCAGTTAGGAGACCCACGTTCACTTCCCAGATCCTCCCTGCATGGAGTTTGCATGTTCTCCCCGTGTCTACGTAGGTTTCCTCCGGGTAGTCCTGTTTCTTCCCACAGTCCAAAGACATGCAGATTAGGTGCACTGGCGATTCTAAATTGTCCCTAGTGTGTGCTTGGTATGTGTGTGCCCTGCGGTGGGTTGGCACCCTGCCTGGGGTTTGTTTCCTGCCTTGCGCCCTGTGTTGGCTGCAGCAGACCCTCGTGACCCTGTAGTTAGGATATAGCAGGTTGGATAATGGATAGATATATAAAAGAATGCCCAGTAGGGCCTGGGTGTGTTTTTGATCATGAACCCCAGAGGTTTTTTCTCCTCTGGATTTTATTCCTTTCCCAACTGACCATTCAACCCTTAGTACAATAGTTTATTTGACTATTTTGTTTTCCTTTGTTTCCACATACTATTATTTGTAAAGCATCTTGAATTATGCTCAGTATTGGAAGGTGCTATATACAGTAAATAAATGTTGTTACTGTTAACCTAGAAATATTTGAGCAAATCTGTGAGAACACAAGAAAAATATACAAGCAGGTTGGGAACTGTATCTGATGTACGAAATTACATAGTAAAATTTAAAGTAGACAGGAACACATGATTAGTGTGAGCTGTGAAGGCCTGGAAGCATAATAATAATACCAACCACAGTATCATTCTTATATAAAGATTCCTCAAAAAGTAAGCCAACAAAGCCTGTCATTTCCAATGACAGCACACTGAAGTATATCAGACTTCACTGCAGTTGTCAAATACATCTACCAAAAATAGCAGCTTTTTTATTCTCTGACTTTATTGATATTGATTTTGCTGTACGGTTTATCAGCTCTTAATATTACCACATTCCTATTTAGCATCAACTTATTTTTACTTTTGCCAGCTTTTCCTAGTGTATATTTCCTTCTGCTTTAAATGTATTCAGTTATCTTTTATTATGTAGTTACCTTTATTCTTTGAATTGCAATCTTTCATGTTAAATAGTATCTTGTGATAGTGTATGCTGACAAAGGTGTTATATAAAATAAAGTTGATGAAAAAGTCTGCCCATACTGGTGATACCTATAGCGATTAGCTCTCCCATCTGAAAGACTAACTGGCCTAATATTCATTGTAAATTAGTGCACATCTGTGTACTAACAATTATTAGATCATAAACAGATTGTGTCATAAAATGGTGATACTAATTCAGTGAAGGAAGAGTGTCATCCAAATATGAGCCAACTTACTTTGATGCTGAAATAAATACTAGTGGAGAACAAATTTATTAGCAAAAATGAGCTGAAAGATGCCATGGAGAGCATGTGTTGTAATTGTGATGGAATATGCAAATGTGGGAATACAGAAAAGTATATTTGCATTATGTGTTGATTGATTGGAGGAAAATGTAGAAAAATAGTTAGGACATCTATTAAAAAATGTTTTGGTTTTTTTTTGTTTCCTGTTTTTATCTTTTCTGTATATTCTTAGTTTCAAAGCAACCCCTGTAGGTGTTTATCTGTTTGTCTAATGCAGCATAGTAGCACCAAATTAGAAAACTAACAGGTATGACTCTTTTGACAAAACAGATGTTAAAGTATGTGATGCAGTAAATTAACACTTCCAAAAGGATGGCTTCCATTCATCCAAAAAACTTTACCAAGGGTAGATGGAAGGGTTAAAGGATTATGAGCAAGACTCTATGCTCTTCACACATGGTGTGTTTCTGTGCAGTCCTGTGGTTAAGAGGAGTTTGTCTAGTGGAGTCATTCTCACTCCTGTTGTAAATATAAGTAGACTTCATTTGATAGCAGGCAATATGTAACCTGTCAGCTGAAGTGTTAGTCTGTCCACATTGCTGCCTGTCCAACCTCTACCAGGTCCAGTGGTCCATTAAGATAAACCTCTTTTGATTATTGAAAGCAATTGTGATAAAAGCCTCTGCAGAAATAAGGAATGCATTATAAACAAAACCCAGAGTCTTAGCTATTACACATTGGCGTGTCACCAGCTTTCCTCAATAAGGGCTAATACAAAATATCTTTGTTTGGCACTCAAGAAATACAGAAGGTGGCCCTGACCTAATCATCCAGTTATCTGCTTAATCTATACTGAAGTCACAGAGAGCAGGTGTCACACGAGACAGGGAGCAGACTTAGAAGGAATGCCAGTCCATCACACGGCACAATAACTTGCTATAAACATTTCTGGATTGTGGTAAGAAACCCACTAAAACAAGATGAGAAAGCACGTCACTTGTTAATTAACTTGGGGTCCAAGTACTCTAGAGAAAATGCTGCTACTGTACCATTATCCCGATGGCTTTTAGTATAGCACTACAATATATACTCTTTGGTTCGTTATTGTTTTTCTTCATCAATGCAAAATTACATTTTAGTAATCATTTCCTCAAGTATATACTTGTAAGAAACATAATACAAGGGCTTCAGTCCTGCAAGGTCCCTGTTTCTGCAGGAATTCAATATGCCCAATAAACAGATACCAGTTTAAAGAGTTAATGGGTATACAACTCATTTCTTTGAGCCTGCTTTATGACAGCTAATAAGCATTAACCAACAACGCTTCAAGACAGGTTCAAACACATACTATAACTCATGTGTGAACACAGTCAGTCATAAATAAATGACCCAGTTAACCGATGTGACAGTACAAATAGACAATTTAACTCTATTTAAAAACAGTATATGATTCTGGAAGTAAATTATATTTATATGTGTGTCATAAGTGTCCTGACTTGTGCTGCTGGATAGGCTCTGGCCCTCAGTGACCCTGAACTGGATTAAATGATTTAAAGTGTATTTGTGAGTGTATGTATACTGTATTTGAGGCACTGTCCGTTCTTTGAATGTTTTGTGTAACCATTTCATTAGGGTGGCCCTTGTAAGCTGATTAAAAGGCCTGATTGATCTATACAATTGCCAAGTTAATTTCTGTTGAAACAAGACTTTGTGGTCTAGCATGATCAAAAGAGAGAATGAATGAACACTGACAAACGTAAATCAACAGTGAGTATGCAAGTTTTATTTAATAACATTTTGACAGATGTGTTCGGAATAGCCTTACCTATAAGGGGGAAACAGTAAATTTTCAATGGTGGTATGAAATTAGGGTGAATTTCATTATGCAAAAATAATCAATACATTAATACAGCTGTTAGTGGGAAAAACAGTAAGAGTTACAAGAATAATTGGTCTGGCAAAAATGGCACTAACAACAACACCACTACACTACAACACTTACCTTATCATTGAGTAGTAGTTCTCTGTCTTGGAACTGAAAAACTCTACTTGCTACAAGTTTTCAATCCAGACATCTCTCCTGGCAGGTAGAAAATTCTTTGTGAGTTGTGGTAATTATACTTCAAAGACACGTAATATCCGATATGGTGTTCCACAAGGCTCTATCCTGGGTCCGCTGCTGTTCTCAATCTACATGCTTCCGTTAGGTCAGATTATCTCAGGTTACAACGTGAGCTACCACAGCTATGCTGATGACACACAGCTGTATTTATCAGTAGCACCTGATGACTCCGACTCTCTCGATTCACTAACACAATGTCTTACTGGTATTTCTGAATGGATGAATAGTAATTTTCTCAAACTAAATAAAGAGAAAACTGAAATTTTAGTGATTGGCAATAATGGATACAATAAGGTTATCAGAAATAAACTTGATGCATTAGGATTAAAAGTTAAGACGGAAGTAAAAAACTTAGGGGTAACTGTTGACTTTTAAATCGCATATTCATCAGACCACTAGGACAGCATTTTTTCACTTAAGAAACATAGCTAAAGTTAGACCTCTTATATCACTGAAAGATGCTGAGAAATTAGTTCACGCGTTTGTTTTCAGTCGACTAGATTACTGTAACACACTCCTCTCAGGACTACCCAAAAAAGACATAAATCATCTGCAACTAGTGCAGAATGCAGCTGCTAGAATCCTAACTGGGAAAAGAAAATCCGAGCACATTTCTCCAGTTTTGATGTCACTACACTGGTTGCCTGTGTCATTCAGGATTGACTTTAAAATATTGCTTATGGTTTATAAAGCCTTAAATAATCTCGCTCCATCTTATATATCGGAATGTCTGACACGTTATATTCCAAATCGTAACCTTAGATCCTCAAATGAGTGTCTCCTTATAATTCGAAAAGCTAAACTTAAAAGAAGTGGTGAGGCGGCCTTCTGCTGTTATGCACCTAAAATCTGGAATAGCCTGCCAATAGGAATTCGCCAGGCAAATACAGTGGAGCACTTTAAAACAAGGCTGAAAACACATTACTTTAACATGGCCTTCTCATAACTTCACTTTAACTTAATCCTGATACTCTGTATGTTCAATTCATCATAATAACTATTCATAGTGGCTCCAAAATCCGTACTGACCCCTACTCTCTCTTCTGTTTCTTTTTCCGATTTCTTTGAGGTGGCGGCCTGCGCCACCTCCACCTATTCAAAGCATCATGATGCTCCAACATTGATGGACTGAAAGCCAGAAGTCTACGTGACCATCATCATCAAGTCCTTCCATGAAAACCCTAAATACAAAGAGGACATTTTGATTTATGTTAGGTAGATTGCCCAGAGGGGACTGGGCGGTCTCTTGGTCTGGAATCCCTACAGATTTTATTTTTTTTTTCTCCAGCCTCTGGAGTTTTTTTTTGTTTTTTCTGTCCACCCTGGCCATCGGACCTTACTTATTCTATGTTAATTAATGTTGACTTATGTTTATTTTTTTATTGTGTCTTCTATTTTTCTGTTCTTCATTTTGTAAAGCACTTTGAGCTACATTTTTTTGTATGAAAATGTGCTATATAAATAAATGTTGTTGTTGTTGTCTTGTTTTAGCTAGACTAATATCTTCAAAAAACATGTTTACGCCTCCTTCATTATTACAATATAACCTAACATTCACAAATCTGTTTAATCCAATTCAGTTTGGCAGGGGCCTCAGTCTTATTTCTGAAGCCTTGGACAAGACACTTGTCTACTTTAGACCTTATTAAGTCGTCATGACACTGGGGCCAATTATGACTACGTCCACACTTAAACATTATCATGCAAAAACACAAACATGAGTCCCCGTTTTCACCTTTTGTACGCAATAACCCAGTGTTTTTAACCACCGAAATGGAGTCTTTTACAAACGCTCCCCGGAGCAGTATACATGCGAAAATACAAGCTCAAATCTGCATTGTTAACGGGTGAAAACTCGGGCAGAAATCGCGCTCTGATTTGTTCATGTTTATTACGAAGCCCTTCCCTGATTAGATCTTGCTTGTTACAACGCTTTATTCCCCGAGTGATCCCCCATCATCATAGAAGAAAAACATATTCCAACATAGCGAACACTGTACAGTTTACTGCATACTGTACTATACTTGTGTAAAAGGCGGTTGGTACACTTTAGCGATAAATCGCGTGGGTGGCAGCGTTACCATTCTTGTAAGGATTATTCTGCCGATGCGCATGTGCCCATGTAGGTGCATTTTTTGCGTTTTAGTGTGAGATCGTTTTTTTATTTTTAAAAACAGTATTTTAAATAGCACAGTAGCGTTGACGTAACTTTAGAGTGATCCGTTAAGCTTATACCATCCAGAAATGTCCGCTAATCCCATTAACATAAATGTGACTTCCTTTACTTGAACTTCCTTATCATGTTTTTACTGAATGTTACAATTTATTAAATTAGTGTAATGTCAAGTAATTAAAACAAAAGGCCTACACAGCTCATTTTTAAACCACGGACAATACTGAAAATTCTGGTGATCCTCGAATACATGTTTTTATTTGTAATGAACACACTTTACTTTTTGCACCGTTGTCTGCACCTTATTTTCATATTTAATTTCATAACCCACTTAACAACTTAAGGATAGCTGGGAACATGTGTTTATCCTGGCAGTATTTGTCACAAGGTGGGATCGAGCTGCACACCAGTCCATCACAGGACATGCTCGAACACTGACATGAATTGACTGCAACGGAAATAACAGAGAATGAAATGTGAACGCTGTAACAGAAATCCTCTGATCCGTTTTTACCATCTGGTGGCCCTGAGGCTAACTAGCCAGAAGCTCTAGGTGTACAGCAAGCAGGAACTGATCCGAGACACATTCACTCATTCCAGGCCGACATAAAGTCGCTAGGTGACCAAACAAGCTTTTTTTAAATGTGTTTATACGACAGCTATTTTTAGTGAGGACTGACATCTGAATTGCGCCAGCTTAAAAAATAAGACATAAAGATAAATTTAGAATCGGGCCTCGGATTCAATAATTGTAGGAAAGACATTTGCTACCACGCAAGGACCTTATAATGACGTTAAATCAGTAAACATGAAAAAAAAAACATGTAACGTTCAGCAACATAAACATATCACCTACAACGACGTATCCTGAAGCAACAGTAGTCTTTGCAGACACGAACAGCCGAAATCGCCTAACACCGTCGACTGTCAGCGCGAGCAGGGTACTGTTTACGCTTGAGCGTGCGCGCACACGCGCGACTCTTGCGAGGATTACGGTAAGGAGTCTGGCAGGCTGGAGGTCAGAGCGAGAGAAAGACAGGCAGACAGCAGTTGCTCGACGCTACAGCTTCATCACCGTAGACACTTCACTGTGGAAGAAGGCGCCTTGCCGAAATATAAGTCTGTATCCTCGCCTATTTGCAAAAATCAGCAACGAAGAGAGGTAAGGAACACAGTCTGCTTTTCGGGCTTTCGTTGCCGCGGTGGTCCCCCACGGGAGCCATTCGAGGTGACCGTTGCCCTAGCAGTGAGTGCTTGCAGTGACTCCTCCACTTCACAAGCTGTCCCTTAGGGCACCCATTGTAATGCTTGCTCTTCGTGTTTCGCTGTGATTAGCCTTCCACCTCAGTTAAAGTTACCGCAGGCAGATGCGCATTGTTCGTGGCGCTGGTGTGATTGTCTCATCGCTCGAGTGTGATGAATCGGCTCCCCGCCGAGCTCGGATCTCTTGAACTGGATCTCAGCCTTGTGATTTACTGCTGCACTTAAGCATGTTTCTCGTGTTTACACGCGAATGCCGGGGGGTCGTGTGGACGACTGTTCTTCATAGGTACTATTTTTATCTGCTAGCACGTAAACAGTGCGAGGACATCGCTGAGCTAGTGATCTCCAAAAACCAGATAGCAAAACAATGCAGACACATCTGAAATCCCTTTCTCTGGCATTGTTGCTTTGTCCATACTACACTAATGCCTTTCATTTCGAAGAAAGCCATGTGTGGCACAAAATACGTTTATTGCACTTTGTGTTCAAGCCTAAAATGGTAAAGAAAGAAAGAAAGAAAGAAATTTAAATAAAAATCTCATACATGAAAAAATGTTTAGATTCGTCTAAAACGGCAGTGGAGCTTGAAAGTGTTTTTAAGGTAACTCGCCTTGACCACCAGTCTTGATCTGCCAGCTGCATTGCTTAGCTCACTGATGCCCCATTTCCTGACACCAAGAATCAAAATGAGGTAGATGACCACATTTCGAGTGTTTTTTTCTATTATAAGCAAAAGCTGTAAAGATGTTGCATTGATTCCATTAGACTGTTCATACATGGCAGGTCAGCATTCCTTTGCTGTCCTGTTAATTGTTCTTTTAACTGTTTTTTATACATTGGCTTCAGTTTGTTTTGTTTTGTTTGCTCCATTTTATCCTGCAAATGACTGTAATTTGTACAGGGCAAATTTAAAGAAAAAAAAAATGAACCTCCCCTCATGATGAAGAAAAATGTCCTGTATAAGACAGTTTTACTGAAACAAGAAACTTGATGTCTGATAGTACTGAGGGTAAGGAGACGGTCATCACTGCCAAGAAGTGAAAAAAGAAAGGGCAATAGGAGTGAGAGGAGGCCCGGACAAAAGAAGAGAAAGAAGATGCCATTCACATAGGGGATAATTAATAATATGGCAGTGCTAATAAGAAATGCAGTTAATCTAATCAGAGACCATCACAGTTTCCATCCACTGCTCAAGGATCACCTGTACTGACGGACAGAGTGTTTGCTTCAAGGTGCCTTTGGATAACGTGCAACATAAACAAAACATGACCAATACTTGTTTCCCTCCTGCTTCTAGCTGCTAATGGAAAGGCCTTATAATGTGATCATCCAGCAATATGTCCACATAACCGTGGTGCACATTTGTTACGTTTTGGTCCTTACTAGTAGGCATACTACACGGGTGCTGGGCTCTATTAATTTTTTTTTTTTATTTTTGCTCATTGTACTGTGTTACAAATTTTGAACTAGATCGCCATTAAATCAGAAATACATTGATGTCTGCAATTTGGCAGGATAATTACTTTTTTTTTTTTTTTTTACATTTTTTTCTCAATTATTATTAAACCGTTTCCCTTTTTTCTGGTTGGATGTCAAGTGCAGTTCTTCATAGGTACTTTGCTTTTCACTTCAAGAGGGGCCCACTGAATCAACAAGCTAATTAAAAAGGCAGGGTCAGTTATAGTTCGCTCATTCTGAACCCCATGGAGAGAGCAGCCAAGGAGAGAATGAAAGCAAAACTGTGTGCCATTGTGAACACTGCTGCACATCCTCTCTCCATGACACACCGACACTGAGGACCTTCATCCAGTGAATTATTAAACAGAACTGTGTGTCAAGAAATGCCACTAGAGCTCCTTTATACCTTCAGCAATATGCTTGCATAATGTCTTACTTTAACTGTCAAGTCAGATATTTTCATTATTTTTAGTCATTTTTGTGTACATTGTATTGCTAGAATGTATTTATATATTTATTGAGCTTCTGTAAAAGGCCAAATTTTCTCCTCTGGTCAAGTAAAGTTCTATCTACCTGTCCAGCTGCCTGTTTTACATGGATTTTCAGTTCTGCATTCAACAGCTTGAGAATGTCGAAAAATCTTCCAGTTTATAAATTCATCTGCCAGAGTTTTTACTCCTGCCGTGTGTTAAGTTCTTTGTGTGTAGAAATGTAGTTTATTTTTCTACAGCCATCTTCCATCATGTTCTGCAGTGTGATACAGTTGAGGGCAGCCGCAGGATATACAGGAGAAAAATGTGTGGGCAGAACCTTTGACTTCCTGCTGATAAGTTGGGGGAGCTGAAGATTAGTGCCTGTTTTGTATACATTTTTTAATTAAAATATAATCTTTTATGGCTTTTTTTTGTTACACGTTGATATCTAACTGGCGTTGCATTGGTTTACATGTAAGATGGAAATTGTGCATATCTTTACATCGTAAACAAATTCAGAGGTATAATAACATTATTAATAATTTGGGATTGTTTACTTTCATGCACATTATCAAACATTTTTTATTTTATAAAAATGCATTTTATGTACAAAGTACAAGGAACCCCTTTACTGTTCAAATCTCAACAGAAATTAATTTGTTTGCTGGGCAGGTTGTAAGATTATACCAATGCTGGTTGAATCAGTGATGTGTTTCCTATTTGTGGTGTTTGCTGATAAGTGGAGTCTTGGCCTCTACACTGGTAGTGCATGCTGACTTGTGAATGTTTATTTTTTTATTATTATTATCAATATCTCTTTGCCTTTCATGTTATTTTATTTATTTTTTTTTTCATTCTTTTGTTTTGGACAGTTGAATTACGGCCTGTCGATGAGGCCATCAGCAATCATTATCATGCCTTCAACATTTTGCTATGTGCTGTATGTAATGGTGTAACATGCACGTGCAGTTTTGGCCACCTCCTGTTACTGCTTTGTATTTATTTGGAGAAAACAGGAGGAAAGGTGCCACTTCAAAACAGAAAGCAGAATAAATCAATATTTTTGTATAGAGTAAAATGTTAAGAAAAGGTCTCTTGGGACCCAGTTCACCTTATTTATTTCAAAGCAAAGCCATATTTTTGTTTTTTGGAATAATTTTAATGTTGTGGAAGGAGGCTTCAAATGTAGTATGATTCCTTTTTAGCTAACCATCTCACCAGTTGTTCCACTAAGCTAGCCATTTTTTTCTGACCGGTAACTGTGAGGTGTTTTCAATGATTACCGTAGGGCATCCACATCTCACTGAGCAGCAGCAATGTTGTGTTTTAGATTTAGCCAGTGCCCCATTGTTTGTTTTGTTACCTACCAGGACAGTAGTGACCTTGTGCTTTTTCAGCCTGGTTTAGTTCAGTTGGTACCTTGTTTGTTTTAGTGGTGTTTTTTTTACTGTTTTATTCTGTGCTTTGATCCAGCTGTCAAGTACCATCATCTTCTTGTGTGTGTCTTATCAGTGTCTTGTCTCTGTCCTTTTGTCTTCAATGCAAGCCTGTGCACTTAAAAATTAGACACCTTGTTTTGTGCACTTCAGTGTGAGATGTGCTGTCTAGTTCTCCTTCTTTTCTTCCTTCTTATACCTGTGGGAAGCAGGTGTTTGTCTGTAACTTGTAGCCCTCTTCAGGTAGCTATGTATAACCTGGAAAATGCAGTTCTCACCATCCGTTAGTTTTCACCATGATAGGTCTGTTTAATAACACAGTGGTACTCCCTATATTAAGAAGACCAAAGTAATTGTATAAAATTATGTTTTCATCAGATATTTCCCCACATTAAGGTTTGTGCTTTGGACCCGTGAGGTTTAATCCAAATAAATAAATGTTTCTCTGTTAGTGCCCTATTACTTTGTTATTTGAACCAGACCTTTTAGGCATTTAAACAAAGGAGCTCAAATATAACCTCAGCCATTTAGCAGGCATAAAGTAAGACTTTTTGTTTGCCCAGTTGGATCATGACAGCTAATAATCACAGTATTTTATTGACACACACCATTATTGCTAAGAGTGTTTTCAAACAGTTGGTGCATTATTTTAACTGTATCTTGAATATAACCACTTCTTCTGAAAATTACATTTTTCTTTTGTTTGTTCAAGAAAGGTACTTGTCATATATGGCTGTCTATCTAGTCTATCCATTTACTGATTAATTCACTATCAAACCCACTTAATCCAGTTCAGTGTCACAAGTCTGTCCAGGTAGCATTAGGACCAAGACCTGCCAGTCCATCACATGGAATGAAGAGATAAAAACGAATGCTAGTTATTGCTAATGTGATTGCAGAGAACATTTCATTAAACCATTTTGAGGCATTTTGTGAAAATAAACCTAATAGGTAATGCGACAAGGCCTTTCGACTTGCTATGTCAAGGTGAAATTCCAATTTGAGAATATGGGTGGGCAGCTTAAGACACCTTTTACATGCTTACTTAACATGTGCACCAATTCCATGATGTACTTGTGTAATTAATTTTCATACATTACTTTTATTGATGGGTCTTGTGGTCTTAAACTTCATTAACCAAATACATGTCGCTAAAATCTAGTCGCAAGTTTCTTTCGCATATTTGTAATATTGTTCGTGTAACGTTTTTGACTTAATACCTATTATAAATCCTTTTTATTTAATTCTTTAAGAGTATGAGTGTGAAAATGAGTTATATTCCTTGTGTGTTAGAAATAAAATGAAAAAGTTAGTTATGCCATACACAGAATTTTAGCTTGGTTCAGATAGGCATACATGTAACCGAATTTTTATATAGATTTGCACTTAGAAAAAAGAATTATTTGTTGAAAGTATAAGAGCTTTGTCACAGTGCATGCACAAAACCTGAAGGCTGATTTTATGGGGAAAAAAAGGTTTGACGGTTGCAATACCTCATTGAATGCTGGTGTGCTTGTCTACTATCGTCAATGAACAACGGATTTATTTTCATTTTTAATGGCTACATATTTGCACCCATTCTGGTCATGTAAAATTTTTATTGTGTTGAATATAGTTTCTTTCATGTCCCACTCTTATCTTTATTTTGACAGCATTTCCCAGTTTAGTTGATGAATGAAAATGTCATGTCAGTTCCACACAGAAACATAAAGTTACTGTCTTTCACCCATTTACATTTGCTTTTTTTGGTTATTGCAAAATTGTTTCACATCTTCACTTTGAGTACACTTTGTTGATTAATGTAATTAATATGCCTAAATTAGGTTGCCACATTAATTTTAAAGAAAATCTGCTATTTCGGAACCATTTTTAGAACTAAGTATAAATAACATAAATTTATGTCATGATAAGTAATGTAGCTGTCTTAGTTTATTATTAAAACAATAAGTTGCTTTCAGTCATGCAAGATTGTAAGAGAAAAAAAATAAAATGAAAACCTGCAGATGGGGGATGTCATTGCCAGAGATGAAGATGCCTTTTTTTTTTTTTTTTTGCAGTTTTCTCAGTAGGTGAGAATACAAACTTGAAAAAGTGTATCATTGCTTGCAGTTTCTGCTCCTCACTCAGAGTACATTTCTTGATATTCATTGCATATGACATGAAGAGGACAGTTTGACATGCACGTAGACAAAACTGACATGCTGAGAAATGCTCTTATACCAGTAGCTCTGTGGTTCAGTTCCCTACATCTTTGTCTGTGGTTATGTTGCTACAGTCTCAAGTTCTGCTGTGCATCGGAGCATTTAGCAGTGCAGTTTTGCACTAATGAGACCAACTTGTCAAAATCTGCCTTTGGTTTCATCACAGCAGAGGGTGCACTCTGACATGTCTAAGAAAGCCACTGGCAAGCTGAAGGCGAGAGGCTGCACTAGCTAGTTTAGAAGCAGGAACTAATATTTCATGAAGCTTTGCTGTGAATCAACAGTCAGAACAAATCACTAAAGCTAAAGCAGGATATGATGAATTTGAAAGTAGAGCTTCCTGTGAGAAATTTGTGTGACACAGTGCCGCTTCTAGGGGGCTTAAGTTATGACAATATTTGTATTTTTGCTATTCTTGGCCTCCAGCATATTAATATAAATTGAACATAAGCATCTAAGTTAATATAGTCATGCAGTTTTTTTTTTATTTTTCACTCCATTTCTTGCTCTTTAGTACTTATAACAAGGCCACACTACAGTGTCTAGAGTAATTAAAAACTGTTCATCAATCAAGGCATTCTTGGCCATCAAACTATACTCTGGGTATTAGTTAGTTGTTTTTCAAATATTAAAATAATGGTGAAATTGTGCCATTAAACAGAGTGTTTTAGTAAGTTGTTACTTGCAGCTGGAAATATTAAGAACACTGCTTTTATAACAGCATATTTAATAAGTGAAATTGATACAGAATCAGTTTTAATCTTAGTCTCCTACATACCAACTGAACAAAAGTAAGAGCTTCAGAATGAATAATTTTGTTCTTCATTAGCAAAGAACAATATTGAATGTGTGCATGCACAGAAAAAAGGAATTTTCCAGAATCTTGAACTATGTTAAAGTGTGTCAGAGGTGGCTGGGGTGGCAACCCGGCCGGTACGCCCAGGAGGACCGGAGGAGGGCTTGCGCCTTCCCCAGACCATCTGGGGGCAACCACCCTGGTTCCTTTGGGGGCCACGGGTACAGAGCTTTGAAACTCCACCCTGTAGGGGCCTGTGGTCACCGCCAGGGGGTGCCCCCATGCCTTTGGGGCCCTGGACCTCAGCACTTCCCCCACACCAGGAAGTGCTGGGGGAAAGAGGAGCAGGGACACCTGGAGTGCTTCCGGGGATACAGCCGGCACTTCCGCCACAAGGTGTCGTGTCTGTGGGAGATTGCCGAGAAGGACCTGGAGCACATCCGGGTGTGAATAAAAGGGGCCACCTCCCTTCATTTAAGGCGAGAGTCGGGAGCGGAGTGGACTGAGCTTACTGGAGGAAGGCAAGGAGGCGGCCTGAAGAGAGTAAGGCATTGTGTGGCCAGGACTTTGGGGACTTTGGGGGGCTTTGTGGTGCACTTGACTTTTGTATATATATTGTAAATAAACACGTTTGTGGGTGACATGAACGTGTCTGCCTGTCTGTGTCCGGGCCAGCCTCCACAAGTGGAGGGTAGCATTTTCCTTCACAGAAGGCCAAACTGATTACTGCTTTCAAGGATGGGAGGCAAAGCAAGGATTGAAGGATGTGACCTTTTTCAACGTAAACCATTCAAGTGAAGTCACTTGTGAATTCTTTCACCAGTGCGGGAGAAGTACCTGATGACTGAAAAGCTGCAGCTTCACAAGAAACTAGAAAAAATTAATTACTCTAATTATAGATCAGTAAGCATAAGATTTGACTCATGTAAGGCTTTGGAAACTGGTTAATGGGTAGGAGACAAACAAGTATAAGTAAATGAGGATTAAACATAATTCAATATTTACGTTGTAGCCCAGTGCCAAACTGGTAGGCAATGCTTCGTCTGTTCTTTTGACTCCTAGATTCAAATTTTAACCTGGTTACTTTTTTTTTTTTAGGAGTTTGCCCGTTCTACTTCAGTCTGCATGAGTTTTCTTTGGTTACTCCAGTTTTAGGTTAGGCTGATTTGGTGACTCTCAATTGATTCCCTGGGTGTGTGCAAGAGCTTATCCTCTGATCGGGGCATCTTGTTCTTTTTTGTTTCCTGCCTCAAACCTAGTGCTTTTGGGGTAGATTCTGGCACCAATGCAAACTTGAATAAGTAAGCTTCAAAATAAATGAACCGATAAGTATTCTGTATTGTGAGAAATTGACAATATAATGAGTGACACAGTGATGTAGCACTTAGTAATTCTGCCTTACAGCTGCAGAATCCTGAGTTAAATTGCTGGGACCAGCCAGGCATTAAGCTTACCCAAATGCATATTTCACAGGAAATGTTTTGTCTGTTCATTATATTTGTACACATTTATTTTAACATTAAAATAATTAGTCAGAGACTGTTTACATTTCTGAAAGCATTTTATACATGTTTTGGTTAGGAATAGAATTTCTACCCAGCACCTTCTAAATAAGGCTGCTATTTGTATGTCTGGCTACAAAATGTTATGTCTGTAATATCCCAGATTTCATCTGTTAGCCCTCCCTTATGTAGAGGCACATTCTTTTAGTATGTGTCTCAGTTGTTAGTATAGTCTTAAAGTTTATTGTGATTGTGAACTTGTGCAGCATTCATTTGTAATGGGACAGACAGGAAGTATAATGGGAACGCCCTTTCAAAGTGGTAACCCACAGTGGGACAGTTCAAAACAAAACATTAAAAAAACTCAAGCTAGCTGAGCTGTGACGTACTCTTATCCTCTCACCCCATTCAATAATAAAACATTATTGGCTTTGGAAGAATTTTGTTTTTAATAGGTGTTTTTGTATGATGTTATACATTATATATGCATTTAATTTGCTTTTTATTTTATTGTACAATTCAATATAATCCTTAATTGCATTTTTATAGAGATTGACCACCAGTGTCATAGAAATTTCTTTCAAAGTGTTGACTGTAGTACTAGGGTGTTGTGCCGTGTTAGCCATTATGAATGTAGTGAAAAGTCAAGCAAAATGACACTTTTTATTGGCTAACTAAAAAGATTACAATATGCAAGCTTTCGAGGTAACTCGGGCCCCTTCTTCAGGCAAGATGTAATCAAAGTGTTGACTGGAATTGTATGTTTTAACAACTAAGTGGAAAGGCAAGATGTTGCAGTTGGTAACTCTGGATTACGGAATAATTGGCAGTGGCAAGCTGGGTATTCAGATCTTGCTGATAAAGTGGATTTCAGTGTGGCTGGTGTCATCGTCTCTAGATGGAGTGTGGTAGCCTGACTTAAGGTAATTGATTAGTCTTTACTGTCAACCACGCTTATTGACAACATATCTTGTTCTATCACTGTATATCCCTTATTTGTGCTTTTTTGATTGACAAAATGTCTTGTTCTGTCAATTTACAACATTGCATATCCCCACTCTGTATGATTGCTTGTGTTTCGTTTTTTTTCTTCCTAGTGCTGTTGATGTGCTAAGTTGCTTAGCTCCAACCTTGCAAGCCTAATGCTTGTATCATATGTGATAATGTATTGTAGATCTGCAGATTTGTGTGTCAGTGCTTTAAAAATTATCTCCTTGAAATTAATTTTGTGTGCAAAGATTGTGCAATTTACTCTTGTTTTCTTTGTAAAGCTCATTGTGATATTGTGTTACTTGAAGAGTGCTATCTGAAGTAAAGATTGACTGACTTAATATTACTTCTTATCCCTAGCAAATGGGCCTTGAAAAATTAACAATGGTAACAATTATGTTTGTTTCATTAATCTCAAATAGCATACTAGATAGAAAATAAGACACCCACCAGACAGAAATCACATTAACTCTTGTCAGGTTAGTCTACAGAGCACCCAGTTTTGCTCAAACACTTAATTATTAACTTCTTGCAGGATCTGATAATACAGATGTCATTCTGGCCTGGTTGTCAAGAGCAAAAGCAGGCTTTTAAAAAGTCAAAATGACTTCCCCTTCTTGTTTATCAAAAACCTGCTCAGCACAAGGATGATGTTGCTAACTGCCTCAGTCATCCAACAGAATTGTGTTGATTTAATCCTTTTAGGCAATAATATTAATAATAATTCCTGTTTTAGTTTGTGATTGGATAAAATCTGAGTTGAACTGAAAACTACAAAATACTGCAACAAACTAGGAACAAAGTTTATTTTAGTCTTGCTAGGTCTGTCAAATAGAGAATAATTGGTATATGTCTTGAATTCTACTTGAATTCTACTCAAACATAGATGAAATCCTATTGATTCTATGATGGACTACACCTCTGTATACCACCCACCCTGGAAAAAGAAGTGCTACAAAATTCAAGAGTATCGATTTTATTAAAGAAGAAAGTGATGCAATGAAGCTCACTGAGAGCACCTTCTAAAACAGGGGTCCTCAGTCCCAGTCCTGGAGGGCCACAGTGGCTACATGTTTTTGTTCTAACCCGGTTGCTTAATTAGAAAGCAATTCTTGCCAATAATTAAATTTCATGGCTTGTTAGTGCTTTAACTCTGCTATGTCAGGTAATTCTCATATGCTAGATTTTCTTCCCCTTTCTAAGGATATCATCCAAATGAACTGAATGCTAAAATGGATGAGTAATTCTCAGTCCTTCATTTTTTTCTCTTCACTTTCTTTCCAAGTATTTAATTAAGCCCAATAGTGCATGATAAATACACACAGGTGTAAATG
>JANRMT010062792.1:90245946-90279459 GCA_026402145.1 Polypterus bichir lapradei | reverse complement strand
CCCTGGTGACCCCATACATTTTAGTCTGAATTCTCATTTAAATGACCACGTAACCTTAGTTTTCATGTGTTGCCTACCCCCATATGAGATGCTTTTACTACCACTTTTGTGACCAAGTAGGTTCACCTGACTTTCTGCTAGTATTTCATGACCTCCTTGTCATTGTGGTTCTCTAAAAATAATAACTTGTGGGGTATCAATGTCCACTGGAGTTCTGCTGTCTCACTGGCAGGCTCCCCTTTTAAAGCCAGTTTTGTTTGGTCCCTACTTTTCTTGCCTTTTATGTTCCAGGCACCCTTCTGCAAATCAAAAGGGAGGAAAGTGAAAATACCTTACAAAATATCTTCTGGCCCAGGATAACTGATTTAAACCACTTAACAGTCAAGGAGTGTAAACTGTTTATTCCAGCTTTGGAAAGAACCACTTCACACATTTTCCCCTTTTTTTTTGCCAATAGGATCTATGTAACAGAATGGATCTGTTTTGCTTAAAGGAGAAAAATTGCTTTTAATTTAGATGGATGTTAAAGTTTGCAACAACTGAGAACTAGAAGATTGTTACTAACAATTCCACCAATCTATTTAATTTAGTTCAGTGTCTTTGGGCCAGAGCCTATCCTGACCAGAGTGCGTGCAAAGCAAAAAAATAAATACATTTTTGACGGGTCATCCGTGAACTAAATGGCACACTTATACAAACAACTGCAGACATTTAATTGAGGCTATGTGGATGTTACCAGTAAAGCTACCTTTTTTTTGTACACAAAATTCAGCCAACAGTGATGTCTGAAATTAAACAATTCAGCTTTATAAGAGATAAGTAGGAGCCAGAGTGGCCAACCTGCTGTTTTAGGTGATGTGAAAGAGTACTGTGATATGTAGTGTTAAAAATAAGTAAAGAAATAAAATGCAGGAATGAACTTTTCTATATCTGCTGGAGAAAGCAGTCTTTAAATAACGTTGCACTATGTTTGGTGATCATAGTCCTAGCAGCTATAGTATTCATCTGACAGTGTGCAGAAGCCGCAAGAGATAATTTTTTTTGAGTTCTTTGGATTGGTGATGGTGAATATTGTTTACTTGAACATAAAACATTAAAGGGGGAATGTTTTTGTGTTTGCTGAAAACAGATAGAGCTTTCTTTGTAGTGTGCAGGTCAGGAAACCATGAGGTCTTTTGCTCTCTTGCTAAAGTCTCAAAATTCAAGTTTCATGCCATGGAGTCTCCAGTGATCTCAATGTCCAGTGAGAGTGCTGACAAAGATAGGGAACTCAGATGTTTGTACCTGTTGTTTGTCACTCATTTAAAGTTGAGTTGAGTAGATAACAGAGACAAGGACCTTGATCTCTCCTTGAGTCAGTTATATTCCTAAAGTTCATCATGGAAGGACATGGTTTTAAAGGAGTTTTCAACTTGTCAGTTGATTTTACTAACTCACTTAGTAATCTCATGTAGCCCCCACACTGAAAGAAAGAATCTGTACTGAATGTGAGAGAGGTGCCATGAACTCTTGCAGGCAGACTTTCTTTTTCTGTTGTACAGCTTGGAATTAAGGTGGTGGACCTGTTTTTCTAGGGCGTCAGTTCTTCAGTCACACACTGAAGTTCAGAACTACAATTCCTCATTCTTTTTGGTGAGTTAAAAGAAATAAATGGATATCCATCTGCACAGCAGAAATTATATAAGTCATAGACACTTTAACCAGTCAGACCTAAGGAAAAAAAAATAACAAAATGAAAGGTTAGTCTTTGCCATCTTATAATGTTACTTTTCTTTGTTACTTTTAAAGTGTATGTGCTTCAGAATCTTTAAGCATGGATTAAAAGATTTAGAGGGGTCGGATTTCTTTAAGTAAGATGTATAACATGTGTTCCTGGATGTAACAGATAACAAAATGTTAACCACAAAATAAATAATAAGTTGGAATCATTCACTTGGTCTCATTTCTATGATCCAGAGTTTAGCTTTGTGACTCCTACCATTTATTCTTGATAGATAGTAGATACTTTATTAATCCCAAGGGGAAATTCACATTCTAATTATTGATAATGTTTTTGCTTATGATTTGCATAATTATATAGTTTTTGATGCCTTCATTGTCATTTGTTAAGAAATAGGTAGTTGCAAAGAATCTCATTTTTCCCTTGGAGGATGTTTAAATATTTGCAAAAAACTGAATATTTTTTAAAAGCAGTTAGATGGGCATTACAGTGGCTTAGTGGCAAAGGCTGCTGCTTTGTAACTCCAGGGGAAAGAGTTTAAAGTAATGATCTGGTCATATTCTGTAGGGTGTTGTACAACTGCTTTCTGTAGGCTTACCTAATTAGTTCCATGTACAATATGTTAGGGGATTTAGACTTTAAATTTGGCTTGTTATGAATGTGCCTTACCATGGATTAACACGTTATCCAGAGCTGCTTCCTGCCTATTGTAATTTTGTAAATTTAATTTGAAAATGAACAAATAACAGATAAAGCATCAAATGAATTGAAAGTTTCTACACATTTCATAAAATAGCAAATGTATGCCATATGGTTGCTGCCAGTTTATAGTCACTTACTGTACATGTTTGACGGGAAAAGACATTTTTCAAAACAAAAAGGTAGGACAATACAAAAAGACCTGCCCAATAGATGCCCAAAGCATCTAGATTGATCATTTTCACTAAATAGATTGTTTAGAGGTTTGTCATTGTCTTTCAATACTCCATTGTCTCACTTAGCAATCTTACTGATATTCAGAACAGAAAGCAGTTCTGAATCTGCAGCTAATCTTATCTGACCAGAAATTGATTAATGACAGCATCAGTTTAGAAAATACTTGAAGTTTTTAATAAAATATTTGTAAATAGTTCTAAAATATGTACTATGTTAAGTTTTTAAATTACATGAAAATATTATTCATTTTCAATGCTAAAAAATTATCTCAGATTATTTCAACCAGGAGAAGGAATTGTGCAATTGGCTATGTGTTTGCCTCAGGGAAATGTATCTTTGTGGTGGCTGCTAGAAGTGTGTGCAAAGCTAACACATGCTTACCTTAACAGAGTGCAAAAGACATGCACAGTCTATGAAATCCTTAGCTGTAACCAGGTTAAGGATTTTCATGACCATATACGTGGGTTACTTGTGTAGAAATCTACATGTGCTAACGTAGTTTCTCAGAGGCCAATATCCAAGTTTGTGTAACAGGAATAAGGTTATACTTGGCATTTTTGCAACTGAGTTTTTGTGAATAGCATGATTATTAAAGTGCATGTAGACTTACTCATTTACAAGCTTAGAAATCTGTACCAGGGCTGTCAGAGTGAAAGTCGCTATTCATATACAGTATAATATGAATGTGTTACTAAAAAATTGTACTCAATGGCAAAACCAGATATTTGAATGTAAACTATTGGTTGGTCATTTTATCTCATACAAATTTCAACATTGTATTGCACCAGGTGCACTATGTAATATTGTGATATTTTGCAGGTCACTTCTTATTGTTGAATGGTAATTTTGTATAATTACTAGTAAAATAGATGGTATGTTTTGTGAATGATTACTTCACTGCTCTGCTTGTTTTATTTTCGAACTGTTGATTATCAAGCTTTGGAAACAAAAGCTGTCTTTCTTTTCTCATTAAATATAATGGAAAATAACTGTCTTATTTCTGATTTTCCTGTTGACATTGTAATAAAATCACTTTTTAAAGAGACTTTTCAATGTCAACAATGATCATTTTAGTTACCACAGACAAGCCATGGTTTTACAGTTAGTCTGCATCTTTCATTTGGCTGCTGACTTGATATATATTACCAGAAATAGACATAACAAAAAGAAAATATTACATTGTATTACATTTTTTTACTTTAATCATAAAGAGGAAAAAATACAGTGTCAGTTTAGTTTACTCCTTTAGTTTAGTCGCCCGTTGCACTTAACTGGTGTCCTGCGTTAGGGTCCTTCACATGTTTTCTGTTGTTCATGAGCTACTTTTCATCTAGCCATCAAATTAACTCTTGCCTATTCATCATGTGCTTTACTTTAAAATTGTGTTCAGCATTATTAACTTACTAGTTTCCTGATAAGTGTTCTTTTACATATTTTTCTTTTTGTAAGTTGCTTTGAATAAATGTGTCTGATGAAAAATAATGATGCTAACAAGGAGGAAATACTTTAAAAGACAGATTATATCTCTTGGTGTCTAGAAGAAAAAGAAACATACATGGGGGAGAAAATAAAGACTGGGTTAATGACCTTGTTTAATGTTTGAATATTCCAGCTATTTTGTGTGTTTCTTATGGGCATCACCAATAGAATGAAGCAATCTGAACAGTTTCACTTTCTCTTTGATTACATTACTTTGCACTTGTAGTAAATGCTGTTTTTTGTGAATGGGTGTGTTTTTACGTCTCACATTTGTCTGAACGCTGCAGTTTTCCCCTGCATTTTTGATGCACAAGCGATGAGCACATCATGCGTTATTGATATATCATGAGCAAACATGTAAAAATATTGATAATAAAAATCTAAAAAGCAGCATATTACAAACCTACCATACATGTAGCACTGGGAATTTTTAACCTACCTTTGAATGCTTTCAGATTGTATACTTCAATTTAATTCAAATTCAAGTTTTCATTTTTGACAGCCCTACTCTGCACACATTGTCAAAAAATGTAAACAGAGAGAACAGCATTCAGTTAACACCAACCGATATGTAAATACAAAATACATACATACCTAAAATCTACATGTAGCAGCATTTTTTGTTTCTTCATAGTCCAAGCAGCGATAATTTTTAAATGATAGTGTAAAGTACATCAAAATATGGACATGTTGGTAACCGAGCAAATGGTGGGGTAGGGTTTGATGAGAAACAGTGTGCATAGATCCCAGAGAAAGAAAACCTCTACGGCTTCTGGCCTTTTGCAGGAGGTATGTTAAAAGTCTAAGTGACTTAGACCAGCTGTCTGCTCTGCTTTTTTTTTTCTTGAGAGTCTGTGGTGTGTTCAAATTAGTGCCATTGATTTGTGAGACTAAGGTTTGAGGTGGGTCTGTTACTGGTGAGGATGTCATCTCCCCTTCTCTCAGAGGTGCTTAGTTTGTAACATCAATCTACATTTGCATTTGTTTAAAGCACATTATGAAGAAACCTCTAAACTGTTTTTCCAGTCATGGCATTTTTGTGCTTGTAGTAAAGGTATTTTTTTACGTATGTGTAAATGTGTCTAGTGCTTTGATTTCGTCATGGGGAGGACAAAGTGAACTGGAACTGGAACTGGAACTAGAATTGCAATGAAAATATGAAGGTTGATGGGCCCATTTATATTAGCAGGTAGATTATTCTAGAGCTTGGAGGATCTCCAACTGATGGCACTTCTTCCTGTATTAGTTTACACTTACCCTTGTAATTTGAAGAAGATCTGTATCCTCTATATGACATGTGAACTCTGGAGCACTGGCAATGGTTCTGTAACTGAAGGAGAAGTCAAAGTCGTTCATTTTATTTATTTAAATAAGAATTTAATAGGCAATAAGCATACATGGGAGCCAGTGCAGAATTAGATTCTTACAGTTGTGCTTTGTAGTTTTAACCTATGATATCGCTTTACCAGCTTGTTGTCGTGGAGCAGTACATTTTAATCTGTATTGTATTAACGCACAGTTGAATACGTTGCATATGTTTGTAGCTGACACGTTTACAAGTGAACTCAACAGCTGACAGATTCATATTCTTTTTTTTTCCTTTTTTTTTTCCATATTTCCACAATTGAGCACTGTGAGTTTAAGTGACTTACTCAGTGTCTGTGTCTGAGTCAGTGACTGTGTTTCAACCTATCATCTTGTGATGCAGTGTCCACTACCTTATTTATCAGGTCAGCTCATGTATTAATTTAATCATTTTCATGATGTTGTACAAAAAATAACACATTTTTAACAGTTGTCTAATGTTGCTTTTGAAGTAAATGATTTTGGCTTTACGAGGTGTGGCAGTAAAGTAATGAGACTGATTTTTTATTTACCAAAGTTTTTATTTTGTTCAAACATCAATGTTATCCCCTTCAAAGTAGTTCCCTTGGGCAGCTACACACCGATGGAGACGTTGTTCCCACTGTTGGTAGCAGCGCTGGAAGTCTTCAACCGGTATGGTCTTCAGCATGTCCGGTACACTCTTTTGGATGTTTTCTAAAGTCCCGAAATGACGTCCTTTGAGGACATTTTTCAGTTTAGGAAAAAGGAAAAAGTCACACGGACTGAGGTCAGGTGAATAAGGGGGCTGGGGAACCACAGGAATGCCTTTTGAGGTCAAAAATTCTGTTATGGAGAGGGCAGTGTGACATGGGGCATTGTTGCAAATGTTCAGTCAAAATTTGATGAACGGTAAATCTGTTCAAATTTAATTGTTCACTCAACATTCTTAATGTTAAACGACGGTCTGATCTCACAAGAGTGTTCACACGTTCGATGTTTTCATTGGTTTTCGAAGTTGAAGGCCTCCCTGAACGGTGTTCATCTTCAACGTGTTTTCTGCCTTCCAAAAATGATTTGTGCCAGCGAAAAACTTGAGCTCGGGATAAAGAATGTTCCCCATAGGCCTGTTTTAACTTTTCAAACGTCACACTTGCCGATTCTCCAAGCTTAACACAAAATTTAATGGCACAACGTTGCTCCAAATTCCGCTCTTCCATTTTGCGTGACGCACAACCAAAAACACAACTTCGCTAATAGCAGTCACAAAAATCACGTAGTTAACGGAAGGAGTTGAAACTCGCACTGAGCTATGGGAGGGTACTGATACACGTGCTCTATCAAGGACAACAGCGAAGCGTTGCCAGATCACTTGCAGTGTTGCCAGTCTCATTACTTTTCTGCCACACCTCGTATAAAAGCTGGGCTGCTTATAGACACATTCTAAGTGATAAACATGAGCATTAGCCTAATGGACATTTCCTGTGTAGTTTGCATTAGAGAAACTAATAAGTTTCTACCTAGTAGATTGGTTGTATACTAGAAAAGAATTAAGTAATTTTGTTCTGCTCCTATCTGACATTCTTCTGAGTTGAATTCTTTTGAAAAATAACTGAAATTTAGGAGTAGTTGGTATGATTAGAAATCTGTATCACCGTTGTAAGTTCCATATGGTATTGTCTGGCATCCCATCCAGGAAGAAAGGTGTCCCCTTGTCAGGAAGCAATGGAGTAACATCCTGACCAGGTTGGGAATTTATCCCTTCCCTGGAAGGGAGGCCTGAATGATGGAAGGATTGGGGGAGCTAGCCAGTATATATTCTCCTGACATGCTAGAGGGCAGCATCCATATGTCACTGCTCCCATTTTCCATACCACAGAAAAGGCTGGGAATCTTCGTCCCGTGGAACAGCCCTGTCATGGATGCTGCCAGGGGGAGCTACAGGGATTGACCATCCCTACTTTATGACACTTCCACCTGACCTGGAAGTACCTCCTCCAGACTTTGCCAAAACACTGGAAGCACTTCCAGGGTCTGGCTTAATATGGAGTCAGAATTTGGAGGCAGCGGACACCACTTGTGAGGAGGAAGAAGAGTTTGTAAAAAGAGAAAAAGACAAAGAATTCACAGTCACTGTATATAAGGTGCTGTGTAAGGTACATGAATGAAATTAAAATCATTATATTTGAACCCATGACTGTTCATGTCAATTGTGTCCAAGGTTTGGGGCTCAGTGATGCCCCTATCTTTCACAACAGCATAAGTAAAACTTCTGACTGTTTCAGTATAATGTATTTGTACTCTTTAGACTGAAACTTATGTTAACAAATAGCAAATATATAACAGATTGATGTAAAGATGAATTAACACAGGTGCCTCTCATATTCATTGGAATGCTTAGTAATGCTCTGCTGCTCACCTAGATGTGATTGCAGGTGTTCAACTCTCTTGAACAGTATCTTTCTCTTTCTTACTCACTTGTGCCACCGCTGCCAAGCAAACACAGCACAAGACATGACTTATTTCTGTCCATCCTTCTTGTTTGGATTGACTCACCCATTAGGTTGAGCTGCACATTGCCCTGGGTAATGCACTTCACACATTTCAAATACAAGTCCATACACAATAATGTTACCTTTAAGACACTAATATACCAATTCAGAATCACATTTCTTTTACTTACATGTTGTATATTTTATGTTTAACTGTGTTTGCATATTTTCCACAACTACTGATAAAATGTTTTTTTCAAAACGCCTACAGGAAGATAAATTTCCTTCTGCCCCTTCCGTTAAATGGGATAACAGAATGAAGTCTAAAGCAGTCTTGAGCTAGATCGGCCTTTCAGTCTAGAGTTGAGAGGTAAACTGGAGCAAGTCGTCAGTGCTGCAGGGAAATTGAAGGGGGTGGGCCTCAGTATGAAATACTTTATTGTGCTTTCAGGAGTGCCAGGTGGGCAGATGCCAGGTAGACAGAGATTAAATAATTATTGAGGCAGGCCCACAGAGGTGGCAGGCTTTGGCTTGTCTTCTGTTTTATTATCCATAATTTAATAGAAGTGTGATATGGGACTGGAAAACTGACTGGAGGAATGTTTTGTAGTCTGTTTCTCACTTAACACCATCAACTGCAAACATCATGAAACCATGGATGCACATGAAAATGACAGTATCTTTTAATATGTTTTGAAATAAAAAGTCCCACCCATCCCAAGGAAACCAAAGACCTACAAGTGCTCTCAGTTTATCATTCTTTCTGCTGTTAGTTTATCAATTCAGCACAACGTACACACAAAAAGAACACAGGAATAACTGTACAGTGTGTTCATTTGAAAGTATTTGAAGAGTTTGTTTTGTCATTTGTTTATAACTGTGCTGGCGACTGAGGCGAAGTGGGAATAATAGTGTTAAGGTCATGTCACATTACATAACGTTTGTAGCATATTTCCATCGTAGACTTCATTTACATGACTTTAGCAAGCATGAGACAGTCGCAGCAGGCTCCCATGTTTTTTGTGAGGTCTAGCATACCCAATAACTCACTCCAGGTAGTCCAACAGGTTAGATTTTGTCTTCAGTCGTAGGGCGGGCTCTGTCTGTATGAAAACTGACTACCAATGAGCGCCTTTGTGGAAGTATAATGCATATAATGCAGCAATGAGAAATAAAGAACGTGGGCGTTTTACAGACTGAAGAGGGACTTGTCTGTCTGATGTTTCATGCTTTACATATGACTATAGAATGGGAAAAAGAAGTGAAAGGCAGAGAGATTGTGGTTGAACTTGCCATACCTATAAACACTTATTACAGCACTGGTTCCATCAAGCATCAGTTTCTTAGTCAAAGGGTCAAGCACACTATTCTTTGGAAGTTTGAAACGGTGCTGGAAGGTCATCATGCATTATGTTACCAGACATGCCCAGTCATTTTTAGTCATGTGAACTGACATGTGGCAAGTTTAGCAACTGCAGTTGTCAAGATTGACATCCCCCCCAACTAGAAGTTGTGTATTGTGTTTCTAAAATATGTTGATTACCCATTATTGACTGCTTTTTGAGGATGTCCTTGTCTTACACCGAGGTTTTCTTGGTTTACCTCAGCGGTCAAGCAATGTCAATTCTGTGTGTATATGTTTTGTTTTGTTTTGTTTGTTTTTCCCTGCTACTCTGCCTCTTGTGTTAGAAAAGTATGATCGACTGCCTTTGTGTTATATTCTAAATGGTACTAAATATGTAGATCTGTAAAATAGATAAAATGTGTTCAGTAATCGGGAAGACAGACAGTTTGTTATAGAAGAGAAAACGGACTTCTTTGAGTTATTTAGACTACATTACATTGTACTATGAGTAATGGAGTACATTGTGTAAAGAGACTGCTTTTTATTCTCCTCTACAATTAAACTATAGAGCAAATTTTCAGTTGATTTTTATGTGGAGTGAGCAACAACTCAACAGAGACCATGCTTTCCCCTGCATTACAAAAAAAAAAACAACCCAGCAACAATATGTAGTTAACGTAGTGCTGGCTCACTGCCACCTGTTACTGGCAAAGCAACATTTTCCAGTTCAAAAGTTGAGGCTGGGGTGGAGTGTCATGCTTGTTATGGTTAGTTGCAGTACTGCCACAAATGTCCTGAATCTTTTTCATAGGTTGTACTGTTCGGTTACACAAGGACTTGTGTAGATCAGATTGATTATATGAAGGGGTGAGATTCACCAAAAATCCTTTTTGACACCTTAAGCAATTTTCAGGCATTTGCTGCATGTCAAAGCCAGCCTTTGAATCTTAGTAAATGTTTAATTTTAGGTTGTCCTTGAGTTTGGTGTATGCAGATGAAGCCATTTGGAATTAGATGGTTAAATTTTGACTGAAAAGCTTTTTGATGAAAGCCTAGTCCAGTACAAACCATGACCACTGTAAACTACTGTGCATGTAGCATTCAGGTGCAAGGACATTTGTATTCAATAGGGACATTTTTTAAGACAGAAAACAAACAAGCCTCTGTGTACAAAGACTGAGCAAAAATAGTTTTAAAAAAGAATCTAAAATGTCTTTACCTTGCTATTTCAAAACTGTCAATGGAAACCGATTGATAATCTGTGGAATAACTTCAAAAGTACAGTTTTAGAAAGTGAAAGATGAAAATTTTGATATGCTGCATTTTCACAGGTCAGTTATGGGAGTGATTCAAGTAAAAGCAGGCTCTTGTAAGTACTAGTTTAAAGATGTCTATGTATTGTAACAAAGGCACACTATAGGCACCTGACCCGACACAGATAGACACGGAGGCACGTATAAAAAGTACAAAGACTTTTATTTTTCTTCAGCTGTGGGAAACGTCTTCCCCGTGCCACACAGCCCAAACACAGTCCCAAAGCACACACTGAAACCACAACACACTTTTCTTCCTCTACCACCACTCCTCCTCAAGCTTCGTCTCCTTCCTCCCAACTCTGGCTCCTTGAGTGGTGGTGGCTGTCCCTTTTTAAAAACCCACCCGGAAGTGTTCCAGGTGCTTGACCACCTGGTCCTAATTGCACCTCCGGGTGGGGCTGAAGATTCGTCCAGCCAGGCTGCTGAGTCCATGCAGCTCCCCCTAGCGGCCATCCGAGCCTCCTACCAGGCTGTGGAGGACTCCATCTCCCATGGAGCCCTGCGGGCGGTTGGGGAATCACCGTCAGCCATGGAGGCTGCCACCAAGCGTCCCAGGGGAGGTACTGGAGTGCCCATGGTGGCTCCCCCGGAACATAAGCAGCAGGGGTGTCCCTGCCGGGCATGGGACCCGGCTGTCCTTCACAGTATGTATGTATATCCGACCCTTTTTCTTTCTGGAAAACTCTTGAGTTTTTGTGCTTTATTTCCTATGTTACAATGCGTAAATAAATCAAAAACACTTAATACATCTTGAATGCAGACTGCAAAGACAAAAGTACAGTACATGATAGGGGTTGTGTAGATTTGCTTTAGACCCAGCATGTGTTAGTGTATATCTATATTTTTGACAAATCATTCTGTAGTTTTTCTTTGCTTAAATTTTATTAAAGAGTGTTTGTAAATGCCCATGTTGTTTAGGCAACACTCATCAATATTAACAGTCAAATGAGTGCACATTTTCAGTAGATAATGATGAACATTAATTCCGGCCACATTGTCTCACAACTTAATGTTGAAAATGTTTTGTTAATTACTCTCATTAATTAAGATGATTAGTATAAGCTTTTTGTCTTCCGAAGAATCAGTCACGTGGCTCCTGCACATTGCATAAACCATGCAGACATAGTCAAGAGGTTTAGTTGTTTTTGTCCTAGGTACTAGAAAGGAAAAATGAGTAATCTGAACAACTTTGACCATGGTATGATTCTTTTTGCCAGATGTGGTGGTTCCAGCATCTCAGAAGAAGCTGCTTTCTTGGGATTTTCACACACAATAGTCTTTAGAGCAAGGGTCCCAAACTGCAGTCCTGGATGGCCCTAGTGTGTACAAGTTTTCATTCTAATGCTTTTCTTTAATTATTGACCTGTTTTTGCTCTTAATTAACTTGCGCTTGAAATCTCAGACTCCTTAATTGTTACTTTTTCCTTAATTGGCAGCCAAACAATAATGAGATACAAAATGAACCAAAACATGAAAAACATTGTCATCTGAAAATAGGGAAAGGTGAAGGTCTCAGGAATCTGACCTGACCCCTAAAAAATTTTAACAGTATTCTTAGAAAAGAGAAAATCAGCAATTTCGGAAATGTATGCTATTGCACAATAAGAGTAGCAACAAGACATGGAATTAAAGAAAGGGGTTAATTAACAACAAGAATCAGGACCTAATTAAGCAACTAGTTTGGAGTGTGAGGCCCTGACTTAGTTGGTCTTCTGTTGGCTCACTCACTTTACATTTCATTTCTGTTTGGGTGCCATTTAAGGAAAGAAATGAAGTAATTCAGAGGAACGATGAAGAAATTCAGGGGAGCAAATCTTAAAAAACAAGTCAATTAAAAATAATTCAAAAGAAGTTAATTAGCAGCAAAAACTGGTCATAATTAAGAAAAGGGTTTGAATGAAAACCTGCAGCCACCGGGGCCCTCCAGGACCGGAGTTGGGGACCCCGCTTTAGAGTGTAGAGAGAATGGTGCAATAAACAACAAAAATGCAATGACTGGCATTTCTAATGGCAAAGATACTTTCAAATTAACAGAAAAGCTACAAATACTCAAGTATCAATACTTTACAAGATAAGTATACAGCACCAGGGTACACATTTAGGAGTCAAATTACTTTTGAACTTGCCAAATTACAAAAAGCAAAATCATTCATGTTAACAAAGCACCTGTATGTCCTCCCTTCCATGCATGCAAGTCCGACTTCCTCTTTTATGGCCTTCCTTAGACAGCTGAAGTTTATATCTGTAGGTGCCTGACATGTCTTTGCTGCAGTCTGTTATTATGGTTATTCCATTGCTCTTCTATGCTTTTTTTAAGTACATTTCCCTTTTTTTATTTCATCTGGAATTCATCCAAACAAACTCCACACATACAGTCACAGTGTCATGTCCTTGATACATTCAGCTCATTCTTTTTCCTTAGCACAGTCTGAGAAATACATTTATTTAATTGCCATTCATCACAGGCAGTACACTTGAACTACTTTATTTTTAACTCTTTAAAATCTTACTCTAATTTTTTTTGTGTTAGGCCTAAAACATGAACCAAACTCATGGTGTGTTTAGAGGCATGCTTTTAGCTGTCATGCAGTGTCTTACAGTTTTGTGTTTTAAACTCATGCTGTATTTCCTTGTAGTCTTTTTCTTGTAAATGGCATGTATTACTTATGATTTCAGTTTTCCCTGAAATATCTTCACCTATTTTAGACGAAAGGTTACAATGCATTGCTTCCTTCTCTGGGTCAGACCTTCCCCGGGTAAACATTTATAGCCAGATCTTTTAAACATTTGGCTGCAGTAGTGTTTGTTTACAGTAGTATTGTATTTTGACACTATTATTGAACCAGTATTATTAAAGTGGACTAATGAAGTTTGAAGTTTCAACAGTATGGCAAGTGAGAAAATGCACCTGACCTAATGAAAGTTTCTTTTGTGTCTGATTAAATTGTAATTGAAGTTAGCCTAGAGCAGGGGTGTCGAACTCCAGGCCTAGAGTGCCGCAGTGGCTGCAGGTTTTCATTCTTACAATCTTCTTAATTAGTGACCAGTTTTTGCTGCTGATTACTTCTTTTAATTAATTTAACCCAGGCCCCATTGTTGTTTCTTTTTCTTTAATTAGCAGCAAAACAATAATGAGAGACGAAACAAGCCACCACATGACCAGCTCCCCTGTGCCCATTACACAGTATCTGAAATTAAAGAGAGGTGGTGATCTTGGTAAGGTTGATCTCTCAGGTCACCAAAACATTTTGACGGTACTCTTAGAAAAAACAGAAAAGCAACAGTTTTCAAAAATGTGTGTTGTGACAGAATGAGAGCAGCAACAAGCCATGGAATTAAATAAGGGTTTAATTAACAGCAGAATTGGCCTCACATTAAGAAAGTGATTGGAGTGAAATTGGTTGGAGTTTGAAGCCCCAGTTTAGCTTGTCATCTGTTAGCTTGTTTCACATCTCATTTCTGCTTGGCTGTCATTTAATGAAGAAAGGAATCAATTCAGAGGGCTGAACTCTTCTAACAGAGCTATTAAAGCAATGGGGAAAAAAAGTTAATTAGCAGTGAAAACTGGTCACTGATTAGGAAAAGGGTGAATGAAAACCTGTAGCCACTGCGGCACTCCAGGCCTGGAGTTCGCCACCCCTTGCCTAGAGGAATGTGGTGCAGTCAAAGGTGAGGGTGAAACTGATGGTTTGTGGAAAAAAGTGTAGCTTCCAGTCGTCATTTGTGACTAAAATGATAAAAACTACACACCATTTTTTTTTATTGCTGTAAGCTAAGCCATGGCATTTAAAACTTAAATACAAGCATCATGGTTTGAATCATTGCAGTAACAACATTACAGTATATAACAAGTTAGAAAATGTAAGCACTGTGCCCCTCAAAGAACTGAGTTCATTAGGTGGGTTCTAGAACCTTCTTAATCCATTTTAGGGTTGTACAAGCTGAGTCTATCTCACTAGGATTTGGCAAAAATCTGAAAACAGCCCTGGGCATGCTAGCTCATCACAGGGACCACTCTCACTCTTACTTCTCTCACATAGGCAGGTAAACACACATGCACATACAACCACAATTTGTAATTGAAAGTTAACATAGCCTAAATAGTTAAAAAAAAAAAAAAAAGTGTTGTAAATAAATCTTTCTTTACTTGAACATGTCTAGCCATTGTAATTTTCATTAAATACAACTTGAAAGCTATGTAGTTACAGACAAATGTTAAAAAAAGCGAAAAACAGACATGAAAGGCAAACTTTATTACAGCAAGTGACCATTGTGGACATCAAGTGAATGTGATACTTTGATGGTAAATTACATTGTAACCAGAAGTCCCAAACCTGGGAGTACCACTTGTGTAGAATGTATTCCCCATACATAAAGCCTCTCCTCATTTGTTTAATGGCTGCTTTATCTCATCGTCTTCAGAGAGGGGTTAGGGCACGTCCTCACGATGCTGTTCATATTTAATGCAAGTTCTTAATTAAGCTTTCCCCATCAAAGTTTTGACTGTGCTGTTATATGCATATTACATCAAACTGCGGTAAAAAACTTCATATATGCTGTTCTAAATATTTTGTGAGAATGTATGTTTCAGAGGAGCAATTTTTAATTGGATGGATGGTCTGTTAAAACCTGGACATTTTGATATTCTTCAGTTATTTATCGGTATCCTCCCTGTCACCTAGGTGTCTGGCTACCCCAGTAAATTTAAAGTGACAGTGAAATAGTAAATCGTTATAATCTGCAGATAATTTAATTTACCTGTTAGGAATGAAAACCTCAGGAGGCATGAGATGCATACAATCAATTGCATACGTGATCAGACAGCGACTTCCTACATTGTGCATGCAGTCTTCTGGTTTTTCCTTAACTTGTACTGAGGATCAGTTTGCCATCAGTAGTGTCTATTGGAGATGAAAAAGAGGAACATTTAAAAAATATTCAAATTGGTGTAACTGCTGTCAAAGTAAATCTGAAACAGTAAACTTATTCGTAGTTGAAGTCACACAGAACATTTCTCCATTTTAAGAAAGACAAGTAAACAAATTCACCAGTGTTTTTCAGTGGGAGATTTTGACATTTTAAAGCTGTGTACATCACAGTCTGTTCAAGACATCTCAGTGAAAATTGACCTGTCTCAACAAATTTCCTTGAAGAGTAAATGTGCCACATTTCAACAAAATTGGTCCTGAGTTTTTCCGAGTTGGCTTATGAAGAAAGACAGACAGACAGGTCTGTCACAATAGGTCCTTTGAGCATTATATGCAAACGTGCCTAAAAAGGGAATTTATTAACTATTCTGAATACTTTTTGAAAATGTTATGGTTTTAGCATAAGTGACTAACCTGTTTTCTTATAAAGTCTCTTAATTGTACATATGTGAACAGAAAAATGATTGTGGAGTTTACAAATACTGTTTGTTAGTCATTAGGGATCTTTCAGTATTTGCCAAAATGGTTGTCAGTCATTTCTGATACTTTTTGAGCATATACACAATAACTTTCTATCTTTCTTTTAAAGAAAGACAAAAGCATGGATAAATCTCTGTTCAGACTTGTTTGCTGCTTTATTAAGAGTACTTTTTCTCTGGTTGGGGAGGGCGGAGGCGGAATCTTGTATACGGTAACCATTCTTGTCAATCTGTTAGCAAAGACCTGTAATCAAGGTTTGGTGCTCACTTATTTATAGAAACAAACAAACAAAGAAGTGGGATTTATTTTGTATTCCTAACTTTGGTTTCTCCTTCACATAAATCATCCAAAAACGTAATAGAAAATCCAGGGTCTGGTGAATCAAACAGCTGATTTGTTGTAAAAACCTTGTTTTAGAATTGATACATTTAATGCAAAGAGAAGTAAGCAGTGAACGAGTAATAGAGAAGTTAATAGCTGAGAGCCAAACAAATATATAAAGATGTTGTAGATGTTTTAGTACCATAATATGCTGCAGTCAACTTTACTTTTACTTTTTGAATTGAAGCAAATACAAATAAATGAACACCTTATTTTTATTTAAATTCATTTTTTGCCCATTTTTAAAGGTTTAAATCTCATCACATGCTTTTACAGGCATCAGGCAATGTCCTTGAAATCTGAAAAGATAATAATATTTAAAAACCAATGTCATTGCTTTTACGTCCTATGTGGACAAAGGGAACAGGAAATCACAGCCAATCCCATCCTGTGTCCCCCTCCACCTCCCCTCGTAAGGAAGTCGCCCATTAACATTTATATTTACTACATATTTAAATAGATTTCAGTTTGTTCTTGTTAATATATTTCCGTAAGTTTAAGCTTGTGTCCAAAAAAAAGTACTCTCACACATCGTCTGCAGAGACTAGACTTAATAAGAAACTTAATAAGACTATTTGGCCTGCCTTGAAATAGAGTACTAGGTGCATACCTCTGACACTTGTTTCTGCCACTTTTGCATCCTTTGGCACAAGGTGTGTATTTATACTGGAAGGTACTCTACAGTCTTTTTTCTTTTCTTTCAGATGTGATTTAGCTTCAGTTGATTGACTTCAACAGGTAATATGACTTTTTGCACTTGCATGTTTTTTAATGGTTTAGTATTATTTTTGCATGATTTGTAGTAAAAAGTCCTTAGGCCACAAAAACTACAAGTGAGACAGTTTTCTCAGTAAATTAAATTACAATTGACATAAAAAGTGTTAGTAAAAGTAACAGTGTAAATGGGGTTGGTTGTGTGGTGTTGTGCTTACAGTAAATTGCCCCAGTTCATATTTTAAGTATTTAAAGAGGCACAGGTGGTAAAGGAGAACACCTTTTCTTTGTAATTGTAGAGGAAACATACGTATTATAAGGCATGTATATTTGTGTGTTTTATTTTTTTTTTAATAAATGTGTATATGTATCCATCCATTTTACTAACCTGCTAATCTAAGTTGGCTCCCTCAGAGTGCACTGACTAGCTGGCTAACTCTCTTGGCTCCTTAGCTCCCTTTCCCAGAGCTTTGATTTTTACACAGTGTTATATACTGGGTTTGTGGCCTTGTGAAGTGAGAAGAATCGGTGTAACATACAGTAATATTCTCCACACTTCCAAACCCAATTATGGATTGTAGGGAGCCATAGCATCTCGGGGGAAACAGTAGGAGCCAGACAGGAAACAGTCCTGGACAGGGCATCACTCCATTCCCCACTCACTTTCATACCCCAAATCACACCCCCCCCCCCCCAATCACACACACACGGTCAATTTAAAGTTGCCAGTTACCTTAATCTGTATGTCTTTGGGGATATAGGAGGAAAATTGGATTAACTGGGAGAAAAAAAACCCTTGCAGACAGAAGTAGACAGTCCATACTGCACACAAGCAGTGAACAGCTGCAGGATTTGAATCCATGATGCTTGGTCCATGAGGAAATTAAGCTACCCACTACATCACCTTTTATATACTTTACAGGGAATATCAATATCAAGTATTTCAGAAAACAATGTGCACTAATACCAGAAGTAGAAAAATGTTAAGAGAAAGGAGCCTTGAAGCGTAAAAATTCAAATTGCACATTGAACATACAGTCATGCACCATTTGGGACCGTCCATTTGGCTGTATGTCAAATTGGCCGTATGTCAGCCACAAAGTGTATGGCTTATTGTTCTGTGGCTCACCATTATGCATACTTTAACTGCCAGTGTGAAGAAGCTGAAACTAATTTTCAACTCTCGCCAGCTACAAGCCTCGTCAATGTAATGGAGGACAGTGCAGGCGAATTAAGAATTAGCCATGTGGAGCAGCACTGATCAAAACAAGCCTTAAAGGGCCCTCCAAGAGTCAGAAAACATGAGACCCAGTAAAGTAATAATAACGAAAGATTTATTACTATACTAGCAAAATACCCGCACTTCGCAGCAGAGAAGTAGTGTGTTAAAGAAGTTATGAAAAAGAAAAGGAAACATTTTAAAAATAACGTAACATGATTGTCAATGTAATTGTTTTGTCACTGGTATGAGTGTTGCTGTCATCAAGAATTTGATTATCATTATTTCTTTCAATCAGGTTCGTATTTGTAGGATGTGTTGTGTTCAAGTTATATTCCCTGTTTGTCAACTGTTGTAAAGATAACAGGTTTCATTCATCAAAGTGTTCACTACCCAAATCGGTACTTGTGAATCTAAGATGTTTAACAGGCATTCCTGGTATTAAGTTGTGGATTTGCCTGCGAATATTTAGCTGCAGCATGTCTATGAACTTAATTTAAACTTGAGCTTTACACCTTGCTTTCCTATTGATATGTCTACAAAGGCTTGTTCAGCTTCAGAGGGTGGTTCCTTTCTTACTGCATCATTAAACAGCTCGTCTTCCTCTTTATCTGAGACATCACACACTGCATGCATGGGTTTACCTTTCCCAGTCCTACAAACTTTAGCAAAGTGGTTCAAGTTACCACATTTTTTACACTGTCTTCCTTTAGCTGGACATTGACTTTTTCCACAGTGTGCTTTGTTTCCGCAGTACCTGCACTTATGAATATGCTTGTATGCGTCACACGCTTCATATTCTTTTGCTGCCTTCTCAATTGTGTAATGCGTTTTTTGTTCAGCGCTCTTTGGCGGTCTTGCTTTTTGTGTGCGTACTGCGTTCACAGTCAGTTCACGTGAGCCGCTCAGAGTACATGCATGAAAGGTTCTTAGCTGTGGTTGTGCTATCTCATGTGATCTTGCGATGTCCACGGCTTTATTTAATGTTAGCTCAGACCCGGCACTTTTTCTCACTTTCGCTGAGTTTGTACCAAACACTATTCTATCCCTGACCATCTCATCTTCATTTGCATAAGCACAGTCCTTCACCAGCAATTTTAACTCTGTTACAAAGTGATCAAAAGTCTCGTTTATACCCTGCGTCTTCTCATTAAACTTGTATCTCGCGAATATCTTGTGCGATCTTGGGATGTCCACAGCTTTATTTAATGTTAGCTCAGACCCGGCACTTAAAAGTTTCTCTCGCACTTTTGCTGAGTTTGTGCCAAACACTATTCTATCCCTGACCATCTCATCTTCGTTTTGCATAAGCACAGTCCTTCACCAGCAATTTTAACTCCATTACAAAGTGATGAAAAGTCTCGTTTATACCCTGCGTCTTCTCACTAAACTTGTATCTCGCGAATATCACATTCGTCTTAGGCATGACAAACGCCAGCGGCAGCGTGTCCATGAACCCAATTTAAAGTTAAGCTTCACACCTTGTCTTCCCATTCGTTTGCATAAACACAGTCCTTCACCAGCAATTTTAACTCCGTTACAAAGTGAGCAAAAGTCTCGGTTATACCCTGCGTTTTCTCATTAAACTTGTATCTCGCGAATATTGTATTCGTCGTAGGCATGACAAATGCCAGCAGCAGCCTGTCTATGAACTTAATTTAAACTTAAGGTTCACTCCGTGCTTTGTTTCCACATAGCTGCACTTATGAATATGCTTGTATGCGTCTCTCGCTTCATATTCTTTTGCTGCCTTCTCGATTGTGTAATGCGTTTTTTGAACAGGTTTCATTCATCGAAGTGATCATCCAAATCGGTACTTGTGAATCTAAGACATTTAACAGGCATTCCCGGTGTTAAGTTGTGGATTTGCCTGCGAATATTTAGCGGCAGCTTGTCTATAAACGTAATTTAAACTTAAGCTTTACACCTTGCTTTCTATTGATATGTGTACAAAGGCTTGTTCAGCGTCAGAGGGTCGTTTCTGTCCTACTGCATCAATAAGCAGCTCGTCTTCCTCTTTATCTGAGACATCACACACTACATGCACGGGTTTACCTTTCCCAGTCCTGCAAAGTCAGTTCACGTGAGCCGCTTGGAGTATATGCGTCGAAGGTTCTCAGCTGTGCTTGTGCTATCTCGTGCGATCTTACGATGTCCACGGCTTTATTTAATGTTAGCTAAGACCTGGCACTTAAAAATTTCTCTCGCACTTTCGCTGAGATTGTGCCAAACAGTAGTCTATCCCTGACCATCTCATCCTCGTTTGCATAAGCACAGTCCTTCACCCGCGAATATTTAGTGGTAGCGTGTCTATTGGATTGCTGCTGATGGACGGCCTTATATGGGCAGGCACTCAATTACGTGGGAGGCGTGACGATGAGGGACGCAACTCCGTCTCACGACGACCGAGCTGCAGGCTATGGACGTATATATGTACGTAAGTAGGTTCCAGTTATGACCGTTACGCGTAGAATTTCGAAATGAAACCTGCCTAACGTTTGTAAGTAAGCTGTAAGGAATGACCCTGCCAAATTTCAGCCTTCTACCTACACGGGAAGTTGGAGAATTAGTGATGAGTCAGTGAGTCAGTCAGTCAGTAAGGGCTTTGCCTTTTATTAGTATAGATACAAGGCGTTTCTGTCTTGTTGATGGAAGAAAACGGTGCAAACCATCTGCAAAAAAGACTTGCAAGCTACATGAAGAGCAAATTAAAATCAAAAATGCTGCAAGTCTCTAAGGCAAGGGATTTGCGGTTCGAACCCCATAAACACCAGAAGTAACTCTACTCCGTTGGTCCCTTGAGTAAAGGTATGACGTTAATCTGCATCCAACTTGCAGAGAAAGCTCAGGGGTTGGTGGCAGGATTGGCATTCCAGCCACTGTTTTTTAAAAATTACACTGTTCCAGTGTGGTGCTGAGGTGTCACCTGTTGCACAACAGCACTCTGGTGCCAATCCAGGTGGTTTGGCTTGTGATGGGTGCAGCAGCGCACTGTAATCAGTGCATGTTCCCAACCTCTGTGGCATGGCCAACCGCTGTTCCAGAACTTGCACCTTTGAGTGCAGTCATTTTTTTTTCTTTCCTGATTGCTAGTTTGTGGTCATTCGTTGCTTGGACCATCAGTTAGTGAAAGAAAACAGCCAGGAGGCTGCTACTGTATCTCTTCAGCTCTTTCTTTGGCTGGCTGTGCTGCCACACAAGTATGTGACATGCAAATGGCACATGGCCTCTGCAACCTGCCATGGCTGGTTTTGGCAGTTTCTAGTACATTATGATCCTATTGTTTTCCTGTGGCCCTCGGGCTGTAAGTATGAATTGCCTTGACTTGGTTGGCCATAAATCAGTTAGTGTCTATATATCTGTCCAATTGTTTTTGAATCTCATTTTTCCATTACATGGGTATAAAGAGCCAGAGCCAGTCATGGCTGCATGTGGAGCTTGAATGTAAAACCATAGCATGGGTCACTGTTCAATTCATGTGCACACCTGTTTGCACTCATGACAGAATTGAATGCATGGGATATGGCATCTTATGTGGACCTGCCAGTGTTGTCTACAAACTCTAGTGTATTAGTGGATACTGTTTGACTTTCATTTCCTGTGTGACTTACTATCAGAGATGCACTGAATTTCAGTTTCAATCTGTATCAGACCTTGGATGGAAATTGCAATAGAAGACCTTCCTGCCTCTCATGCCATTGGACTTAAGCAGAAGATGCAAACTGTATAGCAATCTGCATTTGCTGCCTGTTCAGCCTATCTAGTCAAGCCCAGGGTATTTTCTAAATCTTTCTCATTATATTGCTTATTTTTATGCTGCCTTAATAACTGTCTGATAAAGACAAATTAGGAAGGGCTTACCAGACAATTGGATTGCTTGAGTGATGCTTGAGTGTTGCAGTAAATTTATTTGCACCATATTTTATATAAAGCAGTCAAATCACCATTTTTGTAAGGCACTTGTAACTAGTTGACATGCCATAAATGTGTGCTCCTCTGCCTTTTGGTCACATTTTTAAAAATGCATTTCACTTTCATTACTTTCTCTAACTTTTTATGTAACTAGAAAGAATGAGACATTTTGTAATATATTGTAATCTTTTGGTATAATTGTCCCTAATTCTGGGTATTCAAAGAAAGAATCTGTCTTCAATATGCTGTTATTGGTATGTGATCTTACCTTCTTTAGACTAAATTATTCATATAACTAATACTGTATATAGCTTCTCCTGTCATTTAATGGCTGAGGAAGTGCTCTGGATTTTAATTTTAATGTCTCTTATTGCTGTGACAAAGTATTTTCCCCCTCTAAATATCTTTTGTTTAATGTACTGTATTTTACATAATGAATAGCCTCAGACATTTAGAAAAAATGCAATATTAAAGAAAAGGAACCTGACTGAACACACACTGCAATTTCTAAATCATTAGATTCGTTTATGGAACAAAGTTATCCAACGTGCCTATTACCCATATGAAAAAGTAAATTTTCTCTGTATTTTCAGTACTTGGTTGCAGCATATTCAGCAGCAATAATATCAATTAAACACTTCCTATAATTTAATCAGTATTTCATATTACCTTTGAGGACTTTTAGCCAATTCTTTTTTGTAGAACTGCAATAATTCAGACACAGGTTTACAAGCATGAACTGTTCATTTCGGGCTCAGATTGTGACTTTGACTAGGCCAATCCAAAACCTGGGGCATTCAGTTTTATTAATTGCTTTTGTGTTTTTGGTCATTGTCCTGCTGCAATACACAGTTACCCTTCAGCTTGAGGTCATGGACAGATGATAAGGCGTTCTCCATACATACTTATAAAGTGCAGAATTCATGATTCCTTCAATAATGGCAATTCTTCCAGGTTCCAAAGCACTATCTCCACACCATCACACTACCACACCCATGTTTTATTGCAGACATGGATTTCTTACTGTGGAACTCTGTATTGCCCATATTGTCCAGAGATCATCTCTGTATAACTTTACTCTAAAAAGCTTTGGGATCTTCCTGTTGTTTCTTTTTAAATTTGAGACAAGCACTGATGCTGATCTTAGATACCAGAGTATTCTGTCTTGCTACTCTCCCATGAATCCCATATATATCCCAGTTCTCTTTCTTAGTGTACAGTCATAAACATTTATCTTAACTGAGGCTGTCGAGAGTCATGTATTTTCTTGAGTGTTGTTCTTGTGTCTGCTCTCACTCTGTGATCTTGGGGTAATTTTGGCTGTCCAGTCTTTCCTTGGAAGATTAACCACTGTTCCAAATGTTCTTCATTTGTAGATACTATAATGGCTGTCACTGTGGTTTGGTGGGATTCTAGTGCCTTAAAAATGACTTTTTAACCCTTCCCTGATTGATAAGTTTCAAGGACTGTTTTACTCATCTCCTTCAGAAGTTTGTTTGATTGAGGCATAGTGTTCTTCTAGAAACTGTGAGGACCACTTCATTCTTGGGGTAGTCAACCATACATGATGAGATTTAGATTCAGCAGGTCTGTCAGCAGTCAGTCAGCTGAGTGCAATTATCAATTAGAGGTAATTACTTTTTCACACAGGCAATAGAGGTGTTGGATAACTGTATTACTTGAATATATTAAGTTACAACTTACTGTAGAACGGCTTTGAAGTATTTACTCCTGTTCTCTTTAACTAATAGTACATTTTGTCTAAAGATATGAAGCCATTCATTGTGACAAATATGCAAAAACAGAGGATATCAGAAAGAGGGCAAATGGTTTTTCACAGCACTGTACATATTCATTATGCAAATTATGTGATTCTTTACATATTCTGCTTTCTTTTTCCAGAAAGGACTTTTTGTTTCATGATACTTTTCCTGCCCAACACTAAGCACTCTTTGTTTGTTTACGCTGTGTATGTAAAGAGTATTTAATATTATTAACTGCAGAAGACGAACTAATGCACATTTTATAATACGTTTTGGTTTGACTGTTGTTTGCATCCTGATTTCCACGGAGCACAATCATGCTCTGATGTTTCTCTCGCCCATGTAGCACAACTTTTGTTGTTTGAGGCTATGGCAGTTTGTTAATTCTTTTTTCAGAAAGTTATCTTTTACCTTCATTAATATTGTATTATGGATTGTATTGAGTTACACATAATGAAGCAATGCAGACATGCATGTTTCTTTAAATGACTGTGTTGCAGACAAGAATTATCTTGAGAATAAAACAGTTAATTGTGAGTAGTCTACTGCTGTTTTAGCCTGTACAGCGTCACTTCGATCACTTAAAATATTTCACCCACTTGTCGATTTTCATTTTATTACAGATATAAAAATACTGCCTGCATAAAGACTTCTAAAAATCTGCATACAGCATAAGCCTGAGAAGCCATGCTTGCAGTGCACTTTAAAATCAATCAAACTAATTCTAGCTGGTGTTAATAATTCATTGGTTTGGGGCATTGTGCCCTTCGATGGGCATAGGAAATCTTTAAAAAAAAAATGGCACAGCAGTTCATTACTGAGAAGAGTAATAGTTTATTGACTTTGAAGGTCTTTTTTATTCATAAATTATTTCATCCATCCAAAACTGAACAGCATCAGGTCTAAGGCAGGAGCTAACCCAGAAGGGAGTGTTAATCCATTCCAAAGCAAAATCACACAGCTACGTTCGCTTACACTGAGACACATTTCACTCGTTAATCCACACGTGTTTGGGATGTAGGAGGAAAACTGTAGAGCTAGGGAGCTAGGTTGGAAGAGCTGTTGAATATGTACATATGGGAAAAATATGAAAACTCTGCTTTGACAGAGACTGGGCCAGGATTTGAACACAGGACACTGGAATTGTGAGGAAGTAGTGCTAACCATTGTAGGTCCTCTGTAGTTTCATTACTGACAAATTGCACTTTCACTGCTTATTTTATCTTACTTCTTTCTTGGCGTTGCATTTTTTAAACAATCTTGACACCTATACTGTCACATAATGTGTTTGTGTGTGTGTGTGTGTATGTATGTATGTGTGTGTGAATATATATATATATATATATATATATATATATATATATATAAAAAGCCTGGCAAAGTTAACACATTAACTTATGCAATTAATGTGGCCTGTTTAATGCATTAAAAAATATTGTTGCATCCAGGACAGGCAATGCGGCAAATGCCTCTAGACAGTGCTTTGCTCAGGACGTGTTTTTTCATGTGTTTTTTTTTTTTTTTTTTTTATATTATGAAACAAAAATACAATAAAGTTAAATATGTACCTAAAGAATTACTTATACATCCGGGTTTACAATTTTGCATTACACAGTACAATCCCTAGCACTAATGTTCATTTTCTTAATTTATACATATTGACATATGTGCAAAGGAGTGGGAGAAGGAGCTTGGGTAGGTTCAATCCTGGTGAAGTATTAAAGAAAAGTTGCAAAGGTAAAGATTACCACCTTTTTTGCTTTCTGTTTTATGTTTCCGTAAGAAGATCAAATCATTGTCATAAGTGCTAAATAAGTATCTTTGAGTGGCACTCAGAGGTGAGTAGAGTAGCCAAAAATTGTACTCAAGTAAGAGTAGCGTTAATTCAAAATAATATTACTCGAGTAGAAGTAAAAAGTAGTCATCCAAAAAATTACTCAAGTAAGAGTAAAAAAGTATTTGGTGAAAAGACTACTCAAGTACTGAGTAACTGTTTGATCATAATAAATTATTTATTTTTTAGAAATGTTGTAATAAGACAGACAATTATATAAAATAATGTGCAAATTCTGCCATTTCCAAATAATAAAATAAAAAAATTTGTAAAAATAAATAACATCTGTACAAAATAAAGATGCACAAAAAACATCTTATAAGTTCCAAATCTCAGTTTTTCACAACAAATCTTTTGAAGCCAATACCTACAATAGGTAACATTTATATTTGAACAGTACAAACTACTTACAATGACAAGATATACTGTACACTGACAGTATAATACTGCATATTCACTTGCCCTCCAAATAGCACAGCTGATAGAAAATAACATTATAACAAGGCAGCTTGTACACGTACAAGAAGTCTCACTTTACTTTGACTGTCTGTGTCTGTGCATTTTTGGTTAAAACGTGCTTGTTCTTCACTCAGTGAAGTGATGGTTGGTTCTCATTTTTCATGTACAGTGGAACCTTGGATTGCGAGTAACTTGGTTTGTCAGTGTTTTGCAAGACAAGCTAAAATTTTTAATAATTTTTAACTGGATAAACGAGTGAGGTCTTGCAATACAAGTAGTCCGTATACGCTTTGTCTGCCGAGCGTCAAATGATCACAACTAAGCTGATGGTTCTTCTCTCTTTCGCTGCGGGATTGTGGACAATCGTCAGTCGGCGTGCCTCACTCATATAGTCAACATCCGTACAAGCGTATACTGTTTACTGTAGCATTGTGACCACATGTGTGCTGTGACGTGTGAGTTCCCGTCTTGCACCCCAAAACACGAAGCTGAGTGTCAGTACTTTAGCGACACCATCTTTATTCAGCTTGAAACAGGAACATCGCGGTTATTTATTGTAGCGGGATCTGCCACTCTCCTATACACAGACACAGCAGTCAGGCAGGGTCTTTGCCGCCACAGTTTGTGTGTGGTCATGTGACTGCATGGCTACGTCTGATTTGTGAAACAGAGCCATGTGATTATTGTTGCTACGTCTGATTGCTGAAACGGAGTCTTGTGATTATTGTTGCTACGTCTGATTGGTGAAACAGTCATGCAGTAGATCCACTGGCGGCGGCTTCTCTCTGGCAAAAATTATGTATAGCATATCTAATGGAAAAAAGTAACGATTCGAGTGTTGCCCAATGTAGTGAAGTAAGAGTAGCGTTTCTTCTTAACAAATGTAATCAAGTAAAAGTAAAAAGTATGGTGCAGTAAAACTACTCTTAGAAGTACAATTTTTTCAAAAAGTAACTCAAGTAAATGTAACAGAGTAAATGTAACGGAGTAAATGTGACTCGTTACTACCCACCTCTGGTGGCACTAAAACCAAAATAAGTATCTAGTTCCTCTGTATTTAACTTGACACTTTGACAGGTAACTTCCAGTGCTGACTGCCCTAATACAATGACAAAAGTGTAATGATTATCCCTACCCATTATTCCAGTATGCAGTATGTTCACTAATTTATGAAAAGAATGCAACATAACCATCCAAGTAATGCACACTGTCAGTTTTTAAGTGAGATAGCAGCTAAGGAGATCTTTTTAGCATGCCAGGAGCAACAATGTAGGTTGAGCAGTGTTTTCCAACTGCTTTTCTGTGGTGGAACACTTTTTGCAACCCAAAAAATCCCAAGGCACACCAAACCCAGACAGATGGACCCGCAACATGTCTCCTGGCTGCTAAAGTGTCCTCTAAGTGCTGTGCCTGCAAAACAGAGATCATGGAGCTGCTTTTATGTCAGCTTCTGCAGGTAGTCCAGTCCTCCTCAGACTTGTCTCAACCACCTGAGGAGCGTGTCTCTCTCAGGTCTGGATCCAGGAGCACAACACTGTTATTTCCATGATGCACCAGTTCAAAAACACTTGTGTATAGTATATTTATCATGATCTTGAACAGTTGATAGATAGATAGATACTTTATTAATCCCAAGGGGAAATTCACATACTCCAGCAGCAGCATACTGATAAAGAACAATATTAAATTAAAGAGTGATATCAATGAAGGTATAACAGACAGACAATACTTTTGTATAATATTAACGTTTACCCCCCCGCCCGGGTGGAATTGAAGAGTCGCATAATGTGGGGGTGGAACGATCTCCTCAGTCTGTCAGTGGAGCAGGACAGTGACAAGCAGTCTGTCGCTGAAGCTGCTTCTTTGTCTGGAGATGATCCTGTTCAGTGGATGCAGTGGATTTCCCATTATTGACAGGAGCCTGCTCAGTGCCTGTCGCTCTGCCACGGATGTCAAACTGTCCAGCTCTGTGTCTACAATAGAGCCTGCTTTCCTCACCAGTTTGTCCAGGCATGAGGCATCCCTCTTCTTTATGCTGCTTCCCCAGCAAACCACCGCATAGAACAGGGTGCTCGCCACAACTGTCTGATAGAACATCTGCAGCATCTTATTGCAAATGTTGAAGGACGCCAGCCTTCTAAGGAAGTTTAGTCGGCTCTGTCCTTTCTTACACAGAGCATCAGTATTGGCAGTCCAGTCCAATTTATCATCGAGCTGCACTCCCAGGTATTTATAGGTCTGTACCCTCTGCACACAGTCACCTCTGATGATCACGGGGTCCATGAGGGGCCTGGGCTTCCTAAAATCCACCACCAGCTCCTTGGTTTTGCTGGTGTTCAGTTGTAGGTGGTTTAAGTCGCACCATTTAACAAAGTCCTTGATTAGTTTCCTATACTCCTCCTCTTGCCCATTCCTGATGCAGCCCACGATAGCAGTGTTGTCTGCAAATTTTTGCACGTGGCAGAACTGAGAGTTGTATGGGAAGTCCGATGTATATAGGCTGAACAGGACCGGAGAAAGTACAGTCCCCTATGGCACTCCTGTGTTGCTGACCACAATGTCAGACCTGCAGTTCCCGAGATGCACATACTGAGGTCTGTCTTTCAGATAGTCCACGATCCATGCCACCAGGTATGAATCTACTCCCATCTCTGTCAGCTTGTCCCTAAGGAGCAGAGGTTGGATGGTGCTGAAGGCGCTAGAGAAGTCCAGAAACATAATTCTTACAGCACCACTGCCTCTGTCCAAGTGGGAGAGGGATCGGTGTAGCATATAGATGATGGCATCCTCCGCTCCCACCTTCTCTTGGTATGCGAACTGCAGAGGGTCAAGGGCGTGGTGGACCTGTGAACTCAGGTGGTGAAGCAGCAGCCGCTCCATGGTCTTCATCACATGTGATGTCAGAGCGACAGGTCGGAAGTCATTCAGCTCACTAGGACGTGATATCTTTGGGACTGGGGTGATGATAGTATTTGCAGAGTTTTAACACAAGTTTTAATGTATTCCCATTTAAGAGATTTGTTTTTTATTTCGATTAATTCAATATTCAGCAGTGAATTCAAAGCCTACAGTTGTTTAGATCATTTAATTTTTCCTTTGACACATCTGTGTCTCATATGCTATGCCAATTTAATAATTAATACATTGGCCTTGCTTTCTTATTGCCCTCTTTTCAACTTGCCTTTTAGGAAGGCATTCAAATTCATGTTGTACATGCTCAAGTAGTGTTTTGTTAAAAGTTCAGGTTCAAGGTCATTGTTTAAGATTAAACTTGTGTTGATTCTACATTCATTTCGAGATTCAGTGTGTATTTACTTCATGACTTATTTATTAATTTTATAATTGTATGTTTTAAGATGTTGTATTTGTTGTTCGATGCAATTAACCACAATTAATTATATATAAAATTGTTTGCACACCAGCTCACACAATATTGCTCTTTGCTGCCATGTTATAAAGAAGCATATTTTCAATTGCTGTCTGACTTTAATTGCCAGGAATTCTTTTTTTTTCTGCAATTGTGTTCAGTGTTGGAGACGACCATTCCAACTGCTTGCCTTCTTATTCTTATTATAAGTGATGCCTACATTGTAAAAATGTTAGTAGAATTTGATCTGTTATGGAAAATAAAAGTTGATTTTTTTGTTGTTCTTAGGTGTTTAGTTGCAGAAATTTTGTAAGAAATAGAAAACTGGGGTTGTTTTATGACAATAAAATTTTTATATAAGCAGCATCATTTCCCAGGAGATAATGTTTGCAGATGGTTTTTATTTTCTCCTGATTCATTGTTAGCTTTTACTTGTAATTTTGAGAAATTTTAGCACATATTTTCTAAATCTTTGGTATCACTGATTTTCAAATGTATCGCTCTCTTATTGTTTTGACTATTTCAATCTAAATATTTTCCTGTTAAGCACACTTCCACTTGAGTTCAGTTCTAAGCTGTCAGGAATAGTGGTGCAGTGGTGTCATTGAATGGTAATGAATTGCAGCTGTCTTGGCAGAGTAACCTGAGAATGCATGCAACACTTTTCTTTGAGGACCGAAGATCCAAACATTATTACTAATAAAGAAAAAAACAATAATATTATAGCCCTAACAGACTCCTCTTTCAAGAGTTTTACATTATCTAACCTACAGTTGTGCTTGAAAGTATATGAACCCTTTAGAATTTTCTATATTTCTGCATAAATATGACCTAAAACATCATCAGATTTCCACTCAAGTCCTAAAAGTAAATAAAGAGAAACCAGTTAAACAAATGAGACCAAAATATTATACTTGGTCATTTATTTATTAAGGAAAATGATCGAATATTACATATTTGTGAGTGGCAAAAGTATGTGAACCTTTGCTTTCAGTATCTGGTATGACCCCCACTTTGCAGCAATAACTGCAACTAAACGTTTCTGGTAACTTTTGATCATTCCTGCACACCAGCTTGGAGGAATTTTAGCCCATTCCTCCGTACAGAACAGCTTCAACTCTGGGATGTTGATGGTTTCCTCACATTAACTGCTCGCTTCAGGTCCTTCCACAACATTTCGATTGGATTAAGGTCAGGACTTTGACTTGGCCTTTCCAAAACATTAACTTTATTCTTCTTTAACCATTCTTTGGTAAAACGACTTGTGTGCTTAGGGTCATTGTCTTGCTGCATGACCCACCTTCTCTTGAGATTCAGTTCATGGACAGATGTCCTGGCATTTTCCTTTAGAATTCTCTGATATGATTCAGAATTCATTGTTCCATCAATAAAGGCAAGCCGTCCTGGCCCAGATGCAACAAAACAGGCTCAAACCATGATACTACCACCACCGTGTTTCACAGATGGGATAAGGTTCTTATGCTGGAATGCAGTGTTTTCCTTTCTCCAAAAATAATGCTTTTCATTCAAACCAAAAAGTTCTATTTTGGTCTCATCCGTCCACAAAACATTCTTCCAATAGCCTTCTGGTTTGTTCACGTGATCTTTAGCAAACTGCAGACGGGCAGCAATGTTTTTTTTGGAGAGCAGTGGCTTTCTCCTTGCAACCCTGCCATGCACACCATTGTTGTTCAGTGTTCCACTGATGGTGGACTCGTGAACATGAAAATTACCTAATGTGAGAGAGGCCTTCAGTTGCTTAGAAGTTACCCTGGGGTCCTTTGTGACCTCGCTGACTATTACACGCCTTGCTCTTGGAGTGATCTTTGTTGGTTGACCACTCCTGGTGAGGGTAACAATGGTCTTGAATTTCCTCCATTTGTACACAATCTGTGTATTGGTGGATTCCAAACTCTTTAGAGATGGTTTTGTAACCTTTTCCAGCCTGATGAGCATTCACAACTCTTTTTCTGAGGTCCTCAGAAATCTCCTTTGTTCGTGCCATGATACATTTCCACAAACATGTGTTGTGAAGAGCAGACTTTGATAGATCCTTGTTCTTTAAATAACACAGGGTGCCCACTCACACCTGATTGTCATCCCATTGATTGAAAACACCTGACTCTAATTTCACCTTCAAACTAACTGCTAATCCTAGAGGTTCACATACGTTTGCCACTAACAAATATGTAATATTCGATCATTTTCCTCAATAACTAAATGACCAAGTATAATATTTTTGTCTCATTTGTTTAACTGGTTTCTCTTTATCTACTTTTAGGACTTGAGTGAAAATCTGATGATGTTTTAGGTCATATTTATGCAGAAATATAGAAAATTCTAAAGGGTTCACAAACTTTCAAGCACAACTGTATGGAGTGCCTGCTGCAGTTATCCATGAAGCCATACTTGCTTCTTCCAGTTTTTGCCCTTTCTACCCTTTGTCCTTGCTCCCTGGCATCTCTTCCTCCTACCAGTTATACTTTAATAATATCTGTTGTATGACCAGAAGGGACTTTTAAGCCTCGGCTGGAAACTTCTTCTAGCGGCAGCCAATAGATTGCTGGGGTCAACAAAGAAGTAAAAAACTCTTGGAGGTGCACTGTTAACACTCCTAGCAGCTCCAGGTGTCTCTGTAATCCTGAACCTTTTAAAGAGTTCAAGCCATGCCCGGTTAATCTCCACATAACTTAACACACAAGTCTAAGGGATATGAGTGGAAAACTAGAGTATCCAGAGAGATACTCTTAACTGCAGGCAGCAACTGGGTGAGAAATTGGTAATGAGTATATCTGGGTCTAGGTGGGAGCAAATCTAACCACTGTGGCAACTCATTGCCCATATGCATTGCAATAAATTAAAATGTCAACATACACATAACTGTACATTGTATTTTAATAATGATAATATTTCTTCCTGTAATTATCAACATATAGTTTACTTACTTTTGCCTGTGTCTGCATTTCTCTCCCTTATATATTTATTATTTCAAATAGATAGTGTCACTAAAATTTTTTAATGAAATCTATACAATTGTTACATGAGGATTAATAAAATTAGAAAGTGAAAGATGTTACTCCTTCCTTCATGAAAGCAGTTTTGTAAACCTCTGCAAACAGACTTTAAGAAGAACTAACATTTATATGTATAAATGCAAATCTTTTCTTTTTTTCTTCTTTTCTATGCGACATTGTTGGGTCACTTAAAATGAAGTCCTGGCCCATCAACTCTGAAGTCCAACCCTTAGGTAATGAGAACAGTGTGCCAGCTAAGAACAAAAAAAATACTAGACAAGGAGTAAGGGTGCTGCTTTCAAAACACAGACTGAAAGAATGAAGGGTCTTTGGTAGTTGTAGCATGACAGTCGTACGCCTGGATAAGCAACTGCAGTTCCTGCACGGTAGACACTCGAACAAATAGATGTGACATGGTCAAAAGAAGCCAATTGCTATGATGGCTTTGTCCATTAATACTTAAAACATATACATTTCATTGGGCTTTTTCGTATTCTTTTGATTAGTATTTTCCTAGTTATTTACAAAAAAGAAAATTTAACTCTGTTTAAAATTTTGCTTTGTTTTATTTTTATCAAACTCTTTAAAAAATAATTAACATATGTTGTTGATATATCATTTATGTTTTCAGCCATTTTAAGAAAGAAACATATTACTTACTAGCAGAATACCCGCGCTTCGCAGCGGAGAAGTAGTGTGTTAAAGAAGCAATGAAAAAGAAAAGGAAATATTTTAAAAATAACGTAACATGATTGTTAATGTAATTGTTTTGTCATTGATATGAGTGTTGTTGTCATCTCTCTCTCTCTCTCTCTCTCTCTCTCTCTCTCT
>JANRMT010062792.1:90218688-90245546 GCA_026402145.1 Polypterus bichir lapradei | reverse complement strand
TATATGTCACTCGCTCGCTTCTAATTGTTTCGCTGCCTTCTTAATTATATAATGCATGTTTTCTAAAGCGCGTTTTGTAGCTCTTCCTGGCTTTCTACGTAATGCGTGATTACGTGAGAGGCGTGATGATGTCATACGAACTCCGCCCCTCCATCTGAACTCCATTACAGTAAATGGAGAAAAACATCTTCCAGTTATGACCATTACGCGTAGAATTTCGAAATGAAACCTGCCCAACTTTTGTAAGGAAGCTGTAAGGAATAAGCCTGCCAAATTTCAGCCTTCTACCTACACGGGAAGTTGGAGAATTAGTGATGAGTGAATGAGTGAGTGAGTGAGTGAGTGAGTGAGTGAGTGAGTGAGGGCTTTGCCTTTTATTAGTATAGATTATTATTATTATTACTTATTTCCTGCTTAAGTCATTTTAAAGATTGTTAATTGGAACACAAGTTAACCCTAATAAATTGCATGGCTCACAAACGTTCAGCAAATACGAAATATAACAAATGTTTTTTTTCTCCTCTTTCATAGTTTTTAGTTTGTTATTTACACTGAATAGGATCTTTCTTGTTTTATAAAATGCTGATGTCCTGATTAGCAAACCAAATTATATTTCAGTTATTTGCAGAGTATGTCCTAGAAAATGGTGTGTTAACTCATCTGGCCTGTTTTTGGTGGTTTACTAAAACTCACTTGGCTCCATTTTTTTTCTTCATTATGTACTTGAAAGGCTTTAGTGCTTGTTACTGCTACTGATATTAAAGAAAATATAGTAAGACTGCAGCATTGCTTTTGTCATAATGCAGTTAATCTGACACAGTGCTAAGAACAGGATTATACAATTAGTTTCTCAATTCAATTATTGGAAATTATCCCTAGATAAGAATATATTCTTCCTCAAGCTCAGCTTGCAACTTTACATGGCATACTGTACATCTCTCTCTGATTAAGACTGCCTATAATTGTTGAAGGCACGTGTTATTTTGTCTAGTTGAAATGGCAAAAAATGTGTTAGTTAGTTTGGACCAGCAAAAATTAAGTTTACTGAACCAGTGTTTTAAACCATGCTGACAATAAGTCGTATTGCCCTTTGACTGGATTTTTGTTTACTGTATTATAGAATCACTTTAAAAACTCCTTCACTACCCATTATAGTTGTGACTTACCATTCCTCAGTACCTCTATCAACATTTACTTACCTGTGAGTCTGCTGAATTCATCTCACGTTGGCCTTCTCAATAGTATTGGCTTTCATTTACAGCTGAAAGTTTGTAAGCAGCTCCCTTCCCTCTTCTACTATTAAATCCATATTTTGCTAGGATTTTTAGGCGTATTTTTGAGATGTTTGCTTTATGCATTTTGCATTCAGAATTTTAGTTAAGCAGTAAACACAGAAAGCTTGCATCTAAATGAGCAGCCAAAATGAGAACTGCAGTTTTGTACTGTCTGTGTTTTATTGACACTACTAATCTATGTAAACATCAGTGTACCAGAAGGAAATGCAGTTGCAATTTGTCTATGTCTTGTTTTAGTGGTTTTATAAAGTAACATGATGACATTTATAAATCATTAAATATTTTCACAGGAGGAAATGTCCAGTGAAGATTTCTTTTACAGTATGTCTTGGGCAAACAGTCTACTCCTGCTACCTTCAGCAAGAGTTCAAGGCTATTAGTGTGCATTAGGGCAGATTTCTTGGTAAATGGATAGGTTAGTCAATTATATTTTCTTATGTACTGGCTCTGACCTTTGTTTTTTAAATATTTGTCTCTTCTGGACCTTAACAGTGTGTTCTGTCTAGCTAGCAGCTCTGATGCTAGCATGCTTGTTTGTTTGTTACTGTGAGTATGTTTAATTCTTGGTTTTTGATTTGAAGTTAAAGGGCAAGCTATCAGGAGGCTGATGGTTAGTGATTAATTAAAAAAAGCACATTTCATTATACAAGTAGTCCTTTTGAGCTTTCTCTTTCTGTTCAATATGTCAAAAGATTTTCGCAGTGTTAATTGGAGTGGAATAGCAAGTTTATTAGTGTTATGTTTGAAATGAAACAACTTGCTTGTCTTTGTATGCTATGTTGATTTATGTATATTAGTCGATGCCTTGCCTTCAGACTCTAATTTAGCATATTGTGTGTGTTTGTGAAAATCCCCACTATATATGGCTCTGGTAAAATGAGTGCGTGCTTCCACAATAATCCTTTTAACAGCATGAAAATGGATTAGATAGAATATTACTGATGAAACACTTTTGCATGCTTGTCTGTATACATAGTGTAGAAGTTTTACACTGCTAATGCAAACTTCTCACACTCACCGTACTACTGTACTACTGTAGTAGGGTGGATTGATCATTCTTTTGTATGCCATTGTTAAGTCTGGGAGTCCCAAAGTACATAAGTTCCACAGGCACTTCCAAAAATGTACAGTAGAAGAGGGAAATCCCATCAAAAGCCCCGAATAGATACAAAAACGGCCATGTAGAATCTTTATAAAATAAAAGATTATCAAAAACAAAATGACTGTAAGTACATGAAGCTCTGTAAAAATCCAAAGAATTAAAATGGCAAAAGCACAGCAAAACCACACACGTAATATTCACCTGTTCCCTAGCACATTCAAAATGAATTGTCAGGAACTGTGGAAGACCCTCCAGATTTTTATGTCAGAGGGCATTTCCTGGTGGTGATTGGCAGGTGGCGGTGCCTCTTGGGAGACCACCCACAAAACACATAGAGCGTACCACAGGCATAGAAAACAAAGCAGACAATAAACAAGAGTAATATTAAAATATCTGAACAATCTCAAAACTGAACAAAAAAAAAAACATAAAACAAGACCTTAACCCCCAGCCAGTGGAGGAACTCCGGTCAAAATATAGCAGCTTTGGGTCAGCTGCCATTGTAGCCTGGTTTGTCCATTTGTATATAATTAAAGGGAACTGCACTTCTGCCAAATTCATCCAGACTGAAAAAAAATTATACATCACACATTTGGTCACCAGTCATGTTTGTTGTTTTCACTGACAAAATGGCCATGAAATTTGTTCACTGATCTCAGCATTCCATTCCGCGCTTGCCAACCTTGGACTTGTTATAGCAAGTTGTGGTGGTCATTCAAAGGATTGTTTCCTGTTTTGGGTAGCCCCTACCTTTGTGCTCTGTTTTGTCCATGTGCAAGTGGAGTTGTGCTCTACTTGGTTAAAACTATGTAAGTTGTTAGAGGTTTTCTGCATTGTTCCTCTTATTGTTGTACTTTTAAGCTTCTCCTTTATGTACTATAAAACGTTTTAATAATAATGCTTCATCTTTATGCAGATGTGTTATTTCAAAAAAGAAGTTTAAGTTAATTTAAATACAGCAGCAAACAATAGTACAATTAATGTGGTTAAAGGCAGCTTTTGCATTGTGACACCATAGATGAGAAAGCAACATACTGTATATTGTAAAGGTGAAAGATTAATACAGTAACTTTTCAAAGACCATGTGTTTGGATTTTTTTTTCACATCCATGAACTGGTATGTAACAGTTGTCAACTCTTCCTATTATGATGTCACCTTACTACTCAAACCATCCGTCATTCATTCCGAGTACAGTACAAAACTGTGACTACAAATCCTAAACTGACGTGGTGCTTTCTGCTTCAGATTATAGTATTTTAGCCTCAAATTACAAGTGTTTAAATTATACAAGTGATTGTCAATTTGATTGTGCAATTCTCCTTGCTACTTAAAGTTTTTTGGTAGTATAGTGAAATTTATGATTTTTTGTATGCCTGCTTTCCTAATCGTTTTCTAGTAGCATTGACTGTTGCTTATCTTGTGTTTTAAAATAGTTCTACTGATAACAAGGATAGCCAGAGTTTATTAAAGATAAAGTGAATGTTTGCATTGATCTAGCGTTGTATCTCTAGAGGTGATATCAGGTTATACCACTTCCATTGACAGAAATGTTTACTGTGTGCTGGAGGTTAGTTAAAGAAGCAGTAAATTGCTGATTCAGATTACTGGATATGTTTACTGGACACTTAACTATTGATAAGTAGTTCAGGCAAATATTTTATTATTAAATGAGAGTATGCTATTCTTGTATTGTCAAATACTATTACACCTATGCCTATAGATTATGCTACAGTATGTTATGCTCATTTTCCTTAACTTGCATTCCTGATTTTCTTTATGTAATTGTAATTGAATTATGTATTTATACTGATAATCATTTTGTTAAATTCCACTTTTAAAGAAAGGGTATTATTTTTTGTAAAGGTAGCAAAACACAGTTTTTCAATAATACCAACCAAATCAGATTAATGGTCTTTGTAATTGTTTCAACAGTCCCGATCAGTGCTAGAACTGGTGGTGGATTTATAAAGCCACCACTGAAAGCATCCTCACTTTCTCCATAACAGTCTAGTATGGCAAATAATCTGCTCACTCCAAATATAAACTGCAACAATTTATTCGGACAGCAGAAGAGATTGTAGAATTGAAACTGGACTCCTTTGAGGTCCTCTATACATCCCGGATCAGGAAACTTGCCGGAAGTATAAGCAACAACTACACTCACCTGGGTAACCATCTCTTTCATTTACTACCATTGAGGAAACATAACCTGTCATTGAAGGCAAGAACAACTAGACATAGAAACAGTTTATTTCCTGCTGGTTAAACACAGTTTCTGATTCTTCTATCTCTTCCTGATTTCCATTCTCCTAAATTCAATATAAATTGTTTGTTTTATATTGGACTTACCTAATATATTACTAGGCTGGAGTGCAAATCTACTCTACTATATTCTTTTATATATCTGTGTTTATTGTATGTTATGATGGTGTCATGTATTGTATATTGTGTTTAATTCTATGTACCGTGTTATGTGTATGGTTACAACACAGAGAGAAATTAAATTCTTAACAACTATGTTGCCTGCCAATAAAGTTCAAAGTTCAGTTTAATATGTACTGTTATCTCATAGAAGCGTGAAGTTGTGTCAGAACAATAGCTTCCCCCAAGCAGAAGAGATGCTTTGAAAGCCTAATAAACAGGTGTCTTATCAAAGAAATCATCCAAAGCAACGATACTGGCATAGTTGCCATTATATTAAACAGTCAAGTGCCAGCTTTAATTAGTTGTTGAATTAACAATCCATACTTTGTCCTTTTTCGGTATTGAGAACTATACATTTTAAATATGAAGGAAAGGCACTGGATACTAAAATAGACTCCAGAGTATTGGCAAGAAAACAAAAACATGCTTGTCTGTATCCAGACATAACCATCCCTTATGGCAGTCACTCCAACTGTGTCAGTTCCTTAATCTGTGTCACTCGAGTATTATTTTTTCCATCTGTTTAGTTGTGCCAGATTTTCCTTTAGACTGAATTGCAGACAACATGCAGGACATGCCCTCTGAAATGATGGTTTTTATTAAGCTGGAGCCTGTGTTTTATGCAGTGTCTTTTACATTCAAAGGAGTGTGTTTTTGGGTAGTCTTCATAGGTTTTTTGCCATGTTTCATATTTGAGGCAGAAGCTATGTTTCCATGTCATAACTAAAATTATGTGACAGATGGAGTGATGCAGAATGATGATACTTGGATCTTCCAAAATGAGCATTGGAGACAAAAGTCTTACACAAAAATGACATATACAGCATTTTTAGTTAAACATTATGTGGTCATTAGAGCTAAGTATTTTTATGCAGTATGTATGGTTGTGTAACTGAGGAGCAATGTATTCCTTATCTTAATAAAAATAATTAGCTGTTGACCATACATTGTGTATTCAAGTTGAGCAAAATGAAAATTACACAACTTGCTTACCATCTGCCTGTTTTCAAATGCTTTCACAAGTAGTGACACAAATGCATGGCACAGCATACTCAGCCTAATCACATAATCAACAGACCAATCTCACTTCTGAATAACGATCTTAAGATATTCTCCAAAGATCTATCTAGAAGGATAGAGAAAGTGCTTCTTTCAGTAATATCATAAGACCAAACCAGATTTATTAAAGGTACTTAGCTTCCAATCTTCAATGCCTGTTTAATGTAATATATTAACCCATAAAGTGTAACACCCCATAGATGTTATTATCTCTGGATGCAGAAAAAGCATTCAACATGGTCGAATGGGACTACCTATTCACTACATTGCACAAATTTGGGTTTGGCCAGAAGATATGTGCATGAATCAAACTACTATATACCAGTCTAGAAGTATTAACATTACTTCAGACTTCTTCAAAGTAGTACGTGGTAGTAGAGAAGGATGCCCCCTGTCACCACTGCTATTTGCAATCACCATTGAATCATTGGTTGTTCACGTTTTGAAGTGCATCTGAGATAAAAGAGATTATCATAGAAGGACTTGAACAGAAAATATCACTATATGCATACAGTATGGTACTATGTATATCAGACTCTCCAAATTATGTGCCTGCAGTCCTACCAGCACTAGCAGAATTTCAAAAGATATCTGGACTAAAAATTAATTTGAATAAAAATGTGTTTTTTCCAGTGAACTCTCTAGCACACAATATTAGATTGGACACCTCCACTTTTATCATTGCAGATCAATTTAAATACCTATGGGTAAACATCACAAGAAAATTTAAAGCTCTTTTTCAACAAAATTTTCCTGTCTGCATGAAAAACTTAAGCAAGACATGCATAGCTGGTCTGATCTCCATCTCACTGTAGCAGGGAGAATTAACACTGTCAAGATGAATATCCTTCCTAAGCTACTTTTTCTGTTTCAAAGCATCCCCACATACATTAACAAATCATTTTTAAGAAATTATATTCAAGCATAACATCATTTATATGGAATTCAAAACAACCATACATCCAAAGGGCGACCCTACAACAATCTAAAGCAGAAGGTGGCATGGCTCTACCAAACTTTCAGTGTTATTATTGGGTAGCAAATATACAAGCTATAAAAACCTGGACATTGACACAAATAGATGAACATACACAGGCTTTTGGTCCACAATAGAAATAAAATCCTGCAGTAGTTTAAAATAACTAGCTTTGTGCCACAGTAAATACAAGTTATTGTCAATATACTAACAACCCAATTGTCCTTCATTCACTCAGAATATGGAACCAATGTAGGAATTACTTCAAGATAGAGAAGCTTTTATCTGTGGTAGCTCTGCACGATAACTTCCTTTTTCCATCCTCTCAAACTTACACAGTTTTCAATGTTTGGAAAATGTATGGCGTTAAATCATTTAGAGATTTGTATATATATAATGTCTTTACATCTTACACACAGTAACATTCCAAATTTAGCTTCCCATTAATACAATTTTCCACTGTTTACCAAATTAGAAACTTTACTAAACAAAACCTGCCCAATTTTCCTCACCTCCCACCTATTTCTATTCCAGGAGAAATATTGATCAGTCTTGAAGACTCATACAGCATTTTCATTATATATCAAAAAATTTTAAAGTTCCTTCCTCTCAAAGATCCCAGAGTAGAGTGGGAAAAGGATCTCTTACTCAACATTTCAGAAAAGAAGATGAAGGCAGCCTTGCACAGAATTCACTCTAGCTCCTTATGTGCAAAGCATACAATTGTTCAATTTAAAGTCTTTTATCAAGCACATCTATCTTGTTTAAAATTGTCCAAAATGTTTCTAGGGCAAGATTCAACCTGTGAATGCTGCAGTCTAGCTCCAGCTTCACTAGGCCACATATTTTGGGAGTACACTAAATTAACATCATTCTTGATCAAAATCTTTAAATGCCTATCAGGGAGTCTTGGTGTCACAATCTCTCCTAATCCATTAACAGCTGTGTTTGGGGTACTTACAGATGGGCTTAAAGTGGAGAAGGACAAACAAACTATAATTGCCTTTACTACAGTACTAGCATGTAGACTTATCTTGCGCAACTGGAGAATCCTAGCCTACCTCTTTTAAGTCAGTGGGTAACTGATGTTATATACTATTTGAAATTGGAAAAAAAAATCTCACTTTGAGGATCTGTTCAAATCTTTTTAAAAATCTGGTAGGATCTAATCAATAACATTTTAGAATAAGCATTTATGTTGGGGAAAAGGATTCTCTTCCCTCTTTTCTACTTTTAAAGTTTTACTCTGGCTGTTGGTTTTCCTCTCTTTCTTTTGAGAGAGGGTTGAATTGAATTTAGTCTTAAGTTTGACTTGATTGTATAGAATGTTACTTGCTTTTCCTAAACTCAATAAAAAAGTTATCAATTATGACGATTAATTGTTGCAGCCCTAGATTTCTGTGAAGCTTCTATTTGATAATGTGAAGCATAGCATATTTTACTGCCATCTAACTGCCAAGTATTTTAAATATACTTTTTTTTTTTTATTAATAATATAATACTAATTAGTAATGTCATACAAAGCAGGGCGTCAGCGAGCCCCAGACCCCAACACAAACACACTGAGTCCCGGGCTCAAGTAAAGGTGTGTTTATTACAGCAAAATACACAATACCTCCACAAGTTAACAAAAGCACAGCACATGAATGTTGCTCCATGTCCTCCCAGCTCTAACTCACCTGGGTAAGGGAGTGCAGTCCCTTTTATTAAGGACCTGGGAGTACTTCTGGTGCCAGGGCCACTGCCCGATGGAAGCACTTCTGGATCAGTTGAAAGTGCATCACAGCAGGGAGTGTGTCTCTCTGTAGCACCCTCTTTCAGCACCCAGTGACCCCAGCAGGGCTGCTCTACTGGACTACATCTCCCAGCATGACATGCTGGCTTCCCACGGGGTACTGATATCCAGGGCTGCTGCCTTCTAGCATTGTGGGGGAGTAAAAAGCCCCCAGCTATGTCTTTCCTTTCCAGTGGGTTGTCCGTCCCTCCCTTTTCGTATTTCCTTCCGGGTCTCATCCCCTTCTATTACCCGGCTGGGATGTCTATCTGCCTGTTAGGGGCCTCCTGTCCGGGTAAGGAACCATCCCTTCTTCTGGCCAGGATGCCCGTCCAGCCCATGTGATATCTACAGTATATGTTATCATTTTATTAGCTTACTCATAATAGTAAATATTAAGTAGTCATTGGTATTGATAGATGGGGTGAATGAAATCACAGGACAGCATTTAACAAGTTGCATTCACACATGACACTCTCAGGTGACTCTGTGTGGTAGAGGCATGCAGTCATACAAATGTAATGATCATACTATTGAGCTTAATTACTTGTTTATGGCCGTTGTTCTAAGTGATGGATAGAAATTTGTGGTAATGACTGATACTTTTTTATTTATAGAGAAAAAATAATTTAGCAATGACTTAATCAGGGTCTATAAGGCTATCATGTCCAGAGGGGACTGGGCGGTCTCATGGTCTGGAATCCCTACAGATTTTTTTTTTTTTCTCCAGCCGTCTGGAGTTTTTTTTTTTTTTTTGTTTTTTCTGTAACCCCCTGGCCATTGGACCTTACTCTTATTCGATGTTAATTAATGTTGATCTATTTTGTTTTCTTATTGTGTCTTTTATTTTTCTATTCTTTATTATGTAAAGCACTTTGAGCTACTGTTTGTATGAAAATGTGCTATATAAATAAATGTTGTTGTTGTTGTTGTATCATAGCTGTAGTATGTTACTTTATTTACTTACCACTTTCTTGATTATAAAGAGATTTCTGTCAGACCTATTAACATTTCATGGTTTGCTGTCTGTTGGAATTGCTAAAACTAATTTTCTAAGAATCTGACTTCACAAAAGAATTTAGTATTTCTGGTGTTACTGCTAAGTAAGCTCATTCTTTTTGAACAGCTAAGCAAAATGTTGGTAAATTATGTTAAATGTGTATGGGTGCTTACTGTTAAATATGTGTTAGCGGATCTTATGAGTCTGAGTTGTTTTCATAGGAAATATAAATTAACTGCTTTATGAAAGCTTCTTAGAAAGTTAAAAAAAAGAAAAAGAAGAACATAAAAAACAAAGTTTGCTGTATTGCACTTTTGTGTGTGGATTTAAAAAAAAACCTAAATTAATAAAATGCACAGTTAAACATGATGTGCAGTTAAAGTATATGTTGGGAACTTAGTGATGAATATTTGAGGACCATGAGCACTGAGACAGCGATCCCTGGTGTCGAGACTGTACATACCATACAAGTTTTTTTAAACTGAAGAGTAGAAGTGTTGGTGCTGTGTAGAATATATTTGTAATTTTACATACTAATGGTATTTCACATGTACATTTTGTCATTATGATGAACCATACTATTGATTTTCCAAAAGTTTTTACAAGTTAATTGAAGATGAACTAGGCCAGTTTTCATTTGGCACATCAAATATCCCACAGCTCAGACGGCAAGTATTTTGCTGGTGTTGATTTTACAAATGTTGTCAAAAGAAAAAATACAATCCACAAAAGTGTGTGTGTTTATGTGCAATATTTGAATTGCTTGAAAAGATTTTGAAGGGATTTTTCAAAGAAGTAATTTCCTTCTTTAAAGGGGTCACAATCAGAATATAATTAATGTTTATACGTGTTTATTAAATACCTTACCACTGCAGTTTTGTGTAGTGTTTGTGTTTCTAAATACTAAAATACTACATATTTCCTAAATATTCAGCTGTCTGCATTATCAGGTTTACACATAGGAAGTAAAAATGTTTGGTTTGTACACACAACAGGAGATCTGAAAATCAAAGTACCTGTTATGAGAAGGATTTAGAATATGTAGTGGACTCAACACTTTCAACTGCCAGACAATGTTCATAAGCCATTAAGAAGGCTAACAAAATGCTAGGTTATATAACAACGATGTGGGGACTACAAGTCCAGGGGCCTCATGTATAAATGGTGCGTACGCGCAGAAATTTTGCGTAAGAACGTTTCCACGTTCAAATCGCGATGTATAAAACCTGCACTTGGCGTAAAGCCACGGTATCTCATACCCTGTCGTACGCAAGTTCTCCGCTCGGTTTTGCAGACTGGCGGCACCCAGCATCAAAGCAGTGCTACTGTTCCTGTGTGGTTACTCTTTATTTGTTAGAACCACATTCCTGACGCAACTTTATAAATACACTGAAACTAACCGCATATTGTTTATTAGTGTAATGCATCTGATTGTAATTAACCTGTAACAATATAGTGGTTCTGGGAATAGCCATAGTATTCCAAATACCATAACTGCTTTAGCGTTGTAACTCTCACTGCACCTTTTTTTTCCTTCTTTCAGCTGCTCCCGTTAAGGGTTGCCACAACGGATCATCTTTTTCCATATTACTCTCACTGCACCACTCAGGGTATTTATATCACTGTATCTGAGTGGGGAATCACAGCAGCAGCTGATCGGAAACAGAATTATCGGTATACAGCATCAAGCCCACTCTGTCTCAGCCACGGCAAAACGTTTCAAAGCCTTTCCTGTACGGACCTTGCGGTTCAGAAACAGTTTCATCCCAAGAACTAAAAACGCACTCAATCAATTGCTCCTTGTAGAACAGTTTGTACTTATAAGTACAATCACCCCACTGTAAACTTGCACTACAGTTATAATATTGCACAACCTGCGCCACTTTATGAAGCACGTACTGTATTTACATATGATGACAATATCATTTTTAAGATGAAATGCAGCAAAATATGTTGATTATATTATACAGATACAACTTTAACTTCATTTAAATAATCTGTATTGTTAATATTTAAACATGTGAGGACACGGTGCTGCATCGCTAGCTAGTTCACGTATTGTTCTTGCCTCGCGCTGTATATTTGCTGACGATGGCGCGACACTGGAAGGATAGACGGATAGAATAATTAAAAACGTACTATGAACATATTTCAATGTTCCTTAAAAGTTTTGAGGAATTGTTGTTGTAAGCTTACAGATGGCTTAACGTCTATTACAGAGCTGATTGTGTGGCGATTGGGTATTTGGAGAATGAAAAGTAAGGACAGGAATTGGAGGTTAGTACATTTGAAAGAGGCAGTACTGCTACAATAATTTCATTGAAGGTCGTACACAATCACGCACTGTGTTCCCCTGTTTAATAACATGCTTTAATTCCTATCATCATGAAAAAGATATCACGTATACATCTCAGTATTTTAATTATTCAGAGACCTGTAATATCATGAATGTAATGGATTCTGTGTCCTGTCAGAGAAAGAGAAAGAACGGAAGCACGTAGTGATTCACACACATAGAGCACATTGAAGATCAAATACAAAACAAAGCATTTGGCAGGCTACTTTAGTTACGATGGGATTTGAGAAACTAGTAAATGAAACGATTTTAAGATGAAGTTTATGTTCTACTTTAATGACAAAATAAACTATGTGATTAAAGTGGATATTTCGAGATTTAAGTTAACATTTCATGCTTTCTTCCTACTCTGTGCCTTTTTTTTTTCTCACTGTACCCTAATAAGCTTCCATATGACACTCAGACGGTGGGCTACGACTTGCCTTTTCATGGTGACTTTGATATGTGACAACTTCTTTTTTTATGTCGGGCACTGTGCGACTTTGTGAACTTGAGCTTGTTTCTCCAACACGGTATGTCACTCGATCATCTTCCTTTTGTTGATTATACCACTGTATAAATCAACAAATAGTACGTTTTTCTTTGCCTCCACTTGGTATTCGCTGAAATTCTTATATTTACCCTCTTGCTTTTGCCATTGCCTTTTCACAGAACGCTGAGGTTAAGGTCTATTTATATTGATTTGCATATTCAAAGAGGCGTAATTCTGGGTGGAGACGGGGCGGGACAGAAGGCGCGTGCACGTGTGTTAGTTTTCACGCTGATTGGGATTTATGGAGTGTAAGAACGCGGAAGTTGGAGTACGCACAGATTCCTGCACCTGGAATTTTCTGTGCGTAAGCACATTTCGGCTTTTGTGCTTACGTCATGTTATAGTGCAAATTCTACGCACGGAGTTATGCATGAGGCCCCAGGTGTTTGAGGCTATGTTCAAGCTTTATAACACACTGGTGAGGACCTCATCTGGTGTACTGTGTGCTGTTTTGGTCTCCAGGCTACAAAAAGGATATACAGTAACAGTACTGGAAAAAGTCCAGAGCAGAGTGATTAGGCTGATTCCAAGGCTACAGGGCATGAATTGCCAGCAAAGATTAAAAGAGCTGAGCCTATTTAGTTTAAGCAAAAGGATATTAAGAGGAGACATCGTTAAAAGTTTTTAAAAGTATGAAGGGAATTAGTACAGTGGATCAAGACTGTTACTTTAAAATGAGTTCAACAAGAAGGATGGTATTTGCCCTCAAGAATTGCCAGAATTCTTTGTGGACTGGATTAAGCCTGAGGCTGAAAAGATTTGGAAATTTTAGACAGTGTTGTCTCTCTATAGCAGCCTCTGCAAATTTTCCAGACAGCCACAGATTAATGCTGTAAACATGTCATTCAACCTCTCCTAAAGGTGACTGAGGTCTGCAGACATGCTATTGGAATAAACTGAACTCACTGTTATGTTTATAGAGCTAACATAAGTTGATGTGTTCCACTGACATAGAACATTATGTTGCCATAACGCAAAAGGTGTTTTGCAACTTCAAAGTTCATCTTATGAGGAGGATTTAGGAATTGCAGTGAACTCTTCACAGAGTACATCCAGAGAGCATATAGAAACTACGAAGAAGGCCAATAAGATGTTGGATAATCTACCAGAATCTGTAGAGTGCAGTTAAGGGAAATTATTGTTAAACTGAATAATGCACTACAATACACACCTGGCATTGATAATCCTTTGCTTAGACAGTGTGTCCTGCACATTGTAGTGTTTAGTCAATAAAGAAGCAAGTTGTAAAATAGTCGGGGTGCCTATATATAAGTTTTACAAATATGCTATAACGTGATAAATCAACTGGTTCCTGTAACTGAGTTTATGAGAAAGTATTGTATAGCAGCCAGTATGCAGCTTTTTACTGGAAGGGTGTAAAGGCAGCTGCCTATGAGCCTTTCTCCAGCAGAGCTGGTCTAGATGCCCAAGTTGCAGCAATGAGAAGAAGTGTACCCTTTGATAACCTTTGGGAAGATTTGAGAAAGAGCATAGGCTTAGCAGGACTTGGTGCCTGTGGTAGTCTCAGTGATGCTGAACTGTGATTGCTGATTACCATGATACTGACAATGTTAATTTTGGAAAAAGAGAATGTGAGACTAACTCTTATCTTTTTCCCAGTTCACAGTTGTTGTTTTGGAGGTATTTCCTTTGACCTATAGTATTCTTAACTAACTAGAATTCTACAGAGGTGATCTATGGCAGGGTGATATTGAAACAAATTGGTTCACTGCCTGCAATTATTTTAATCTGCCCAATGAAATAGTTATTTTAGCATTGCATACTGAATCATTAACAAAACCTCTCAGTTCTCACTGGCTATTTACCACACTAGGATCTACTAAACTAAGCAAGGCATACTTTTCAACGTAGTCACCTTTAACATTAATACACTTGTTGTGATTTGATTTACTTTTTTTATTTTTTATTGTGATTTACTCCATAACAGCTATTCTTTACCTCTCAAACAAAACATTTTGTCTTGATTTGTGTATCTATTCTTCTGTAGCTGTATTCATTAGTGGGAGGTTGTTGCTCAGATTATAGTAGTTCTAACAGCATGGACTCCAGGTGGTAGTTTCAGAACAGGGTGATTGTCGCTTCTTTTAAGAACAACAATTTTGGAGAGCAACCACTGCAATCCATTTGGTGTGAGCAGGCATTGTCATGAAGCCAAGGTTAAATGGTCCAGAGGTTTCTTCACATTTTTTTCTCTGATTGGCTGCCACAGGCGCCAAAGCAAATTAGCTTAATGTTGACTAGTTTTGTGGGTTTTTCAAGGCATATATTTAAATTAGTCTGCACCATCAACAACATAAAAAAATGTGCATTTGATCTTGCCAGTATTGTCTTGGACTTTAAATTTCTTTGTAATTTCATTATATCAGTTTTGTTGCTTGGACTCTGTGAAGTAGTAATGTCTCCAATTATCATTTCTAGTTACATAGCACTTGATATCTTGGATTCCTAGCATGCAGAGAGACCTTGTTAATTGTTTGTGTTGAACAGATTTAACTGACTCATAACTGCTATATTGTCTGACACCTCATGCAGTGCTGATATGCAACACTTTTTTGGTGACCAAGTTTTTATTGAAGTTTAACAAGATTATTTTGTTGCGTTTTCTGACTGTTTTCATAAATACCTTAATTAAAAATGTTTACTGAGAGAGGATTGTTCTGTTTTTTGGGACTTAGGTGTAATATATTGTGTTCAAAGAGTTTTGTGCACTAGAGACTTTCTCCACAGCAGCAGTATGAATCTCAGAAAATGCAACCCATCTGTGCCCATGATATAAGGACAGAGTGGCCCCTTTTAAAGGGGGTTTGTGATCGCTAAAAAATATTCCTGTGGAACCATAAATAAACTTTACATTTTAATAACTCCACTTCAAAAGGATGCATTCTCCAGGGGTTATCATGTTTTTGGGATTGCACCAGTCTGTGTAAGGGTTAGACTTGTTTCTTAACTCATAAATTTTATAGTACATGCTGCCTTTTTTGAAAATAAGCCAGAAAGCTAGCTTGTTTTGGAAATTTGGCTGACAGTGTTATTAGCCTTTTATAGAAGGAATGATAGACATTGAATCTTGTAGTTGCTTCCATTTTCTTATCATTTATCTCACTCATACTGGCATTTTAGTATCTGCAGTTTCACATGCAGATTGAATCAGAAAGTACTGTCCTATACTAATTTGTGTTTGATTTTATTTCTTCTTGATTAACCTTTGTTTTTTTTTTTTTGCTTTTCTAGCTAGCTGCATACATTAATACCAAACTAATGTTCATGGTGCTAAATTCTATCTTGTACATAACTGACATAAAGTAAATGAAAAGATTGAATAATGCATGTGCTCCGTACCATGACTAAGGTACATTTATGTGAGGTCAGTTTAATATGTATACAGTATACACATTTTTAGCAGGGCATCTCCTAGTCCAAACTTATTTATCCAAGACAAGTATAAGGTCATAGTACAAGCTTGTAACATGACAAAACATCTTTTTTTAAATTACTGAGGGTAGGAAAGCAAGTAAATGCTTTATTTCCATAACAACATCAGCTATGTGGAATTTGATTTGGTGAAGACCATACGAAATTTTAATTTCAAAATTTCAGACACCAAGTGATATTTTAGCAGTTGATATGCACCACTGCATAGAATCTACCAGCTTCTGATATTTTTTTACAGAGTGATGCACCATTCTTCTGCAGGAAGTGTGTCATCAGCTGAGTTTCCAAAAGTTTTTTAATAAAAAATGTCTTACCACTTTTGTATTTGTCAGTGTAGGTGAAGGATATCATAATTCTGGTAATATTTTACGAGTATTGATGAAAGCTTTAGCCCCATTCTGTTTTTGCAGTACGTGAACTGTTGTGAAAAACTGTAGTATAAAAGTTTTTAACAGGAAAAATGATGCATTTATGCGTAACATACCATTCCTAAAACATAATAGCTACAACTTTCCAGAATGTTCACTGTCACCTTCAAAAACTAAAATAACCACACTTCCTTTTGGGCATTCATCAAATGACACAGTATTTTGATTTTAAAAAGTTGTCTAGTTTGTGCATAGCCTGTCGGGGTTTTCATAATATGTAGTTGTCTTGAAGTTATTCTGCATAACCGAACAAATCTGAAGTAGTAAATACGGCTGCATCATGCGCATTTTCAGGTGTGCTAACACTAGTGTTTTAGATTCAACACTTGTTAACAAACACCTTACAAATTATAGAAGGACATCCATTACGGAGTTGTGTTAACCTTCAGTTTCGGGAAGAGGTAAATGTGTTTTGTTTCATCAAGCGCACTTGTACATCTGTGTCACAAGGTGTCCAAAAATTGTGGTATACAATCACCTTGTTTGTATAATGTTTAGTAACTTGATGTACCTGTGCATTATTTTCATTAGAATGGCCATGCACACTGCATAAACATAGCACTGGTTGGTGATGTTAATACTGTAACCCCAAACATCTCCCCCTACAGGTGTATATTGCTGCAAGTGGACAGTTTGTATAAATCTATGGCAGTGCGCTTTCATGTTGGATCTGGTGGTTAATGGCTCACTAGTCATCTGGTATTATGTGACTACACAGAACCTCAAATGTTGATCTTAACATTTACAAATATTGCAGCTATAGTCTTTCAGTAAAATGTTTTTCACCTACAATCTTCCAGAACTTCCTGATATGTATTCTTTTTCGTACATTTAGTTTATACCGCATTAAGAGGTTGGTTTCCTGCAGGTATATCATGAATAATCACTTAATTTTGGGAAGATTATCTTTAGATGTTATTAACTACATAGTTAGGCAAGACATGAGAATAATTAGAACTTGGCCAATATTAACCAGTTGTTTTTAAGACCTGTCCATTTAGTTTTTCTCACCCTGATCAGTAAGAAATGGAAAGTCAGGGGAGCCAAAGATAGATATTTTGTGAAATACATGACCTTCAAAATGAAAACACATTATAAACATTTTTTCTCTTTAAAAGTAACTTTAGCAACAACCTCTTGTTTTTTTTTCAGGAAATTAAGTCATTATGTAAATTATTGTAGTTGGTAAAATTCAGTTTGATTCAAATGAACTGCTGGCGGCAAAAATGACAAGCCGTTATTTAAAGCATTTTCATTTTGTTGCTTAAAAAATGCACATTTTGCTAGTGGAAATATAGCAATTGATAACACTGTCATAAGCATCATTCCAGGTGCCTTGACTGTTTGGACACAGTGGATCACAACATAAAAAGGCATGCCTATCATATCTTTGGACTGCACATGTTGTGTATCACATATCACACATATTTTTTGTGGCAAGAAAGGATGAAGCAAATTTCCTAAAATCAACTGACTTTAGCATTGAGATGAAAGTGTAAACCCCCCATTTAATGTAGGTGGCTTCCTGAAATGCTAAGACTAAGCTTTCAGGCCTCTAAGCTTCTTTTAGAGTGTGCCATGCACTCACAAGATTGTAGAGAACTTGGTAAGTAATTAATCTTTAGGTCATTACATACTGTATTTCAGTGCTGCTCCATTTCTTTTTATCTCCGTAACATGTAATACCAGATATGTTGAATGCTATCTTTAAAGTAGTTTGGTCAGTCTTTTCTTGTCTGTTTAGTCTTGCCCTTAGAACAAATGCTGAGACATCATAGTCTATTAGTATGTGCTTTTGGCTCTAAACATTATGTTGACATCATTTTAGACACTATTCATTGTGAAACGTCAGGGATTTCAGTCAGTTAAGCTCTGGTAATCACCTGTCTTTCAGAGTTAGTGTGCCCTCACCTCTTAGGTGGGCTAGCTGTAATTATAGGCAACAGGCTTTTTTAAACCAGCGTTTGAGAGTGTGGGAACCACACCTATGTGAAAGGAAATGCCTTTGGCTTACTTTGAGGCCCTCATTTATCAGATGACTACTTTTTGGTCTTATTTAATTAGTGCACTGTACATTGTGGACACTGCAAAAATAGAAGTAAACTGCATAAATACTGACACTCAACATTAACAGAATCTATTAAATTGTTTCACGATTATTGGTTTAGAAAAGTAGATGGCTGCCTGCACTGTTTTTTTTTTTGTTTGTTTGTTTTCTTGTTTTACATTACAGGAATATAACAAGAAACCTGTTTCGTTTGTGTTTTTTCTGGTTTTTAGTTTGATAATGCAAACAGAGGTTTATATTCGAAGAGCTAAAGATGTATGTGCTAATGATGTTAGATTTGAAGAAGCTGAAAATAACAAAAATAGATTACATAAACTGAGAGAGCATGCGATATGTATATATTAATGTTTAATATGTTAGGATATGATATGTAGTCATCCATCCTTTTTGGTAATGCAAATCATAAATGTTGCTTTTTCATGACTAAATAAAAGCAGAACTGCTTTCAAACAATATTTTTGTAAATTGTTATAAACTATCATCTGATATATTAATAGCACCATAGTTGAACAAGAGCTTTTTGTGGTTGATTTTTGGTAGATGTGTTGCTTTTGTGCATCACAGAGGGTAATTGAGTTTGAGATCCCATTATAGCTGCAGGGTATGGACAAACGTTTGTCCAGCAATATATTACTCTTACTCCTAAGAGTGAGTAAGGCCACCATTAGTTTCAGAAGAGTTTCAGTACCTTGTGTAATACTGTCAAAAGAAGTCTAGAGGTGTGAGTAGTGGAGTAGTGCATCATTCTTCAAGACTTCAGGTCTTTGAGTGATGAAGAAGCTACAAATTTAACTTGCATTCTGAGCTTAATGACTTTTCATAAAGGTTCGGTGATGTTTAGATCTCCTAATTTGGCTGGTCAGCACTCAGTTAATTTAAACAACTCCTGTTTTCATATTCTGCATACTTACCATAGCTCAACTCAGTTTAAAAGGAAATTAATTAGGAAAATTGCCTTGAAAGTGTCTTAACCTGTTTTGTAGATCTTTACATGTTAAAATATTTATTTAAACAAAACTAATACTTGCTTAACTAAAACAGACTGTGTATGGGTGGGAAAAAGTTTTGTATATGGAAATTAATGTATGCACTAGATAACAATGGGTAAAAAAATGTAGCTCAGTTACAAAAGTAAGTGAACCACAAGGATTGTTAGCCCTGTCAGCACAGTAAGTTTCACCAGCTGTTACAATGTTGTGTCCTTGAAAAGCCGTGGCTTCCCCTGCTAAAAAAAATCTTTCTTGGGAAAAAAAAAATGCCTTTGTTACATGGTAATCAGATTGAGGACATTCCAAATTAAATTTTCCCTCGGAATGAAAGGAACATTTTAAATTAATGATGTTTTTTTAAGGAGAATGGTATGGAATAGCGAGAATCTGAATATTTTATCACAGCATTTATGTTGTCTGCAGCACACCTTTGAGAATAGTAAAAGCATGTTAAAAGGAGAGCAATTAAGTAGTATAGTGTGGGAAAACATTTTAAAAATAAGCATTGCTTGGTTCATAATGACTTTTCTGTCCTGAGAAAACCATACTGACACAAATTTATATATACATATATATATATATATATATATATAAAATATACACACACACACACACACACACAGAGTAGAACCCCGCGAAGTCACAGTTCAGAGTTTGCAGCCTCAGTCATTCGCGGATTTTTCCTTCTAATAATTGTAAGCGGAAACCGCAAATATCCTCTGCAATTTTTATGGCTTTTATCGTGGCAATACTGCACTGTAGAGAGACCAGGAAGCAACTGTATTGAAAAACGCGGCTTGGGATGGTGAAGGTAGCCAATAGAATTTGAAACTGCAACTCCCAGCAGTCCCTACAGTGGCTCTGATTGGTCTTCTGCTGAGGGTGCTGGGGCTGTTGAGGTGAAAGAATGTCAGCGCGGCTTTTAAAAAGGGAGCTGGTAACCAAAAGCAAAAAAAAAAGTTTTTGTAATTTGTGTTACAAGTTCCTGTCTGCCTGCCTTCTGTTGGGTTACCTGTACTTATTCGTTTTGTCCTGGATCATTTCGTGCGTATGGATTGTCTGCCATCTGCCTGTGTACATGAGGACTGTAAGTGGATTCGTGGCCATCCTGCAAAGAAAGGAGCGCTCCCGTCTTCACCATTTCAGGAACTAGCGGTAGGACTATCTTTACATTCCCATTCTCTGGACTATCTATTTTCATCATTACATTTCATCCGTTGCCGTTTTTCATTATTTACTCTGTGTGTTTTGTTTGTACTTTGTTGTATTTAATGTGTAATCGCTGTAAGGGGAACAGGGGTAATATTGATGTTTTCATTTATTTCATTTGTTTTCATTACATTCTTTATTTGCTGTTTGATTACCAGTTTGCTTTGTTTTTGTCTCTGTTTATGAGTGCGTGCGGGTCTGGCCAAGGCCTGGTGCATCCCTGGAATTTCCACCATAAAAATAAAAAAATCGCCGTCTTCTTGACGGTGTGAATCTTAGTGGCACAGGACTGCTACAGTGTTATTCATTTCTCCTTGCTGCTGATTGGCTGTGATGCATCCCCAGCTGAGTGTTTTTAAAAAAAAATCCTCTTAAAAAACACTGATAGACTGCCTTGACATTGCTCCCTTACTTGCTGGGCTTACTTGCGGCTGCTGTGTCGCGTGATATGCTTCTTATGTGGCACTACGCATACTTAAAAGCCTGAACAGCACGTGTCCTTTTTGGCTGATTGCTTTGTTTCTCTCTCCTCCCCCCGCTCCTGTTGTGCTCCCCTATGATGTTTGCCTATTCTTTTAATCGATAACTAACTGCATACTGAGCTCGTTTTACTTCTGAAAGAGACATGTTTGTTGAAGTGTTTGAGTAAAGTTCCTCTCTCTACAATCTCCTGTGTTTCTGTGCAGTTCTGTGACCCAAGCATGACACACTGCAGCCTGACTGTCTGTGGGATTGAGCCATTGCACTATAGCCTGCCAGCATCAGTGTTTACCTCTGTGTGCTTGCGTGCAGCCAGTTCAAGCGCAGTTGGCTTGGTGACTTCATCCATGGCGTCAGTTACACCTTGTACATATTGTTCCAGTAGTTTTAAAATAGTTTTTGCAGTTCGTTAGCAGTGTATAAAATGATCAGTGTTGCAGTAATTGCGATGCTCTTTGCATGAAAAAAGTGTTCCATTAAAATTTTACTTTTTCTTTGTGAATTGTGACGTTTAGTTAAAGTGCAGCAAAAAAGTATTTGGCGTCCAGGGATGCATTAACCCCCAAGTATGTGGCAGTTTAAGAGTTAAAGCCCCAAGATGCTGCCGAAAGGCCCTGCACTTTCTAAGGCTTCTGGCAATGAAAACGCACGTGCATGAATTACAGTACATATTGCGGTAACATCGGTATTTTACATTCTAGCACTGCGGGAGACACAGCAGTACAGTACTGTGTAGTATACGGGTTTACCTTGTCACACACATGCGCATGAGAGGCAGCTAAACTGCTTGAGTAAGGGCAATTCTGAATCATACCGGGATGTGGCAGAGTGCACTTTCTTTTTCCCCTTTACTGTAGACCATTCACGGGAAATCCCACCAGACCCTCTTGATGTCACTTCCGAGACCGAGCCTATGGAAGGAGATGTTGCCAGCTCCGGCACCTGTGATGTCTCATCTGGGATCCAATCTACGGCTGAAGAGACCTTCATGAGCCCGACCCCTTTCCTTTGACCTTACTTCCTGTTTTCCCCTTTAAAAGCTTCCACCTTATCCCTATTCCCTCAGTTCTGTTTTGGACTCGGTTTTGTGCACATCAGTGCTGTATTCATTTGATCGGCAGTCAGGAAATCAATTACATGGATGGCTGCCCCAAACCTTTCTATGACTGTGAGTCGAGTTTCTTACAACCTTTACATTCTTTTTTTAGGTCATGTATTAAGCTGAGTTTGAAATTTAATGAAAGTGTTTTGGGAGCATTTTTAGAGTTTAAACTATAAAAATAGGCATTTTTTTAACCACATCCATAATTTGCGGTTTTTCACAATTTGCGGGTGCTCTAGGAGCGTAATTCCTGCGAATGTATATGTTTATTTATGTGTGTGTGTGTATATGTGTGTGTATGTATATATATATATATATATATATATATATATATATATATATATATATGATATGTATATATGATATGTATATATCTGGGATCCTGAGATGGTTTGGCATGTGGTGGGTGCGGCAACGTGCTGTATCAGAGTGTGCTCCTTACCTCTCTCTCTCTCTCTCTCTCTCTCTCTCTCTCTCTCAACATAAATAACAATATCAACACAAATAAATCAAGCAGAAGCAAAAAGAACCTGTAAAAGAATTTGAACACCATCTAGGTGAGAGATGTCAGAGGTTATAAGTTTATGCAGATGATGAAAATCCTTAAGAAAGCAAAGCATCAACAAAAAGGGTAGATTTAAAGCAACAGTTTGTTACACTAGAAGTTAAAATTTAACTGAGATCTCGGTGGATGAGTAAAGAGATTTAAAAATACAGGTTAAAGGGCATCTCTAAAATGTGTATATGCATTGCTTATGAACACTTTAAATCCAGACTTACTATAAAATGTAAATAATATTGAGAAAGTCAACTCTAAAATGCTTGTTTTTATTTCCTTATTCTCATTAGATGAGGGGGGTATTTTCCGTACGTCGCTTAAATCATCCGAGATCAGATGCCTCATTTTGGATGAGTTAATGCCGGTGAAACTCATCCGGGATAAGTCGGTTTTTCAAATGCAGCCGTGTAGTAGATTAGTCTAGCTGGATCTAATCATCCGAGATGAATGTGCGCGCCTGCGCTGATTGAAAAGCCCATATATATTGAGTCTAGAAAACATGATCAGCAAGTCTTTGATAGGCTGTAACAAAATGCCGAAAGAACGGGCGCATTTTTTTTCACATAAGCGGAGCAGGACCTTTTATTCGAAGGATATGAAGAATTTCAAGATTTAGTATGCACAAGGGGTAACACTGCAAAAGCTGCCCAAACCAGATAAAACGGCTGGCAAAAAGTGGTCGACAAATTAAACACTAATTAACACATTAATTTTAAAGCTAATAAGAAGGCAGACAAGGAAAAAACAGGTAGAGGTACACACGGTCCAGACCTAACCCCTGCAGAAGAGTTGGCTCTCCAACAAAATACCCATCGCCCTGTTTCTGAGGGCATTCCATCGGGAAGCTCCTCCTCAGAACCAGTGGCAGGATGCAGTGGTCACTTTATTTCAGGTAAAGGATGGTCATTGCATATATTTGTCCTCAATGTGTGCCATAGGTATGTTCCATATAGTCCTCTTTTTTTTTTTTTTTTTTGTTTCTTTTTTTTGTTGGATCAGTTGGGGGGAATGTCATATCTCTAGAACCTGTGTCTGACCAACGAGATATTGACAAAGGTCAAATATTTGATGAAGACACTGTGTCTGATTATTCATCAGGAGGAGAGATACATTTTCCAAATAATGTTTGATCAAACTCCACTCTGATCAGTCCCATGTGCCCCAATCACATTTGGAAATCCTGGGTAATGAGAATGTTAGGCTGATTGTGAGATTCTTTATGGAACTATGGGTGTTTATGCCTATGTATTACCTACCTGCAATGGCATGAAACGCCTCTTTTATTGTTTGCACATGCAGGTGTCCAGTAAACACTATGAAAACCCAAAGGAAATATTTCAGAGCCAAATAGACTTTACGAATTGCCTGGCAAACTGCACTTTTAGATTTTTCGCATCGCCTACAGTATATACAAAAGTGACGCTTGCAAAAAACCTCAAAGCAATGCATACTGTCTGTGTGGTTGTGAGAGCCCGACTTCGCCTAGTTTGACTTTGAATATAAGGTGCTAAGAAATCTTTGAAGTACAATATTCCCCCTCGGCTAAAGCAGTATCTTTCGAAAAGAATTTCCTCCGGGAGCAATAAAGGATCTTGCCGATCGCTCAAAACCCTCTCTATATGAAATTCTCTTCTTATAATTTGTGCACCGATATCAATTGGTTGCTCATTCATGAACGGCGAAGCCATGACTGAATGAATTCCATGCACGGACACTGACTATAGTATGCGAGCTAATCCCTGTTTACATAGAACAAACCTGCTCCGAGCAGGTTTGAGGATTTGGATGTGCTGCTATGACAACACATCCAGCAAGAGTTTCAAAAAACCAACAAATCCAGGATCATGCCAAATCGTCAACAATTACATCCGGGTAAACGAGTAATCCACGTACGAAAAATACCCCCCTGTTCTAATGGCAAAGCTGGAACCAAACATGGATGATGCATGTGGTTAGCAGTAATCAGTTTGCCTATGATTTGTGCTTTAAATGGCTTTGTAGATATATATACTCTATGGATGCTGTATTTAGATAGATAGATAGATCACATACTCCAGCAGCAGCATACTAATAAAGAACAATATTAAATTAAACAGTGATAACAATGAAGGTATAACAGACACAATTTTGTATAATATTAATGTCCCCACCCCCCCCAGGTGGAATTGAAGAGTCGCACAGAATTTCCAGGTTCACAAAATGTATTTTGTATTTATACAGTATATACAGTACATATTTAAAGTATTTAGCTTTTACTAGAACAAGCTCTTCTCGTTATACCAGGTATTTGAAGAAATTATAAAGATAATATGGATCTTTAAATTGTAAGACAAGTGTGATATTTCTCACAACTGTAAACTTCCTAACTGAGACAGGTTACAGGCCAACAGATGAAACCAACCCCCAGGCAAAATGCTCTTTCTTAATACAGTTATTAATCAGAATGTTCCAGTTATAGAAAAAAGTGTACTGTAGCTTATAAAATTGTTGCCTTATCTATTGAACTACTTTTTGTTAACAACTGTGAAAAAAGAGCTGTTACCACATAATACACTGGCTGTATTAGTATTGATTTAACATCTGAATGCCTTCTTACTGCCAGTCAGCATTGTCATTCCACCACATTTGCACTTTTGCTCTGAACCCAAGACTTCTGCACAAGAGTCAAGAATTAAATAGTGCGCTTCAGTGATATGCTGTCATTCTGTAATTTAGCAGATGTTAGTTTCAAGATATTAAACCAGCCTCAGAAGTTAAGATATTATTTTCTGTATGTTCCTCTGTTCTGTTCTTCACTGTCTGTTTTAAAGTGGGTGTTTGTGGGCTAGTACTTTACTTGTGCTTCCAAAACTAAAATGACCTTTAAAGGAGTATTCTGAAATGTAAAATATAGATGTCATTGCATGACATCCCCCAGATATTTGATAAATAAAATACGGAAAATAAAAAGGTGTTTGTTACTGACCTCTTCACAAGTGAAAAAATTGGGGATTTCATGCTAAAGAATGCACCTTTGGACAGTGTAATGCACTGTGTGCAGTTAAGGTCTTTGTATTATTGTGGTACATAAGAAGGACCAAATAGCACCAGAGAAATTCCACAAAAAATACTCCTACCAGACTCATCCTGCATTGCAAGGTTTGTATTTGGTCTGAGATGGAAGATTTCATGTTATGAAGCATTTCAGCTTAAGTCAATGGACGTTAAGAGAAGGCATGAGAAAAGGAGTGCATTTTTTTCTAATAAAACTTGTGCATTTTTCTTTTTAATCTCCCCATGCCGATTGAAACTATATCATAGTAATGGCACATCCATTACACACAATTGCTACACTTTACGATGACTGACCTGTTTTTTTTTTTGTTTGTTTGTTTTTTTTTTTTTTTTTTAACAATTTCATGTTTTAGCCACATACAGAGAGAAAGACAACCTAAGAAGTGTTTTTAAGCCTTTTTGATGCTTGTGAGATTACAACAGTTTTCATTATTTAAGATCCACATTCTATTGTGTACTTCATCTGTTTATAGGTTGATCAAATAAAATAAATTAAATAGAGCTGACACGTTTCTTTGAGTTTTACATAATGCATTTTGTACAGTAGCAGACTGAAATGGTATTTGTCACACTGAATTTCAGAGAGAGTGATTGTAGTCTTTCTTCTGATACTTTAGCTAAGTTGGTTTTACGAGTTGAATATAGATGGATTTATCTGTGCAACTCAGTACTCATTTATAAATATTAACTAGCAAAATACCCGCGCTTCGCAGCGGTGAAGTACTGCCTTAAAATTTTTATTAAGAAGAAAATTAAACCTTTTTAAACTGAGGGAAAATATACCAATAATTATTTGTTAAAGATCTCTTTGTATGCCACGTTGTCAGTTCGGCCCTCCAGTTGCAATATGACCAAGCTGTAGCTGTGCGCTGAGCTTACTCTTGAGCATGCAATGTACAGTTGGCCATGTGAACAGTAATCTTGTTTCAAATCTCACAGCTTGGATTGCCGCTGTCATAATCGGTTTGAGTTTCATGGTTTGTTTCAGTTACGACAG
>JANRMT010062792.1:90143424-90208688 GCA_026402145.1 Polypterus bichir lapradei | reverse complement strand
CTGTCGTAACTGAAACAAACCATGAAACTCAAACCGATTATGACAGCAGCAATCCAAGCTGTGAGATTTGAAACAAGATTACTGTTCACATGGCCAACTGTACGTTGCATGCTCAAGAGTAGGCTCAGCGCACAGCTACAGCTTGGTCATATTGCAACTGGAGGGCCGAACTGACAACGTGGCATACAAAGAGATCCTTAACAAATAATTATTGGTATATTTTCCCTCAGTTTAAAAAGGTTTAATTTTCTTCTTAATAAAAATTTTAAGGCAGTACTTCACCGCTGCGAAGCGCGGGTATTTTGCTAGTTTAATTATAAAATAACATTACTCCCTTACTGATGCTTGTCAAAAGGAATTGCTACTGTTTTGTTAACACATTAACTCACAAAGATTTGTAAATATTAAGAAAATGTAAACCTAAAATTGTAACACCACAATGTCAGTTAAACAAAACATCCCAAGAAATCTCCCTAATAATGGACCATATTTTGGAATGTGATGTCAAGATCTGAAATAAACTACCCATGTACTACAGCCAGTAAATCTCCAGCACTTGAAGTACAGTAAGTGTTCATGGAAGAATGGACAAAAAACCTGAACACGGAAGTAAAAGATTAATCACTACCTAGAAATTGTTCAGTTGCTTTCATAGCAGCTAAAACATGTGCTATTGTCATTTAAACAAAAAGGTTCTCCTTACTTAGGAACACATTGCCTTATTGTTAAGTAGGAATGCCTAGTAAGCATATGTTTACTGTATGCAAGTTGTTCTAGTTATCTTCATTACATTGTTTTTTTATTTAGATTTTTTTATATAAGGCATAGAGAAAAGTCAAGCAAAATGACACCTTTTATTGGCTAACTAAAAAGATTACAATATGCAAGCTTGAAACATTTAGTTCTCACCTCTTTCCAAATACTTTTAGTCTCATTATATTAGTCATTTTCTGTATGAATCATTTTACTCATAGTTTCACCTTCATCATGAATAAGACTGTCATTTCACATTCTAATTTTAGATGCTAAAACAAAACAGCTATATGCTTACTCATGTTTCATCTTTTTGGTTTTTAGTGTCACTTTTTTGTTTCCAAATTATGCGTACCTTCTTTTGTAAGGCTTATTTATGTTCTTTCAGCAGTTGTTCTGCACCCCATAGTATAACAGTATTGTCAGGACAAGTCCACTTTTCATGGACGGCTTGGCCAACCTGTGTACTGTATCTGAAACATTTTTGTTATTTAATTATTTGGGAGTGTTTCTGTTGAGCTTTACTGTAGCTGATATTCATCTTCAGTTTAGTTTGTTTATACTTGTTAGCTTAACTTAATTTAACTTCCCAGTAACAAAGTAGTTTTTATAAACACCTTTGTAACTGACCTAAGTTTTAATTTTGTTGCTGTCATTGTACCTGTGTATCTAAGCAGATAATAATATTGTAAATGTCTTGAAAGATGGGCATTCCAGGTCAGCTACTTTTCTAGGACGTGAGTATGGCTGCTCAATGTGAATCAATGAACCACATTTTGCATCTGGGAACTTTTATATTGAAACATTAGCTGCTTTAATGTTGTGTCCCTTGTGATTTACTCTACATCCACTTGATCAAAGAGCTCCTAATGAATTGAATATACAGAGACAAATAAACTCTGTATATAATGCAGTAAGAGGCATGTGTTATAAAATGTTGTGCCAGATCCTGACATACATTTCAATTTTCCCACCACGTCTCTTGAATGTTTCAACAAGAATGGAGGATAAGTCAATGTTTGGGTAACTAAATCTTTACCTTAATTGTTAGTGAATGTAAGTTGGTTAATTACAAAATGTAAATGCTTTGTTTTTGGTTTCTGCATACTATTTTAATAATGTAAAGAACAGGGAGATGGGGTGGGCCAGGGACATGGGTGTATTGATTGTGTTAAGCAGTAAATGCTGCAGTAATCACCAATCAGTAAGTGCTGTCGTCTTCTGGCTACTACACTGGCAATAAGTTTACCTTTTACTGATTCCATGTTTGCAAGTGTTTGAGTGGATAAGTCTGATTTATTTTTGAATAAAAAGAATTGCTTTTGTGAAGTAAAGACCTTTATTTGCTGCTTCATGTGTTTGAAGTGGCACAGTGCCAATATAGCTAATGTACTTTATTTGTTTAGTTGCTTAGTGCACATTCACTATTATAAGCTAAGTACAGTTGGGTATTATCTTTATACTTTTCTATGAATTTAGAGTGTAACTTGAAAGTAATTACATATGTGATTACATTTTTTAGCAATTAATGAATAATGTAAAATCTAGTTACAGTTTGAGAGAAGTACTTAGTAATTTGTAATGGCATTCTTTCTGTCATGAACTGGGAGTCCTGAGCACTAAAGAGTTCCAAAGCACATAGTCCAAAAAATGCTCACCAAAGAAGGAAACTGTCAAACCTAGCTAGTAACAAGGGCAATCTTTATATGAATACTATATATAATATTATGAAGCTCCAAAGAGCACAAAAAGACATGCAAAGTCTGTTAAAGGCAAATTTAACAAAAAAATAATCCCAAGACAGTATTCAAAGAATACTCACAAGGCACAATTGAATCACAGAACTTGCCATACATTCCTAAGTACATTTAAAATGAACCCCCCAGGAACTATGGAAGACCTTCCAGATTTGTAGGGAGGAGGGCCATTCCTGGTGGTGATTATCAGGTGACCTTTCTTTTTGAGGGACCACACACAACACACATGGAATATAACCAAGGCAGCTTATATCGATAGATAAAAACAAAATTAAAGGATGATGCACATGCAATTGTTGTTCTTGCTGTTCTTTAAGTCGGGTATAACCATCTTTTGTTTTTTATGAAACATCCCTGTAGTTATACTGACCAAGAAGCATAGAAGTCTTTATCTGACTATGGGCATTTTAATAAACTCTTTACCAGTATTTCTGATATGATGGCTTTATGTAGCTTCTTCAAGACAAGCCCAACACGGGTAAATACATCCTGACCCAGTCAACCATAAAGTTAAAGGGCTCATAGTGCCTCAGGCCTGTACAAAGTGAGTATCACGGAAATTTCCCAGGAGGAAAATTCTTTTTTTTTCTTTGACAGGTCTGATCTGCTTAGTCTGTTAACACTTGCAGTGTATCCGGAAAGTATTCACAGCGCATCACTTTTTCCACATTTTGTTATGTTACAGCCTTATTCTAAAATGGATTAAATTCATTTTTTTCCTCAGAATTCTACACACAACACCCCATAATGACAACATGAAAAAAGTTTACTTGAGGTTTTTGCAAATTTATTAAAAATAAAAAAACTGAGAAATCACATGTACATAAGTATTCACAGCCTTTGCCATGAAGCTCAAAATTGAGCTCAGGTGCATCCTGCTTCCCCTGATCATCCTTGAGATGTTTCTGCAGCTTAATTGGAGTCCACCTGTGGTAAATACAGTTGATTGGACATGATTTGGAAAGGCACACACCTGTCTATATAAGGTCCCACAGTTGACAGTTCATGTCAGAGCATAAACCAAGCATGAAGTCAAAGGAATTGTCTGAAGACCTCCGAGACAGGATTGTCTCGAGGCACAAATCTGGGGAAGGTTACAGAAAAATCTCTGCTGCTTTGAAAGTCCCAATGAGCACAGTGGCCTCCATCATCTGTAAGTGGAAGAAGTTCGAAACCACCAAGACTCTTCCTAGAGCTGGCCGGCCATCTAAACTGAGCGATCGGGGGAGAAGGGCCTTAGTCAGGGAGGTGACCAAGAACCCGATGGTCACTCTGTCAGAGCTCCAGAGGTCCTCTGTGGAGAGAGGAGAACCTTCCAGAAGGACAACCATCCCTGCAGCAATCCACCAATCAGGCCTGTATGGTAGAGTGGCCAGACTGAAGCCATTTCTTAGTAAAAGGCACATGGCAGCCCGCCTGGAGTTTGCCAAAAGGCACCTGAAGGACTCTCAGACCATGAGAAACAAAATTCTCTGGTCTGATGAGACAAAGATTGAACTCTTTGGTATGAATGCCAGGCATCACGTTTGAAGGAAACCAGGCACCACTCATCACCAGGCCAATACCATCCCTACAGTGAAGCATGGTGGTGGCAGCATCATGCTGTGGGGATGTTTTTCAGCGGCAGGAACTGGGAGACTAGTCAGGATAAAGGGAAAGATGACTGCAGCAATGTACAGAGACATCCTAGATGAAAACCTGCTCCAGAGCGCTCTTGACCTCAGACTGGGGCGACGGTTCATCTTTCAGCAGGACAATGACCCTAAACACACAGCCAAGATATCAAAGGAGTGGCTTCAGGACAACTCTGTGAATGTCCTTGTGTGGCCCAGCCAGAGCCCAGACTTGAATCCGATTGAACATCTCTGGAGAGATTTTAAAATGGCTGTGCACCGACGCTTCCCATCCAACCTGATGGAGCTTGAGAGGTGCAGCAAAGAAGAATGTGCAAATCTGGCCAAGGATAGGTGTGCCAAGCTTGTGGCATCATATTCAAAAAGACTTGAGGCTGTAATTGCTGCCAAAGGTGCATCGACAAAGTATTGAGCAAAGGCTGTGAATACTTATGTATATGTGATTTCTCAGTTTTTTTATTTTTAATAAATTTGCAAAAACCTCAAGTAAATTTTTTTCACGTTGTCATTATGGGGTGTTGTGTGTAGAATTCTGAGGAAAAAAATGAATTTAATCCATTTTGGAATAAGGCTGTAACATAAAATGTGGAAAAAGTGATGCGCTGTGAATACTTTCCGGATTCACTATAAATCCTTTCTAGAAAACAAGGTATAAATTGAGAGATTCCTAAATAAATAAGTAAATACAAAGTGATCAATATATAGATTACAACTCTGCTGCTCCTGTTTGATGTATTACAAGTGCTAAACATGAATGACATGTCATTTTGAATAGGCACTAGAGTTTAGCTTTGGGAGAAACTGTTCTAAATAAACATAGTTTATTTACGCTGTTTTGACTAATCATGAAGACTCAGCCATAATAGTATACAATCACCAAGATTTAATTCTTATAAAGTAGTTTTATTGGAAATGAACAGAATGCGACAGAATACATTACTTCAGTATATTCACAGACAAGAATGAATACCACACCCAGTGACACATTGAATTTGTTTTGTTTTTTTTTATTTAAATAACTAGGTAGACTGAATAACATTATGTCAGAGTGTTTGAATGTCCCCTAACCTGAACTTAACTAGGAGCATTTACATAAAACAAAGCCTAAAGGTTTTTGAAGCAGGTGCTGTTGTTTCACATAAATATTGTATGCCAGGGCAGCATGGTGACACAATAATTAGTGCTGTTGCGTCACAGCATCAGAGTCCTGGGTTTGTGATACAAGCCAGGCACCCATTCCTGTGTGGGTTTTTATCTCTGTGTACTCTAATTTTCTTCCCATATACCAAGGACATATATGTTTGTTTAATTGGCAACTGTAATTTGTTCATATGTGTATGATTGTAAATGTGTGGATTAATTAATTGATGGCTGGATCTTCTATACTAAGAGAAAAGTCCTTCATTCTTTCAAATATACTTGGTAGTAACGATGTCGCTTGAATCAGTAATTAGGATTTGAATCCGAGTGACATTGCAGTAGTCGGGAGCCTTCAGTTCTTTGTGAACATGATGGCAACTCACTTCGATTAGAGATTAAGTGGGGGGGCCCCCCCCCCGAGTTTATAAAAATACCAGTAACGGCGTACTGCACAATAACGTGTAATGAATACACTTGACTTACAGTTTTCATACTCTTTCTCTGTACATTTAGCATTCGTTTGCTCAGAGGTTGATGTGCTTGCTGTTTCCTGAGCAGCTCTTCGTTTCTCCATTCTAGCGGCCCGCTTCTTCTCTTCTTTTACAACTGATTAAGTCAGTGTTTGTGTTGCAATTACTTAGTATGTTTTTCTTAATTTTTCACTTAAGCTGGCACTTAAGTGTTCAATCTGCCTCAAGAATGATTTAAGATATGAAGAGATAGGGGAAATGATGGCAAAGGTGGTAGGGTTGAGAACGGCACTCGTACACATGCGCCGCATGGCCGCCCTGCTGCGCGTTGCCAAGAGTTAATTCTATAATAAAATAAAATAAAAATAAAAAGTGTAATAAAAATCATCACCCTGAAAGCAGACAGTAGAGGTCACGTAGTATATGTGTACCAAATTTCAGGTCAATGGGTCAAATGGTTTGCGAGCTACAGGTGATTTAAAATCCTGGACAGACAAACGAACAGCCACAGTTTTGTATTATATAAGATCTTTTTACCCACATGAAGTCATGGCGAGTGGTACAAGGAGGATGAGTGACAGGAGTGGAGGTCATCCCTGACAATTCTAAGCAAGTCATTTTCCCACCATGACAATGCGCTGGTGTGCACTGCAAAGCTGACCGTTGAAACTTTGGAGAAATTTGTCTTCCAACTGATTGAACCTCCTACTTATTTACCCGATTTAATGTAGAACTATGTGAATTTTGGTTGTTCCCAAAAATTAAAGAACCTTTGTGTGAAAATTTTTTTGAGACACGTGATGAATTAATTGATGTGGTAAATGAACAACTTAAGAGCTTAACTCAAGGTAATTTTGCTTTGAAAAATGGATCAAGCACATAAAAAAGTGCATTGATGTTGTGTAGAAGACAAAAATAAATTGGCTTTCATGGAGGAAAAACATTTTGCTTTTATTATTTCTTTTTTGAAAGGCTAATGATTTTTGCAGCACCACTCATATTTCATATTAAAAAATGTGCATTTTTGCATATATTTGAATGTGGATTAAAAAATTTTGGTTGCCACATGTACCTTCCTCTATAGGGTACATAATTTGTAGCAATGAAACCATTAACATGCTGATTTTCAATAAATTGCTTATTACACTATTCAATCTAAATGAAAGTTTATGATTCTCTGTACAGTATTTGTAATTGTAATAATTAATCTCAGGGAAAAAATACTCATGTGACCCTCTGCATTCTTCCCAATGTTGTTGTTGTTGTTGTTGTTTTTTAGTTTTAAATTACTTTTTTCATTTGCACATGAAGCTTTGTTGCAATTCTGGCTGTATTTATGCTTCCTGTGGGGGATGAATAAAGTGTTGAGAAGCGTATGCTATCCTGATTGAGTGACATGTGTGGACACTGTAGCTCTCAAATGAATGCAGCAAGTGGCTCTTAAAAATGTGCCGTTTAAAAACATCTTGGAACTGCTCTCTGCCACCTGCCTGTATGTGTAACTGCACTGACCTTTTCAACCATTAACCAGTTAATATATTGCTACACTGCTAGTTGTCATAACTGTAGTGATAAGCTTCTTATGCTCCATTTGTTTGTTAAGAATTACCTAAGTTTATTTGATGTTTTTGATTTATTTGCAAATCTGTTAGGATAAAGGCATCTGCTTAATAATCATTTTTAAAGATTGTGTTTCCTCTAGATTTAATCAACTAAATTACAACAAACAGCCAGGTTGACTGTGTAAGAACAACATTTCTTTAATCATATACTTCAACTAGTAAAAATACATCATACATATTTGGCAGGCAGACTGAATAGCTAATACAGTATCTACAGTTAGGCTCATGCTGTAAGGACTGGTTTATACTTTACGCTCAGATGGCGTACGCGCACGTGTATGGCTGCCATGCCTTCTCAGCATTCATTTGACGCAGCCTCTGAGCAGATCCTCAGAAATCAACAAAACATGTGTATGAGTTGCAGCCCCACCAAAAACAGCGCAGTGTGTTCAAGTTGGAATGTGACATCAGAGTCTCTGTTTACTATCAACATGTGACAGCAAGCAGCTTTACAGATCCTACAGGATCAAAGTGCTTGCTTCAATGTTTGATGAATGGTTTGATGCGGTGAAGTAAATCATCAAACTTAAATGCTGACATAAAAACGTATTTATTTGTGGTGCTTTTCTTCATCTATTTCTCACATAGGCAATATAAGCATCACATATTCCCCATTGTAATGATGTGATACATTTTAAAGGTCTTACATACCATTTTCTGTGCCTTCTTTTTTTGCATCCTTGCTGGAATGGGCACATCCCTGGATTGATGGATGTAATTAAACATCCATTCTTTTCAGAGATATTGTGGAAAGGTGTCCAAGGAATTTACTGGATGTTTCGAGCAATTCACAACACAGTGATGCCACACATAGTTTTCTCACCATGCTGATATCTCGCACTGCCAGATTTACATAAAGTATGCGATCAATTATAAGCAGTATACTGCTTGTATAGTGGTAGTGTCCGTAGGAGTACATGTCACATCGTATGAAGTATAAACCAGGTATAAGTATTTGGAAAGTGATGCAATTTTCACAATTTTTGATCTATTCACCACCACAATAGTTTGAATAGTTTTGAAATGAAGTAATCAGTATGCGATTGAAGTGTAGATTTAAAGTCTTAATTCAAGAGGTTTATCAAAAACATTGTATGAGCCATTTAGAAAATACAGGCACTTTTATAAATAGTCCCCCTATTTTCAGGGGCTCAAAAATCATCAGATTTTTTTTTTTCAATACTTGGTTGAAAGTCCTTTCCAGTCAATGACAGCCTGAAGTCTGGAAACCATGGTATTCTCCAAGTCCTGGGTTTCCTCCCCACTGTTGCTTTGCTAGTTCTTTCTGCAGCTTTATTCGGGTGCTTGGTGTTCACTGGACTTTCTAATTTCAAATTTGTCTTCAGCAAGTGAAATGCATGTCCATTAGGGTTGAGTTCAGTTGATTGACTTGGCTATTGCAGAATATTTCACTTATTTGCCTTGACAAACATTTGGTTTGCTTTCACATTTGCATTGGCAGTGACGCTTGTATATGCCATAACATGACAGGCAGTGTGGTGTAGTGGTTAAGGCTTTGGACTTCAAACCCTGAGGTTATGGGTTCATATCTTGCTATTGACACTATGTGACAATAAACAAGTCACATGACCTTCCTGTATTCCAATTGGAAAGCCAAAAGAAATGTAACCAATTGTATAATAAATTTTGTAAGTTGGCTTGGATAAAGGCGTCTGCCAAATAATAAGTAAACGTAATTGTAACACTGCCTCTACCGTGTTTCACAGATGTATTATGCTACAGATGCTTAGTCAGAGGCTGTCATACAGATAAGCCTTTTGTAATTGTAGATGTGTTTGCAACCATTGTGTGAGACAGAGATTTTCCTGGAATTTGATCAATTCTACAATCATTTACTTTTTTATTATGATCTATATATACACACACAATAGGACATACATTTATTTCTAAACTGCTTTTTATTTTGTTTGGATGCATATTGCACATTAGATTTTCTCTTATATTGGGCCTTGGAACCCTCAGAGGTTCACTTTCTCCTGGAGTGTTACAGACTGGAGTTTTGGTTTTCCTCTCCTCCATTGTCAGCTGGCCATACTCCAGCTATAAGGTTAATGGACTGATAATGCCAGGCTCCATTTAAATTAAACAGTTTGGAAGTGCTTTGTCTTGCGTATGTTTAAATAAATCTGCATCTATGTGTACTTATGTAATTAATAATTTGTAAAGTTCGTAATTGTAGTTTATCTGCAAACTTGTTACAGTGCTCTGAGCCAGTACTGTACTAGTACTTGTAGATACTCATGACTCGGGCACCTCCAGGAGTGGCAGCCTTTCCAGCAGCTCCGTATACGACTTTATCTTTCTACCTTTTTCTCTATTTCACTGATCACTCCTATCACTTTCTTTTATGTGGACTCATTCCCTGGACACTTTTTACTACTTTTTGCTACTTGGACATGGATTTTTACACGCCAAGACTCGTCTATTCAAGTAGTCAATTTCAAGCGCTGAGAACAAATGCCTGTGCCGGTGTGGTTCCCTATTTACCTGACGAGGTAAGAAGGCGGTATCGTGGCAGCAGAGCCGGAGCTAAGCTAAAAGCGAACCGGCTTGCAAGAAAGTGGCGTTTCAAATCTTCGGTGCCATCTGTGATCCTGGAAATGTGAACTCACTACCAAATAAGATCGATGAACTGGACGCACTGGTGAAAAATGTCAGGACCTACAGAGAATGCAGTTTGTTGTGTTTTTGTGAAACGTGGCTAACAACTAACATCCCAGATGCTAACATGGAGCTACCTGGGTTTAGCACAGTTAGAGCGGACAGAGATGCAAATACCTGCAGAAAGCGGAAAGGAGGAGGACTCGCTCTCTATGTAAATACAAGGTGGTGTAACTCTGGACATGTAAATGTCAAAATCTCCACTTGCTGCAGTGACATTGAACTATTGGCCGTAAGTCTGCGTCCCTATTACTTGCCCAGAGAGTTTGGATACGTCATTGTTGTTGTTGTTTTAAACAATAAGAACGTTTTAAACAGATGGCAGACATGGAGATACGGGTGACGTAATCCATTCCGCTGTTGCTAAGTTACAAACACAGCACCCTGAGGCACTTGTGCTAATCGCTGGAGACTTTAACCATGTGACGCTGGACAAAACATTACCTGCCTTCTCCCAATATGTGGATTGTAACACCCGGGGAAATAGGACTATTGACCTACTGTATGCAAACGTTAAAGAAGTATACAGCGCCACCCTGCTGCCTGCGCTTGGGAAAGCAGATCATAACCTGGTTCTGCTTCAGCTTTACTGCAAACCAAGAGTGAGTGAGCTACCTACAACCATGTACTCATTCAGGAAGTGGTCCCCTGAGTCAGAGCAGGCTCTGAGAGACTGCTTTGGAACAATGGACTGGGATATCCTGCAGGGGTCACATAGTGAGAACATTGAGGTGGTTGTTGACTGCACTACTGACTACATGAACTTCTGTATAGACATTGTAGTTCCAGTAAGAACCGTACGCTGCTATGCTAAGTGACATTAAGGGCCTTTTGAACCCGAAGAAAAGGGCTTTTAAAGGCGGTGATCAGCATGAGCTTAAGCATGTGCAGAGTGAACTCCGAGTCCAGCTCAGGGTGGCAAAGGAGCAGTACAGGAGAAAGCTAGAGCAGAAGTTGCAGAATAACAGCATGAAATAAGTATGGGATGGGATGAAGATCATCACTGGCTGCAGCTCGAAACGGGGTGCCAACATCGAGACTGACATGGAGAGAGCAAACCAAATGAACAACTTCTTTAACATGTTTGACCACCCTAACCCACTCTCACCTTGGAGTACTGCACCCTCCACCCATCCTTCTGCTGATAACCGCATAGGAGAGACATCCCCACCCACAATTACAGCAGCCCAGGTGAGCAGAGAGCTGAGGAGACTTCGTGCCAGCAAAGCAGTGGGTCCAGATGGAGTATCACCACGACTGCTGAAGGCCTGTGTGCTCGAACTGGGGAGTCCTCTACAGCGCATCTTCAACCTGAGCTTGGAACAGGGGAGTGTCCCGAGGCTTTGGAAAACATCTTGCATCACCCCAGTCCCAAAGGTATCGCGTCCTAGTGAGCTGAATGACTTCAGGCCTGTTGCCCTGACATCACATGTGATGAAGACCATGGAGCAACTGCTGCTTCACCACCTGAGGCCACTGGTCTGCCACGCCCTTGACCCTCTGCAGTTCGCATACAAGGAGAAGGTGGGAGCGGAGGATGTCATCTATATGCTACACCGATCCCTGTCCCACTTGGACAGAGGCAGTGGTGTTGTAAGAATTATGTTTCTGGACTTCTCTAGCGCCTTCAACACCATCCAACCTCTGCGCCTTAGGGACAAGCTGACAGAGATGGGAGTAGATTCATACCTGGTGGCATGGATCGTGGACTATCTCACAGACAGACCTCAATATGTGTGTCTCGGAACTGCAGGTCTGACATTGTAGTCAGCAACCCAGGAGCGCCACAGGGGACTGCACTTTCTCCAGTCCTGTTCAGCCTATATACATCGGACTTCCAATACAACTCGGAGTCCTGCCACATGCAAAAGTTCACTGATGACACTGCTATCGTGGTCTGCACCAGGAGTGGGCAAGAGGAGAAGTATAGGAACCTAATCAAGGACTTTGTTAAATGGTGCGACTCAAACCACTTACACCTTAACACCAGAAAAACCAAGGAGCTGGTGGTGCATTTTAGGAGGACCAGGCCCCTCCTGGACCCTGTAATCATCAGAGGCGACTGTGTGCAGAGGGCACACACATATAAACACCTGGGAGTGCAGCTGGATGATAAATTGGACTGGACTGCCAATACTGATGCTCTATGCAAGAGAGGACAGAGCCGACTATACTTCCTTAGAAGACTGGCATCCTTCAACATCTGCAATAAGATGCTGCAGATATTCTATCAGATGGCTTCTACGCAGTGGTGAGCTGGGGAGGCAGCATAAAGAAGAATGACACCTCACACCTGGACAGAGTGGTGAGGAAGGCAGGCTCTATTGTAGGTATGGAGCTGGACAGTTTGACATCTGTGGCAGAGCAACAGGCGCTGAGCAGGCTCCTGTCAATCATGGAGAATCCACTGCATCCACTGAACAGTATCATCTCCAGACAGAGGAGCAGCTTCAGCAACAGATTGCTGTCACTGTCCTGCTCCATTGACAGACTGAGGAGATCGTTCCTCCCCAACACTATGCGACTCTTCAATTCCACCCGGGGGGTAAACGTTAACATTATACAAAGTTATTGTCTGTTATACCTGCATTTTTATCACTCTTTAATTTAATATTGTTTTTTATCAGTATGCTGCTGTTGGAGTATGTGAATTTCCCCTTGGGATTAATAAAGTGTCTGTCTGTCTGTCTGTCTGTCTAGAGAAAAAAAGCATGCAAGCAACCAAGGATCATATGAACTTTTGTTCTGTTAAGAAACATAAGTTCATACCTTTGGTAACATATTGTTCATTTAAACATCTTAACTTTCCCAATGACCTTTCAAATAATGGAGCATTCATATTAACCTGTGCATAGACAGGGTTACGTTTATAATGCAAAATAATTGCAGTGGCTACCTGAAAAACAAAATGCAGTATATTCAGGTTCTAAAGACATCTGACATTTATTGGCTTATAAAACACTATATAGCTCTTTTCATACAGTTAACATTTATTTATGTTTTTACTCCATATTTAAATAGTTGTGTGTGAACTGATACGTGTAAAGTAGAGTTTGCCACCTCTGCTGCTTTTATAGTTTACAGTGCCTGAGATATTCATTTCACATCATCAGACTCTAATCTTTGCTATATTTAATATCACCCTGTGTTAGAGCTTTTTGAATCAGTGATTATTATAGTATTTGAGAACCTAGCTCTAGTTTTATCATACTGGCTTAAGTTTTTTTGCCAGGTAAGCTGTTGCAGTACGTGACTGGTTTGATTTATAACTGTTAATTATTTTTAATTATCCTTTAAAACAGAACCTGTAATTACTACCTCAGCTAGACAGAGCTGTGAATGTCATTGCCTTTAAACCTGAGGAAGCAGGTTATCTAAAAGGAAATGTTTGAAGAAGGAAAAGCAAGGAGAATGGTTAAAACTAGAATCAGTGCTGAATATACACATTAGAATTGTGTTTGATTTAAGTTCTAATTATAATTTCTGCTGGTGGTGCAACTAATGCCATCATGATTATTTGTAAGTGTAATGCACTTTGTTTGCCATTGTTTATTGTGTCATTTTTTTGTTGGGAGTCGTGAAGTTAGGAATAGGCATTGTAATTAAACAAATTTCTGTATTATTTGAGACATGTCTTTAGTGACAGAGTTAATCTGGAAAAGAACAATTGCTTAACTTTTTACTGTGTCACTTTATCATTTATATCTTAATGTTAGGAGCAAACATTAATAACATGGTTATATAAGAAATATGACATTACTGAGCACTCACTCATATTATGATTTTGTGTTACACAGCTAAAAGAATTTTTGAGCATGTAGGAAAAAAACACCATCAATTCCAAGTGTTGTGATGGAAACTGTTAGGTACAAGTCTCATTAAATGCTCTTTTTTCATGATGTGTTTAAGTACGTATTTTTATGTTTTGTTAAAAGAGCCTGAAGTTTGTTAAAGTGAGTTTGTAAAGCTTACCTTCATGCACATCACCTAATGTTATACATATGAGTCATGGTTTTAACTCCCTTTGAAAATGTACACATTTATTGCTTTTCAAAATAGAACTTAAAAACTTTAAAGGTGAATGCACAGTATTTTCTAGATATTATCTTGCATCTCTTAGAAGAAATTACTGGTCCCTATAATATCCTGAAATACATATTTTGGCATATTCTGCTTCTTTTCAGATCCTCATTCAAAACCAGACTACAGAAAAAGTAATCTTTAAATACCTCTGTTTGCTTAAGAGAAAGTATATTTAAATAATATTACTGTTTTATTAGTTGATGTAATAAAAAATAAATTGCTCTGTTGCTGCTGACAGGCAACTATCAGGTCAGAGTAAATCCCACAAGCAGGAGCAAGTAGGCTGCTTTACAGAAGCAAACATCTTATTTTGTCTCTGCAATGTGATAGTTAAATAATAATGAGGGAAGGCGTGATGTCATTTGGTAAACACACCTGCCAAGCTTGTAAGATGAGGCTTTAAAAGAGCAGCCTTTCTACTTTTTGCAATGGGCAGGTGAAGCATTACTCGTTTTACTTTTTTTTTCCAGGATAAAATGACCACTGTGTTGATCCTTGACATGTAAATGGCGTCCAAAGTCCGAGATGCTGTATTGTGGTACCAGAAAAAAGTAAGTCATCTATTTTTATGTTGTAATTTGTCAGTTATACATTTTGACTTTTGCTTTCCTAATATATTGTCTTGGACATAAACAGAATTGGCAGGAGAATGGGGAACTATAAGGATCTTGCAGTATATTATAGCTCGCCTTTGAACTGGAGTTGCTTGAATCAATAGTTGTTAGGACTTTAAAGACATAAGCATGTTTCAACATTACTCATCGGCTTGTTCTGCGCTTTTGTTGTTGTTTTTCTGTGCCTGTCAGCTGGTGTTCACTATGAAAGCTAGTCTTAAGTGTAAGTCATTTATCATTTAAGCTGAATTTTTGAGGAGAATGCAGATGTAGCTGAAAACATTTGATACTGGACTAAACATATGCTTATGCTACCATTATTCAGACATGTAATTAGGCTGTCTGGATTCACTGAAGAATTCTAAAGTAAATTAAAAAAAAAATTCAAATGTTCCTCATGAATTACTCAGTTATATAAACAACTATTCTAGTGCTTCAGCACTTTAGGTTACTGTTTATTAAAATTTAGTAATGTGAAATATTCATAGTGCAGTTTTTTAAATCCATTTTTGATTTCACAGTAATGTAAATATATGTTTTAGGTTTGGAGAATACACCTTTTGAAATAACATGAAATACAGTAAAAAGTGCTGTATGTTTCATTTTTTGAACAATTATTTCTACTGACTGAGGTGAAATGTTTTTGAACCTGTGAATATGAAAAGGCAGGCTTTTGTTCCTTCATGCTTGAACATGTACATCTTGCCCTACCCAAGACTGCCAGTAGCACCATTACATTCTGTTTGTAATAAAATATATGAATATGTTATTATGAATTGCACATATTCTTTTAATATATCTGCTATGTAGCAACAACTGTAGAGCAATATTAAAATAGCATGTTTAGTTAATTTATAGGATAGTCATTTAAATTACACAAAAGCCAACACATATGTATGTGCTGAAACATACATTGATAAATGATTATCTCAGTATGTCAAAATGTCAGCAAACTGAGGCAATGCTTTTAACTTAGTATTCTTAAATAATAAACAATCAAGTGTAGAGAGTGGTAAACAATTAAGTTTACAATATGAAATATACAGCAAGTGCTGAAGAGCCTGCAGAACATTGGGACTGGCATACATTTCTTTAGGAGTAAGGTAAGGAACAATGGGTTAATTATAAAAAATAATTATTTCCAAAATATTTTTATGCCTGAAACAATAAACTAGAAGTTATTTATTAGATTTAATTTGTAAACTTGTAAGGTGATAATAAATGAACTTCTTGAAGAAATGACAGTAGTCTTTATGTATCTTTCCTGGGGTTATGCAGCTTAAGAAAATTTGTTCATTTTATTTTCGTTAGATGTCAGGTCTAAACATTCTACAAACTGAATTCCTAGTAAGCAACCTTTTTTGTATTTGTACTTTGTACTGAATTTTAATGTTAGCTCAGTCATAGATCTTATTTTTATAGTCAATATTTTATACTTTTTTAGAATATTCATTCAAAAAAAAGTGTTGATATATATATATATATATATATATATATATATATATATCAACATATATTTATATATATATATAAACATATATTTATATATCTCTCTATTATAACAACAATTTTGGTGGAAGGGAAACAAGACGTGATCTTCTCGGAAGACACTTTAAAGACCCTTGAGATGAAAGAGATTGGCCACGGAGAATCTCGCGGAGACCTTAAACATATGACTTGGTGCCAAGAGATTACAATTTGACATCCTTCGAGACAAGGCAGTGAGACAACATTTAAAACAAGTTCACGGACATCAAACCAAGCAGTTGTTGGAATGTTTTTGGCAGACAGACATCTTGTGCTCCCTGCTCTTAAAACAACGACAAGTGACAAGCAGAACACGCAGCTTGCCCCCAGCAGCAGCAGGAAGCCAGAAGATGATCCGACCGCTTCTCCTTAGCGTGCATTCACCCCCCACCCCTTCCATTCACAATGTGAGCGGCAGAAACACAAAGTGGCAAAAATACAGCTGCTGTACAGGCTTTGAAATGATCGACGCAAAGCACGACAAGCAGAAAATGCAGCTCGCCAGCAGATGATCCAACTGCAACTCCTTAGCGTGCTTTCAGATCCCCTTTTCACAACGCAATCAGCGTTATATGTCCTGCAAGAAAGAGATTTAACCACGCCCAGGGCCGGAAATAAAGGACAAGTATTGTTTTTACAAAAGTTTTAAAGTAAAAAATAATGCATATGTAACAATTCCCATGAAAATAACAATCTCTTTAAATTGTATATCCGGTAAACCAAACCCGGGTGTTGGCGAGCAGGGGGCAGAGCCCCCTTTATATATATATAATATATCTGGCATAATACTCACTGAAATTACGAATATATTAATGTACGTAATATACAGAACTACTTCTTGTGTTCCTTATTCTTGATGGTTGAACTCTTGGCCAATGAATTTAATGAATAAATTGTATCTTCCATAGTTTTAGAATCAAACTGCAAGCTGATGTCGAAGAATCAAATTAGTATGTCACTAATATGCAATTACTATTTTTTTTGTTTTATTTTATATGTAAGAATGCATTAATTTATCACATTTCTGAACCAATTTAATCCAGGTCAGGGTTGTGGATGAGCAGAACCTATACCGGTATCATCAGATGTCACTCTGGAAAGGGCACAGTCTATTAAAGGGTGTGAATATCCATATAGTTTCAAACAATAGTCTTCTTGGAATGTGAATGACCAGAGTCAATAACTATAACACCAATTCACCCTTGTTATATATATGCATTTCAATATTTTTAAGAAATACAGTTGATGGAAAATGTCAGCTATTCTGTTCTGCTACTTTAAGATCTTCACCATTGTTTTTCTTTGTAATAATTTAATTTTGTAGTGATCCGAGCAATGAGCTGAATCTGTGTGGCTTTCTGCAATTGCTTAATTAGCATGTTTAAAGCAAAAATACGAGTAGAGTGGAACCTCGGTTTGCGAGCATAATTCGTTCCGGAAACGTGCTTGCAATCCAAAGCACTCATATATCAAAGTGAATTTCCCCATAAGAAATAATGGAAACTCAGATGATTCGTTCCACAACCCAAAACTATACATATAAAAATGATTAATACAAAATATAAAGTAAAAATACATAAAACAAATTAACCTCGCTCATTTATCAAGTCAAAATTTATTAAAAATTTTAGCTCGTCTTACAAAACACTCCTAAACCAAGTTACTCACAAACCGAGATTCCACTGTACTTGGCTAGGCAACTTTTCACTTAAAGTCGTAAAAAAAAGCATCAGGCCTTGTACTGAAAACTAATATGTCACTGGTTAATAGGGCATTGGTTGTTGGTAACACACCACCTCTCACTTATAAATAGTGTATGTTTTAAATAATACTATGATCTCATAGTTTAAAAAGCAATTAATACAACTGTACACTTTTCCGGTTCTTATTTTGAGCTTATTGGGGCACTCTGATGAAGAGTATATTTGTGGGCTTGGATGCTGGAGGTTACTCTTAATACTTGTAGCTCCTAAAATAATCCTGAGTTCTTGATGTTTGAGATTGAGTCCCTTTCTCATTGTCATATGACACAATAAATACTAACGTGTCATAAAAGTGATGTTCTTTACACTCCCAGTTTTCAGTCTGCCTGTGACAGTTATGTTTATAATAATAGACTGTGTACAGCTTTTGTACTAATTTAAAATATAATGATTTTATTCATCTTGCGTTATAATGTTCCTATCCAGAAATAATATCATTGTAATGTCATAATCATGAAAGTTCTGTATTGCCTATAAGTAATGGAAATATTCAGTCCAAAGAACTTGAATATTTTCCTATTAAACATCCTTCATTTGAACAGATGAACAGATACTGTTTGCTTCACAGTAATTCACATGTCATTGCATATTTTAATTCAGCATACTTTGATGTTCCAAACCTTAACAAGCAGTTCAGAGTAATAAAATCTCCTGATATACAGGGTGATAGTTCCAAACAGTGCATGTCTGGACTTAACTCTGTCCATCAAGAGCACGCAGTCACTGCTAACCACACTGGAAAATATTTTGAATTATTACTTATGGCAAAATACCTAGTGTTTTTGACTTTCTCTTCACAGATCTGTCATTGTTTATTAGCTATTAACCAGTTTCCATTGAAAGGAAATGGGTACCATGCATTGCAAAATAGGAGATACATGTCTGTCAAAAATGTGTTAGTTGTTATAGACAGCAAAGTCTGATGTGAGTTACTGTTTCACAGCTGATTTGTTCTTATGTTAAGATAAAGTCTTTAATGAAGCTGCAGTTCATATCAAGATTAGATTCCAAGTGTAGTCTGATTTTTAACTTTATACAGTATAAGCTAATTGTTATATAAGTAGTTATATAACAATTCTTTCATTAATATGGTGTATGTTGTCAATTTAGATTTATTCTACATTAAAATATATTTTCTAAAGCTGCTTTTTAATTGTAGCATGTGAAACAGTTGTAATTTGAGCTAAATATGATAAAATATACTGTAGGCTTTTACTACGAGCAAAATGTTTATGTGACATTTTGAACATTGTGTTACCTGCCATTCTGGTTTTCAAAAACTGCTTGGCATTATAACTAATTTTGCAATTAAAAAATTCTTTTCTGTCAGCAGCTATATGATGTAATTGTAAATGTGTTGATTAGATTTTTCTCAAAGGTGAAAAACTTGATGTAGAATGATAAGGAAAAGTATGCCTTTACAAATCACATACAGTCTTGATTTAATTGTATGCAAAAGTAGACATTTTGGATTATAATACACGAGACTGGCTGACACTCAGAATGTAAACACAGTATATACCATAGCTCCAAATGAACAGTAGAGAACTCAGATGAAAAAGCTTAAAGAGTTTTTTTTCATGGCTGACAACTTTATTCTAATATACATGTATACAAACTAAAGGAAAAAATCTTTCTTAGTGCACTTTGAAGTAAATCTTTTTGTCCACTATTACTTTTTCTGTTTTTCTGTTTCATTCTACTTTTGTGCTTCTTTATTTTAGAGAAGTTTTATTATTATTTTAGTTCAGTTCTGTTTTGGCCAAATGAAAAAGGGAAATGAAGCAAACAGATCTTAACTTTCAAAGAAATATAATCTGCTATTTCAGCTAGATTAGAAGGGCAGTAAGAAGCTAAATTACAGTAATCCTCTTAATTCATTACATCTCCAAGACTTTTTCTAATGTGTCTTTTGAGCACATAATCTTTATCCAACCCAGATTTTACAGTATTTTCTGTACAGCTTTTTAGTTAATATAAAATACAAAAAGAACCTGCTTATTGCAGTCCTATCTCTCTGTATGTCTGTCCACATGACATAACTTGACTGCCACTCAAAGGGTTTTGTTGAAATTTGGTAATCATATTCTTCAAAGTTGTGTGTTTGTAAACCATTTAAAAGCACTGGCAATTTTTCAAAATCACTCACTTAAATTAAATAGATTTCCCTTGTGATTTCAGTGACCGTTTACTGTTTTAAATTTGCTTTTAGGGGTATTATTTCAGCATGTGTTTTATTTGAATTTTCCTCTTTTGTATGTCCAATAATCTGCTCCTGATGGCAAAACAAATCCCAGTACAAGTTTTTGAAATGCTAGCAGAGACGCATGTGCGGCAAAGAATACACGGACACATCAGCTACTTGCACAGATCTCTGCAACACCAGCTTGTGATGAACTGGCTTACAAGTTTAATTTTTTCCAACTGTTCTTGACTTCTAAATATTATTTGAGTGTGGTTTTCAGGGTTTCTTAGGGCAAGGAATTTAGTGATTTTATTAATCTTTTATTTCTTTATGTTTTTAAAATAATCCAGGTTCTCCTTTGGTGCTGTCTTGTTTTCGTTATGGGCACCTCCATGTTGGAGACTGGTTGCTAGACTGTGAGGCCCTGTTGCTGGAATGCAGCTCCCAGAGGTCACATGTCATGATGTAACAAGTACAACATTTCAAAAAAGCTGATGCCATGTGCACCTTATCATCCAAGATCTGGATTTGTGATTGAAAATAGACAAAAGGAAAAACAAAACACCTTTGTCTCATTTCATTCTGTTACATTTTGAATTTTTATTTCAGCCCTGGGTTTCTTGGCTCTGGTTACATGTACTCTTTATGGCTTAGAACTTAGTGCTTTGTTCTCTGACCATGATTATGGTATGATTATTTGATTGTTATCATTTTCATTTTGGGGTTTGTGAGGTGCTATCATGTTGTGAAGAGATTGTTATGTTTCCTGAATGTCCTCTGTGACTTTAGTGTTTTAATCCTGGCAATCACAGTACTGAAGAGCAAGTGTCATCAGAGTTGTGAGTGCACATATTGGGTGCATCATATTCTGCAGCAAAGAGAGCCAGGCAAGTCACTTCTGGACTAAATGAAGCACGTAGCATCCTGGAAATTTACAGAATTATACATGGGTGTCAGTAAGCATGAAAGTAGTTATATGTGAAAAGAAAAAAAAATCATTGCATTATATCACCAAAAATTGCCTACTGCTATTGGTGCAACATCATGCAAGTGCATGAACCAGTCATCTAGTTATAACTAGTGTGGGTGGGATTATCATACACAGTGGTAATCAACTCAAAAGAACTGAATATATGTTTTATTCATATACAGAACATTTAATCATCAAATGTGCCATTTGGTTAAATTTAATGTGCCCAGTTTAGGGTCACTGGGAGTCGGTGATTCTCGTGGCACATCAGCCAGTGTTCACCCATGGACTAGGATTTTGGATTGATGTTAATTACTTAAGGAAGAACTAAATGTATTTTCTTAATTCAGAAATATTCCTCACACATTTTAAATATTCATTGTTCAAATAGGTAATTAATATACAGATTAACATGCTTAATAATACTAATCAATCCAGAAATGCATGAGCATATGCAAATCCCATAGGGTGATGTGAGCATGAATTCTGCCACACTTTCTGGTTGATAAAACATCTGTATCAAACTTTAACTTGATTAAAACTAAATACAGACAGTCCCTGGGTTACGTACAAGATAGGGACTGTAGGTTTGTACTTAAGATGAATTTGTATGTAAGTTGGAACAGGTACATAAATTTAATAAATGCTATTGTTGACCGACTATAACCAAGTGCTCTGCCAATGAATGATGGAGTTTCACCTCTCTCTGAACTTTTTATTATTTCTACTTTATTTTCAATGGTGATGGTTTTTCTCTTCTTTACTGTATCATCAGCACTTGCATCAGATCTGTGTTTCAGAGACATTGTTGAAGGGTGAAGACAAAAGATTAAGATGAGCTCTTCTGCACAGCACTGTATCACAGCAGGAAGGCACCTGTCGTCCGCACGTCTGATGTACTGACAAGAGACAACTTCCTGCTATGTACGTAACAGTACAAGCAGGCTTGCTATTGAGAATGAATGGCGGCATCAACAGGCGGTTCATCACCAGCCCACCTCACAGTCACCTCCACTACTGTATGCTGCCTGCAGCATTCGCCCACCGAGAACAAACACGGTGCGGTCAAAGGCGGGTAGTGAATCACCCCCATTCAATAGGCAGCCATCCGATGCACACTACAGTGCTACCCCGTTTACCCTCAATGGCCTCTGTTCAACCACAACTGGGTCACCGCTTGCAGCATTACTAGCCACCCACCGAGAACAAACGGGGCAGCCGTGTGTGGTGGGCAGGCAGTGAAACAGCTTGCCGCTGGGAGCCGCCCGAGAGACACTACACTGCGCGAGCAGCGAAATCACGCCCCTCCAGCCTCCATCCAGTCACCGCTTTCAGCATTACCAGCCGCCCACCGAGAACTAACGGGGTAGCCATGTGTGGTGGGCGGGCGATCAGTGAAACCACTTGCCGCCGGGAGCCGCCTGAGGGACACTACACTGCGCGAGCAGCGAAATCGCCCCCCTCCAGCCTCAGTCCAGCCACCGCTTGCAGCATTACCAGCTGCCCACTGAGAACAGACGGGGCAGCCGTGTGTGGTGGGCAGTCAGTGAAACTGCTTGCCGCCGGGAGCCACCTGAGGGATACTACACTGCGCAAGCAGCGAAATCGCCCCCCTCCAGCCTCAGTCCAGCCACCGCTTGCAGCATTACCAGCCACTCACCGAGAACAAATGGGACAGCCGTGTGTGGTGGGCGGGCAGTGAAACTGCTTGCCACCGGGAGCTGCCCGAAGGACACTACACTGCACGGGCTGCGAAATCGCCCCCCTCCAGCCTCCATACAGCCACCGCTTGCTGCGTCCCCAGGCCGAAAATGACGGAGCAGCAGTTACTGAGGCACATGCGTCGCAGCTGTGGCCCCATTTGTAAGTCATAGGTCAGATGTCCGTAACCTAGGGAATACCTTTATATACCTATAACTTTTATTGAATTCTTGTCACTTGTTTCCAAGTTATGTACATTAATCTGTCCCTCAATAGCTTTTACTAGAAGATTGATGCACATGCATGGACTTCGATGCTACCATTTTTTTTCCTAATTTCAGTGAGCTGCTTTATCTAAAAAAAGGTACTGACTTCCTGTAAAAGCACTTCCAAAAACGTTCTTTTTTGTTTTCTTTTACCAGTGTTTTATGAACATTACCATTGATTTCAATGGAACAGGTATTTGTCTAAAAACACTCAAAAAATGCTACATGCAGTAGTTTACTGTTTACTAACTGCTCACTGCTAAAACTCTTATATGTGAACAGTGTCATTCAAAATAATGGCACTTTTCCAGCAGTTTAGGAGCATTCTGGTTTAACACTAAAATGACAGAAAAATGCTTAGGGTTGAATGGGACCTTAAAGTAAAATATGCAGCTGGGAAAGCGAAAAGTCAAAATATATATCTAGAAGGGCATCAAAATGTAAAGGTGCTATGATTCAGTAATTCTCTGACAATGTCAGTTGTTGGCAGATCACCACAATGACCTGCTGTCCATCACGGTTTGTTGCAACCAGCAAATTTAAATTCTGACTTCAAAATTGATTGAAATTCTCCATTGGGTATTTGTTCAAGAACATGTTATATTTAAGAAATATAAACTGTACATAGCCTAAGATGTTTTCATCTAACAGCTTATAATAGTACATAAAATGTAATTTACATATGACCTGATTTGGAATCTCATGTCTACCAAAGCTATTTCAGCCACTACAACCCTATTTGGGCTCATGTTTTAATTACATGATATTACAAAATGCTGTTAAAACATGGATATATGTACACTACTAAAACATGTAATTGCATTCTTATATTACTGTTAATTTTAAATATGACTCATGGTTGCAAAAATATTTAATAAGCAAAAATCTGTTATTTGGCAAAAAGGAAAGTACTTGAACTTTTAACTTAATTAACTAAGTTCCAGAACAAAAGTGAATGGTACACCATGCATACATGGTGTCATCTATTTTATGTTAGATACGTTGAAAAAATGTTTTTATAGAAATATGAATATGCTAATGTGTCTCCATAGTTGCCTTGACCATTTTCTATATAAAGTACAGTGTCTCTGCTTTACAGTATATACAGTGCATTCAGAAAGTATTCACAGCGCATCACTTTTTCCACATTTTGTTATATTACAGCCTTATTCCAAAATGGATTAAATTCATTTTTTTCCTCAGAATTCTACACACAACACCCCATAATGACAATATGAAAAAAGTTTACTTGAGGTTTTTGCAAATTTATTAAAAATAAAAAAACTGAGAAATCACATGTACATAAGTATTCACAGCCTTTGCTCAATACTTTGTCAATTACAGCCTCAAGTCTTTTAGAATATGATGCCACAAGCTTGGCACACCTATCCTTGGCCAGTTTCGCCCATTCCTCTTTGCAGCACCTCTCAAGCTCCATCAGGTTGGATGGGAAGCGTCGGTGCACAGCCATTTTAAGATCTCTCCAGAGATGTTCAATCGGATTCAAGTCTGGGCTCTGGCTGGGCCACTCAAGGACATTCACAGAGTTGTCCTGAAGCCACTCCTTTGATATCTTGGCTGTGTTCTTAGGGTCGTTGTCCTGCTGAAAGATGAACCGTTGCCCCAGTCTGAGGTCAAGAGCACTCTGGAGCAGGTTTTCATCCAGGATGTCTCTGTACATTGCTGCAGTCATCTTTCCCTTTATCCTGACTAGTCTCTCAGTTCCTGCCACTGAAAAACATCCCCACAGCATGATGCTGCCACCACTGTGCTTCACTGTAGGGATGGTATTGGCCTGGTGATGAGCGGTGCCTGGTTTCCTCCAAACGTGACGCCTGACATTCACACCAAAGAGTTCAATCTTTGTCTCATCAGACCAGAGAACTTTATTTCTCATGGTCTGAGAGTCCTGCAGGTGCCTTTTGGCAAACTCCAGGCGGGCTGCCATGTGCCTTTTACTAAGGAGTGGCTTCCGTCTGGCCACTCTACCATACAGGCCTGATTGGTGGATTGCTGCAGAGATGGTTGTCCTTCTGGAAGGTTCTCCTTTCTCCACAGAGGACTTCTGGAGCTCTGACAGAGTGACCATCGGTTTCTTGGTCACCTCCCTGACTAAGGTCCTTCTCCCTCGATCGCACAGTTTAGATGGCCGGCCAGCTCTAGGAAGAGTCCTGGTGGTTTCGAACTTCTTCCACTTATGGATGATGGAGGCCATTGTGCTCATTGGGGCCTTCAAAGGAGCAGAAATTTTTCTGTAACCTTCCCCAGATTTGTGCCTCGAGACAATGCTCTCTCGGAGGTCTACAGACAATTCCTTTGACTTCAAGCTTGGTTTATGCTCTGACATGAACTGTCAACTGTGGGACCTTATATAGACAGGTGTGTGCCTTTCCAAATCATGTCCAATCAACTGAATTTACCACAGGTGGACTCCAATTAAGCTGCAGAAACATCTCAAGGATGATCAGGGGAAACAGGATGCACCTGAGCTCAACTTTTGAGCTTCATGGCAAAGGCTGTGAATACTTATGTACATGTGCTGTCTCAATTTATTTATTTTTAATAAATTTGCAAAAATCTCAAGTAAACTTTTTTCACGTTGTCATTATGGGGTGTTGTGTGTAGAATTCTGAGGAAAAAATGAATTTAATCCATTTTGGAATAAGGCTGTAACATAACAAAATGTGGAAAAAGTGATGCGCTGTGAGTACTTTCCGGATGTACTGTATGCCTCTGTGTGTGTGTGTATGTTCATTGCACAGTCATACTAGCATTCAAGCATCAAATTACTTTTTTCTCATTTATTAATGAAGTTAAAAGTTCTTTAACAAAGGAAATGGAATTGGGTAAAATTAATAATTCCACTAATTTTTTGTGTCATTTTAGCATTACTTAGTCCTTGTTATTTTTGTCAATATGCAGATAGATCTTGAGAGAGACACTTGGGATGATAATTACACCCTGACGAGGTCTATGTAAGGTGACTGCTTAGCTGTTTCTTTCTCCTGAATCCAATCAATTACAACATGGCTTGCATAAATATTGTTTATCCATCTCTAGGGCTTTTTCTTTCCATTGAGGTTTACATATGGTTGTTTTTGTAAGAATGCTATGCTCATTTGCTTGTGCAATCTAAGGTAAGTATATAGCATTTTCTGCTTTTAAAAATATGCTCACACTATAGAAATAGAAGAACATACACAGGCTTTGTCCGCAATAGAAGCAAAATCCTGCAGTACTTCTTTGTATTCCCTGCTCTGTGCTCTAATAAACACACGCTATCGGCAATATACTAATAACACAATTGTGCTTCACTTATTAGAATATGGAACCAATGTAGAAAGCATTTCAAGACGGAGAAGCTTCTATCTGTGGCACCTCTGCAAGAGAACCACTGCTTTCAACCTTCGCAAACATATGCAGTTTTTAATATCTGGAAAAAATTTGGAATTAACTTGCTTAAAGATCTTTATATAGACAACGTCTTTGCATCCCATGAACAATTACATTCCAAATTTAACATTCCAGCTACACATTTCTTTCTCTATCTTCAAATCAGGAACTTTGTTAAACAGAACCTTCCCGATTTTTTTCATCTTGCACCCTCATCCATGCTGGAAAAAATATTGCTCAATCTCAAGGACTCAGATACCATCTGTGCAATATATAAAATCATATTACAGTCCCTCCCTTTTAAAGATCCAAGAGGACACTGGGAAAAAGATCTCGCAATTAATATATCAGAAAAGGAGTGGAAAGTAGCAATGCAGAGAATTCACTCGAGCTCCATATGCGCAAAGCATACAATTATACGACTCCAAATTTATATATCAAGCACATCTGTCTCGTCTAAAACTCTCCAAAATGTTTCCAGGGCATGATCCAACCTGCGAACGCTGCAACCAAGTCCCAGCCTCACTGGGTCACATGTTCTGGGCCTGCACCAAATTAACATTATTCTGGACCAAAATCTTTAATTACCTCTCAGACAGCTTTGGTCTCACAATCCCTCCTAACCCATTAACAGCTGTGTTTGCGGTTCTTCCAGATGGGTATAATGTGGAGAAAGACAAACAAACTGTGATTGCATTCACTACACTTTTGCCACGCAGACTTATTCTGCTAAACTGGAAGAACCTAAACTCTCTTCTTTTAAATCAGTGGGAAACCAATGTGTTATACTATTTGAAATTGGAAAAAAATCAAATACTCAGTTAGAGGATCTATACAGACTTTTTTCAAAACATGGCAGGATCTAATCAGTAATATTTTAAAATAAGCTCTTAAAGCACATAGGAAGCAATTATGTCCGTATTTCTTTGTCTTCTGCATTCATCTCTATTGGCTTACCAAATTTATTAATTTAGGTATGTTTACAAGCCTTAAATTTCACGCCGTTTGCCTTGCTCTCTTTCTCAGGGGTGGGGATCGATTTGTCTTTAACTCAATTTTTCTTTTTGTAAAAAATTGATTGATTTGTATGGATTGCAATAAAATTAATAAAACTTAAAAAAAAAATATGCTCACACTATATCCAACATAATTTAATAACACACTAAGTTGATATGGGGTTATTTAAAAGTGTGACACCCACTGAAAATCATTTATATATATATATTGAATTCCCCTCATTTTCTATATCTATTTGCTATTTAAGACTCAGCAAAACTTCTGATCTGATTCTTTTAAGAGGAGAATGTTCAGACTAACTACCTATGGCACTGATGGCAGGTTTTATTCTCTATGTGAGTGGCACTTTGTATAGCCAAATAGTCCATTTTACAAAATATACTTAACTGTTTCCCTTAATCTAATATTGCAGTGTGTTGGGGTTAATTTTGGGTGTCTTTAAAACAGCAAACCGAATTTGAGCTAAACCTTATATTATTTCCACTTTCTGTCTGTCAGACTGGTTACAGGGAATGGAAAATACTAGCATATGTGTAAAAGATTTTTCGTATATGTGGTGGGAGTTTAATCCCTTATTTCATTGTTTCTTATAATTCTATCCTTTTGTTTTTTGCATTTCTTTTATTATGTCTTTGCATTTACATGTAACATTTGGAAATGACAGTTATATTTTTAGAGGTTAAACTAGGCTATTATTGTTCATTAGTCAAATTAACAAAATTAATACTGTATACTTTCACCTTGCACCTTGCACATTCAAAGTACATGTTGATATCTTACCCATCTTTCTGAGTTCCAGTTTACCAGCAATCCAGGAGCATATACTTTACCCTGCCAATTTAAGTTCCAAAAAATTAATTGATCATCATTGAAAACTTTGCCTTTGTTGACAGTAAAATGTAGAAGGGCACCCCTTTACTGTTATCTAGGGGTAATCAAAAGGCAGGTGATTGCATTATAAATCATGGCAGTGACAAATTCAGAGGAAACTCTTTCTAGCCCCATCTCACCAACCACTATTTTAGGAGAGGAAACAATTCCTTTTCCATCTAAATGTGTAATGTCTGAATGTATCCATACAATTTTAGTGTGGTAACCCATTAATGAACATATACAAACTAAAAGGGGAATAGAGAAGTTTATCATCACCTCGAAGTACCATATTATTAGAGAGAAGTTGAATTAATAAATATAAGTGTTAACACACAGTGGAACACTTGCTCTCTTTTTTGTGATGCAATAACAATGATCCTAAATGCACTAGAAGCATAATGCAGTCATTTTGAAGACATGTTTATAGCATACTAATTTTAGTGTTACACTTTAATTTGTGATACAGTATATGCTTATACTAGAGGATTCTTTTTATTTTATCACTCTAATGCATTTATGATTCATGCTGAAGCATTAGCCACAGGCAGGGGCTCAAGGTATATGGTATTAGCTAGCAAAAATCAAAAGCATTTAACATTAATGAAAGTCATTTTGACTTTGTGGCTTAAGTTGCTCAATGCCATTATTATGGTTTAAATTATATCAACATCAGAGGTGCTTTCTTTATCTTAATATGAATTAAATTAGAACAATTGCACCTAGAACACACCATTCAGCCCAACAAGCTTATCCATCCTTTTCACCTAAACTGGTAAAATAACCTCAAGCTAAGATTTAAAGCTCCCTAATGTCCTGCTCTCTACTACACTACTTGGTAATTTATTCTATGTTCTTATGGTGCTTTGTGTGAAGAAAATCTTTCTAATATTTGTGCAAAATTTGCCCTTAAGAAGTTTCCAACTGTGTTCTTGTTGATGTATTTAATTTAAAGTAAGAGCTCAGACCCACTTCATTAATAACCTTCATAATTTTAAACATTTCAATCATGTCCCCTCTTATACTTCATTTGCTTAACACAACTCATTTACAACACAAAAGAAACTGATGGAGAGTGCAAAGGGATTTAAGGTGGGCCGGGATTACAAGTTTTTTTGTTGGTTTCAGGGATTCTAGTGTTAAGCTAAAAAGGTTTGACTCCTTAGATCACAAATCATACCTCTTAGTCCTGGGATAATCCTAGTTGGTCTTCTCTGGCCTTCTCTAGCACTGCTAAATCTTTTTTGTAATATGGAGATTAAAACTATACACTGTACCCCAGGTGAGGCTTCACTAGCATGCTATATAACTTCAGCACAACGTCTGTTGAATTGTACTCTACATATTGTGATTATGTAGACGGTCTGGATGGGTTGTACTTTCAGTATTGATTTTAAAAGCAAACGTACATACTGTATTTTATCCTTAATGTGTTAGTTGTTGAACAGTTCAGTAATAAGTGATTTTAAATTGTAAGTTTTACTGAAGGTGACTGAAGGATAGAAAAAAAAATTGTACTTGACCCTAGAAACCAAGTTACCTGAACTATTCTATAACATTTCAGTAATTGTTTATGGCTCTGATGCTCATCTTTCTGATCGTTAAATTAGGTTATTATGATAGCAATTTGCAAGATGAATTCATAAGTAATTGCATAAGTAATTGAGGGTTGCTCTAGAATGCCTCTTTCTTAAACACGATTTGGCTCAAAAACTAATCAGCACATTGTCATCTTGCAACAGGCTTAAGTTTTGAGTTTGGGATATTTCCATCCAGCCATTGTAGCTCTAGACCATCCTCAAGAAACTGTGGCACACAGACACACACCCATCTTTGAGATATGGGTTTTTTGAGTATCAGAGGACCCTAAAACATCACGATCTGTGAAAACCAGAGATTGAAATTTTTGAAGAATCTAAAGCTTTTGCTCTTCCCCCATAGATGATAGGTTATGGTGGGAGAGGGTGCAAAGCAATGAATCAAGCTGTCAAATCCAGGTAGAGAGTAATGCTTTCAGAATTTGTTGTAGAATATGCTGTAAATATTTGAGCCTTGAAAATTTTGTAAAATTGTTTGAATCTCCCATGAAATGTGTGACCCTTTTTAACATTTACATGTCATGTCACTATTGCTAATGTGGATATGGCAATATTACTGCTGTTTGTTATTCACCAAATTGTGAAAGGTATCTGTGCAGTTCATTTGATTCAAAGTCTACAATTAAAACTCCTATTTTGTGGGAATGATATATTTTAAATTGTGCTTAGGTATACCCATGTAGTGCAACGGTTAGTGCTGCTGCTTCAAGGATCCAGCATTCCAAGTCTGAAACACATAAATGGGCATTTTTCCTGTAGAGTCTTGTGTGTTCCCTATGTGACTGCATGGTCTTCCTTCCACATGCACATATCTGCAGCTTAGGTTAGTTGAAGATTCCAAACTGGTCCCATTGTGAGTTTGGATATGTGCACAAGTAGGCCATGCAATGAACTGGTCAGGCCAAGGTTGATTCTTGCATTTCTCCCGGTGTTTCCAGGATAAGCTGTGGCCCTGCAGGACCATGAATTGGGTAAAGAGGATTTGAGAATGTTATATGCCATACATTGTTGCTAGCAGTACACTCAGTTTATACAATTGGCTTTTTTAAGGGGTTTTGTTTGCTTAGGTGGGCAGGATCAAATGGTTTTAATATGCAATGAGTCTTAACAAACAACACAGAACAAAAAGATTGATTTCAAGCTTAGATCACAGATAAAGGACAGTCTAGAGCTGAAGCTCTGCTTGCAAACCTTGCTTCTACGCGTAATTAACTAAATGCATTAGCCAGTCTACCGTAACAAATGGAATTAATTTTTTTCCACTTGCTTATTTCACTGTTATAACTTATATGTCGTTAGTTTTCTTAGTTTGACAAACAATTTAGTCTGCCTTGCACATTTGAGATATATCATAATAAACATCTTTAGTAATGTTGATAAAATAGTTTTTACTTAGTGATCACTCCTTTTCACAAGTGAAGGGAAAAGGGATGTTGAGATTGACAGACGGATTTAGGCTATAGTATAGTGGTGAAGAAAGTGGTAATCCAGAAGGCAAAGTTTTGCCTACCCTCATCTACTGTCATGAGCTTTGAATATTCACAGAAAGAACAAGACTGCAGGTACAAGTGGCCAAAATCAGTTTTCTCAGCCGCATGGCTGAACCTCCAAGAGAGGGCAGGAATGGAGCTGCTGACACCCTGCATTGATGCAGATGCCTCTGCAGATGTTTATAGGCAAGACCAGCTGGAGGAGACCCTGGGAATTATATCTCCCAGATGGCGTGGGAACACCTTGGGATTTCATGGCATGAGCTGGCAAATGTGGATGTTGAAAGAGATGTATGGGCTTCAGACTAAGCCTATTGCCCTTGCAAATCAGTTTTAGATAAGTGGTGGAAAATGAATGAATGAACATAGTGATTGAGTACGATTTACAAAATTGTTATCTGTTTGTATTTTCACAGCTTATTATGGCAAGGACAGCTGATCAAATATGACAAGGTGTTTTTTTTAAACTGTGTTTACCATACAAGTATTTGAAAAACCAGAAGCAGGTTTCTGACTTCTAGAAATGGTGAACATGATATAGCATTAGGAAAAAGGCTGCATATAAAATTAAAGTATTTTAAAATACTCTGTGGTCCAGTATAAATAAAATACAATAAAAATTTCATGTGCGTAATATGAGAACAACAAATTAGACTCAAATGTAAGTGACAGATTACATACATTTTCAATAAGAAATTTTCAGATGGAAAAATTCTCTATTTACATCTGCATCTGTACAACATCTGTTAAAGTCATCCTTTGATTTCTGTAGGTTGTGTAATGGCTTAAATTAAAATTAGTTTTTCAATGCCTGTGTTTGATGTGAGTAGCATACTGCCCTCATTTGCAGCACTTTTAGTATAAACTAGCAAAATACCCGCGCTTCGCAGCAGAGAAGTAGTGTGTTAAAGAAGCAATGAAAAAGAAAAGGAAACATTTTGAAAATAATGTAACATGATTGTCAATGTAATTGTTTTGTCACTGTTGTGAGTGATGAGTGTTGCTGTCATATATATATAAATATATATATATATTTACACACACACACATAAACATATATATATACATATCTATACATTGTGATAAAGGCGCTATATAGCGCCTGACCCGGCACAGACTACACAGAGGCACGTGTTCACACTCACAGGCTTTTATTATTTTTTCTTCAGCCGTGGGCACATGCCTTCCCCGTGTCCCACAGGCCCAACACAGTCCAAAGCACAAAACACACAAAAACCACACTTTCCTGCTCCACCACTCCTCCCAGGCAACCTCGTCCTCTTCCTCCCGATTCTGGCCTCGAGTGGAGGCAGCTGGCCCTTTTTTATACCCCACCCGGAAGAGTTCCAGCTGGTTGACCACCTGGTCCTAATTGCCCTTCCGGGTGGGGCTGAGAATTCAAGCAGCTCCCCCTAGCGGCCACCCGAGCCCCCAACCAGGCTGTGGAGGACTCCATCTCCCATGGAGCCCTGCGGGTGGTTGGGGAATCACCGTCCGCCATGGAGGCTGCCACCAAGCATCCCGGGGGAGGTACTGGAGTGTCCATGGTGGCTCCCCCGGAATATACCCAACAGGGGCGTCCCGGCCGGGTATGGGACCCGGCTGTCCGTCACAACATATACACATATATATACACACACACATATATACATACATATATATATATCTACATATATACACATACATATACATACACACATACATACATACACACACATATACAGTAATCCCTCCTCCATCGCGGGGGTTGCGTTCCAGACCCCCCCGCGATAGGTGAAAATCCGCGAAGTAGAAACCATATGTTTGTATGGTTATTTTTATATATTTTAAGCCCTTATAAACTCTCCCGCACTGTTTATAAATATTCCCCGCAGCGTTATACAGCATAATCCCTTTGTATTCTCTTAGATATTAGGTAAGATTCATTGAAATTATGTATATAAACACACACTGTTTATATACAGTAAAACCTAAATATTATTTTAAAGATATTGAGTGTCTCCGATATCACATATGTTACAGCCATTACGATAGACAGGTCACCAGCAATAAATACGTACATTGCAAGAAAAATAGTATACAGTAAATGTATTAATTATTTATGGTTACTCACCAACAATGACACGATGACTTGTCCGATAACAATGAGTTTAATTTTACTGCACAACAAAGGAGAGCGTTACAGCCCTTGTAAAGGAGCCACTTCAGGCGATTGTGTAGCACTGCCGTTGTTCTTCTTCTGGCAGTCTTCAATCCAAATCCCTAAAGCAGATTCCATCCAGACTACTGCCTTATTACATCCACTTGCAACTCGTTTTGCACCCTGGTTAAAAGGACGCTGCAGCCGTAGATCTTATATTCCTTTCCTACTTTTTAAATAAAAAGAATCGTAGCCTTCAACAAATCCAAAACGTTTACCTTTTCGGCAATCGTTAACATCTTCTTCTTGCGCTTGGGCACGGCACCTGAAGCAGTAGCAGATTGTTTTGGAGCCATAATGAAGGGCTTGACTATGCACAAAGATAAACACTAAAGAGCACAACTCTTTACACAGCGAAGCACGTTGATGCTGAATGAGCGAGATGAAACTTCCTGGTTAACACTGCATAGCTCCTGCGTGCTCTGATTGGTTAGCTTCTCAGTCAGGAGAACTTAACTGCGTGCTCTGATTGGTTAGCTTCTCAGCCATCCGCCAATAGCGTCCCTTGTATGAAATCAACTGGGCAAACCAACTGAGGAAGCATATACAGGAAGTAAAAAGACACATTGTCCGCAGAACCCGCGAAGCAGCGAAAAATCCGCGTTATATTTAGCATTTATTTAGTTATGCTTTCATATAAAATCCGCGATAGAGTGAAGCCGCGAAAGTCGAAGCGCGATATAGCGAGGGATTTCTGTATACACACAAATACATATATATATACATACACACACACATATATAAACATATATATACATATACATACATATCTACATATATACACACACAGCTATTTCGTATCAGTGCAATACGCTGCTTGTTAAAACGGATAACTCCCGCTCTTACGTGCAAGTCTGCGTGGATATTATGAACTATCGTATTTGTTCAAGTTCTATTTAAATTTTAAATAGAAGGAATTTTTATTTAGTCGACAGAAATATCTTTGGTAGGAATGGTAAAAACAGACAGGAATATTATTCCTGAATAAATCAACTCAAACCTTAAACAACTTATAATATTTTGCTCTCCATAAAAATATATCCTGTCTAAATTATACAAGTTAGAAATAAAGTAAACGTTAAAAGAACAAACATTCAAATTTCTTTACTCTTATGTAGTTTTATATAAAAAATAAACTTAGATTTTAAATATCCCAAAAGATTTTGCTCTCCATAAAAATATATCCTGTCAAAATTATACAAATTAAAATATGAATATGCTGCATAACAAAACCTGGAAATATAAATAAAATGTGTTCCTTTCAGCAATAACAAATCAAATCATTCAGTTGTCTTTGCTCATATGTCATTTTAGAGCTGGACGCCTGGCATCTTTTTTTGGCAACAAGTTCGTTTATGTTTGGTGTGAGGTTCTGTGTTGTGGAGATTCTCAGGATGGACTGCAGGTGCTCATGAGTGAGGCGACTCCTGTGTGCTGTTTTGTTAGTCTTCATCACTGAGAAGAGCTTCTCACACAGATATGTGCTACCAAACATGCACAAGGTTCGAGCCGCATGTAGACGGACTTTTTTTGTTCTTCAAAGTCACTAAAGCGCCGTGCGCTCAGTTTATCAGCAAAGTGCGTATTTGGGAACACCGTAGTGACGACTTGGTTCAACATTACTTGGCAACAGGGAAAGTGGGGCAAGTTGCACTGGTGCATTTGTGTCTCCCATAAAAGCAGCTTCACTTGAAATCACTTTGTGATTGTGCACGGGTAAAAACGTCCGCTGAAGTGTCAGATTCTTATTTAATTCTTCTGCTTTCTGTATCTTCTGCATTGCATTCAGGTCTTTCAGGTTACCCTGATGTTTTGTCTCATAGTGACGTTTTAGATTAAATTCTGTAATTACAGCCACATTAGCTCCACAAATGAGACACACGGGTTTACCGACAATGTTAGTAAACATATACTCAGCCTCCCATCGGTTTTTAAAGGCTCTATTTTCAGAATCAACTTTTCTCTTCAGCATCGTAATCGCAATAACTTGCAGCATCATAAGCTAGACTTGATGAACGCGGTAAGTGTTCGGCAAGGCAGCTGAAGCGCTGCTTTATGGGATCTGTAGTTTATTGTGTTACCAGCGCTTCATATACCCGGGCCATTAATAACAATAATACAGTATATAAAATGATCTCGCGGGCCGGATATAATTACACGCCGGGCCGGATGTGGCCCGCGGCCCTTGAGTTTGACACATATGGACTAAATAGAACTTGAAAAGATGTATTTTTTCAAATGTGATCGCGCAATTCAGATAGAGTTGACGCGCACTACAGCCTGCATGCCTCAATAAGTCATCCTCCCCTCGCTCTTACTTTTTTACCGTTCATCTAATGAATACACTGAGTATGGCTTTACCAAAACAATCATTGAAGGCGAATAAAGTATCCATTATTCGAGTATGTAGATCGGGGTATATATATACATATATATATACCCGCGTATCGCAGCGGAGAAGTAGTGTGTTAAAAAAGCTATGAAAAAGAAAAGGGAACATTTTAAAAATAACGTAACATGACTGTCAATATACAGTATTTGTTTTGTGAGTGTTACTGAGTGCTGCTGTCATCAAGGATTTGATTATCATTATTTCTTTCAATCAGGTTCGTATTTGTAGGATGTGTTGTGTTCAAGTTACATTCCATGTTTGTCAATCGTTGTAAAGATGACAGGTTTCATTCATCGATTCGTTTCTTACTGCATCAAGAAACAGCTCGTCTTCTTCTTTATCTGAGACCTGACACACTGCATGCACGGGTTTTTTTTTTACACTGTCTTCCTTTAGCGGGACATTGACTTTTTCCACTGTGTGCTTTGTTTCCGCAGTAGCTGGATTTATGAATATGCTTGTATGTATCAGACGCTTCATATTTTTTGCTGCCTTTTCAATTGTGTAATTCGGTTTTTGTTCAGCCCTTTTTGGAACTGTTGCTTTTTGTCTGTGCACTGCGTCAGCTCACGTGAGCCGCTCGGTGTACATGCATCGAAGGTTCCCAGCTGTGCTGGTGCCATGTCGTGCTATGTCCATGGCTGTATCTAATGTTACCTAAGTCCCGGCAGTTAAAACTTTCTCTCGCAGTTTCGCTGAGTTTGTGCCAAACACCACCCTGACCATCTCATCTTCCTCTGCATAAGCACAGTCCTTCATCCGTGAATATTTAGTGGGAGTTTGCTATTGGATTGCCGCTGACGGACGTCCTTATATGGGCAGGCACTAAATTACAAACGCCAGCGGCAGCCTGTCTATGAACTTAATTTAAAGTGTAGGTTTACATCGTGCTTTGTTTCCGAAGTAGCAGAACTCATGAATATGGTTGTATATGTCACTCGCTCGCTTCTTATTGTTTCGCTGCCTTCTCAATTATATAATGCATGTTTTCATCAGCGCTTTTTGGAGGTCTTCCTGGTTTTCTATGTACTGCGTGATTACGTGATTACGTGGGAGGCGTGATGATGTCACACGAAACTCCGCCCCCACGGCATTCAAGCTCATCTCCATTACAGTAAATGGAGAAAAACAGCTTCCAGTTATGACCATTACGCGTAGAATTTCGAAATGAAACCTGCCCAACTTTTGTAAGGAAGCTGTAAGGAATGAACCTGCCAAATTTCAGCCTTCCACCCACACGGGAAGTTGGAGAATTAGTGATGAGTGAGTGAGTGAGTGAGTGAGTGAGGGCTTTGCCTTTTATTAGTATAGATTATCTTTTTTCTATATTGCCTTTAAATGACTGTAAAAAGTCTTTTCTACTTTGCATATGTCTTACAGCCTTTTTATCTTTTAAATCATTTTGGGGTTTACACTGGGCCTTTACCCCAGAATCCTTTCTGCATCTAAGCCACACAACAAAGTTATAGATCCACTAAGTCACAGAATCCTGTAGTGGACCTGGATTCCAAGTTAATGAAGCCCAGACTTTCCTAAGCTGTCTGTCTTTACTCATACTGAAGGTAACAGGATTCCAGTAGCTTTCTTATACAAATCTCTGTGATTATGTCTGTCAGTTTGAGCGCCTCCACTATTCTCTGGTTGTTAGTGTCCCCTAAGCCCCATAGTTGTGTAACTCAGCTTATAAATGGTGCTTCTGCCCTCATAACAACCCTGTCATGTTAGTTACCATTTTCCTAATTAGTGATTCTAGAATAAATTGAGCCATATTATGATACAGTGCATCTTAGGCTAGTTAACAGAACTTTATCTTCCTTGCTCACTACCTCTTTCTGTCTCACTGTCTCATTATGGCAAGTTACCCAGTGACATTTAAAACTTGTATGTGTCCAGCCACCTCTTCAGCAACATGTGTCATTAAACTAAACGCACTGCTGATCACATGACCATAAAATGTCTGCCTGCATGTGTTTTTTGGATTTGGAAAAAGCCATGCACTTCACAGTATCTTATAAAAGATACTTCAAGTATATAGGTTTCTGGGTCTCCCTCTGCATTATGTCTGGACTGTTAAGTGTGAGCATTGGGCTCCACCAAGGCTACATTTTGTCTGCTTTCCTGTTCATGATTTTCATGAATATGTATCAAAGCTATGCAAAGGTTTGTAGTGTATCCAGTTTTGGGAACCTGTGGGTTGTATGTCTGCTGTTTGCAGATGTTGTTTTCATCATGGTCTCATTTTTACAGTGATTCTATATACATATTAAAATGGTTCACAGCTGCATGCGATAAGGTTGGGGTGAGAATTAACACCTCTGCATTTCTGGTCATGGTCCTCACCTGGAAAAAAGATTACTTCCTTAAGGTGAGAGATGAGTAGCTGTCCCCAAATAAAGGAATTCAAGTATTTCCAAGGTTTGTTTATGAGTGAGGACAGAGGTGATTGTGAGACGGTCCAATGAATAGGTGTAGCAAGAAGCTTTGAGTAATGACATAAGTGCAAGTGGCAGAAATGAAGTTCATGCTGGGCTCACTTTTCTTAACAGTATGAATACCTTAGCAATGCAGTTGGACCTTAGAGTAGAAGTGCTGCTCGCCTGTAGTTAGGATGTTCTTGGAACACCTCCCTAGGGAAGTATAGAAGGCATGACTTACGGAGAGAAGGCCAAAGGGTAGACACAAGATATGGTAGAGGGATTATATCTCTGGAATGTCCTGGGAGAGTCTGGGTATTCCTCAAGAAGGACTGAAGGAAGTTGCTGGATTAGGGACAACTTAACTATGTTGCTAATGCGTCTGACATGGAAGGTTGGAATGAAAAAGACGATGATAGCTTTCAGCTATGCCTGTGTGTTTCAGAAGAATAACATATTAAAGTAAAAGCTAATACATATGCTTACATGGATTACTGTTGCATTTAAAGCCTTGATTGGTTATTGTCAAGAAGGTATGTACATGTGCAGTTTGGTGATTATGCCATATAATTCCACACCTTGCATTGCATTTCACTTCAAAGACATTTGTGGACATTAAATAAACATTTCCTTATGATAATGTAATTCTTACTGCTATCACTTGTACTAATTATGAACTTTTATTCAGCTCTGCACCATTACATATTTGTTAAACTTCTTTGAGATAAAATCAAGAAAACTGCTTGATGCTGCAGTTATGTCATTGACTGTTATGACACATTAGTTTTGAATGTTTTCCATGTTCCTCTGGTCTCTGTTCAAGATTTGTTATGTTGATTCATAGTTTTTTTTGGGTTGCTGAATAGATTTTTTTGCATCTTGTCCAATAACATTTTGTTATTCTAAGCATGCCACCATTTTAAGTTGTTGTCATCATCATGCAATGATGACCAGAAGTGCACAGTTAATTACATCATCATTGTGATGCTATAAAGGACACCCTTCTGTCCTTCTGGTTAACTGAAATTGCAGATACAGTACAAACAAAATATTTTTCTTTGTATTATGGTGGTTATGAATTCCCAGTTCTAAATCTTTTGCTTTGTCTTTTCAACCTCGAGTTTGGTTTATTGTCTTTGACCTTATTGTCTGATAGTGTTGGTTTCCTGATAATGATTTTTGGGCCATTTGGTTGACTATGTTTTGTCTTCTAATCCCATAACGCACTCCCTGCCACTTTTTATACTCTTAACTGAATACTGGCAAATTAAAAGCTTGTATTCTAGTAGTCTTTAGAAGAAATGGAACTCTCCCCAACACTGCAAGTATTAATATATGACCTAAATTTGATAATTAATATTGTCACCTTTTTTCTTCTTCCACACATTTATGGTTTATTTTTTCATTTGCAGGAGAAAGGTGTTGAAGATACTTTAAGTCTTAAATGTAAAGAGGAGTTAAGAGAATAATAATAAAACCCTAAGAGATACCTGAAGCAAATCTTATAACTGTTTTTTCCATTAAATTTACTGATAGTTATAAAATGATCAACAAGAAGGATCATTTTCGTTATTGAACCCAAATATTTTTGATTACAAGCAGCTGAAGTTTTTTAAATTGTTCAGATAAGCAGATGCTTTTTCTTATTCTTAAATATTTTGTGCTGTATTAGCCAACAATTATTTGTACTATATTTACAAAAAAGTCCTATTATTTCTTTTATGTCTATTTGTCATATCATGGTTACTTTATCTTGCACATAAAATGAAAATACCATATTCACAACTTAACACATTACTTTTGAGGGTTGGCTAGAATGGCCAAGGTTTTTTAAATATAATTTCATTCATCAATTTTGCATCTATACTAATAAAAGGCAAAGCACTCACTGACTGCCTCACTCATCACTAATTCTCCAACTTCCCGTGTAGGTAGAAGGCTCAAATTTGGCAGGCTCATTCCTTACAGGTTACTTACAAAAGTTAAGCAGGTTTCATTTCGAAATTCTACGCATAACGGTCGACAACGTCCGCCATGTTAAACTTTCTTATTTATGGCCCCATCTTCACGAAATTTGGTAGGCGGCTTCCCTGAGCTAACCGAAACCGATGTACGTACTTATTTCGGTGGTATGACGCCACTGTCGACCACCATATTAAACTTTCCAACAATCTTTGTTGCCCTCACTGACTCACTCAACACTAATTCTCCAACTTCCCGTGTAGGTAGAAGGCTGAAATTTGGCAGGCTCATTCCTTTCAGCTTACTTACAAAAGTTAAGCAGGTTTCATTTCGAAATTCTACGCGTAATGGTAATAACGGTCGACAACATCCGCCATGTTAAACTATCTTATTTATGGCCCCATCTTCATGAAATTTGGTAGGAGGTTTCCTTGCGCTAACCGAAACCGATGTACGTACTTATTTCGGTGGTATGACGCCAATGTCAGCCGCCATATTGAACTTTCCAACGTCACTAATTCTCCAACTTCCCATGTAGGTAGAAGGCTGAAATTTGGCAGGCTCATTCCTTACAGCTTACTTACAAAGGTTAAGCAGGTTTAATTTAGAAAATGTACGCGTAACGGTCATAACGGTCGACAACGTCCGCCATGTTAAACTTTCTTATTTATGGCCCCATCTTCACGAATTTTTGTAGGCGGCTTCCCTGCGCTAACCGAAACCGATGTACGTACTTATTTCAGTGATATGACACCACTGTCGGCCGCCATATTGAACTTTCCAACGGTCTTTGTTACCCATCTTCAAGAAATTTGGTATGCGGGTTCCCAACGCTAACTGAATCCTACTTACGTACATATATACGTCCATAGCCTGCAGCCCGGTCGTCGCGTGAGGCGGCGTTGGGTCCCCCATCCCCACGCTTCCCACGTTGTTGGCTGCCTGCCTATATAAGGCCATCCTTCACTCCAGTCTCTTCATTCCCTTCCTTGCTTCGCCACATTATTCACTTCTCCCTGCTGATAACTGCAGCCTTTTTAGTTAATCTGCGGCTTCTCCGCTGTTTTATTGTTAATTTATTATGATTATAGTTATTGTATAGGTATTTTAGACTTAGCTAACATTGTTCAGGTACCCATTTCCTTTATCGTTCCAACCGTACGCCCATTAACATGTCTATCGAGTTGATCACCATCGATCAAAGAACTGTCACTTACCGAGTGGTTTCCATGTCTGGAGATGAGCCTGCCTTTTCCATTCTCTGTGTTACATATTGCACAGCCATATCAGGCTCACTCTTGATATCCGGAGGAACATTGTGTCTTATGTATTGAATGACTGGGACAGGTTCAAGGTGTGGACTGATGACGGTACAGGAGATAATTATACCACACAGGAGCACTATAAGAGTGAAATGCTTAAGCCCTTCACCTATGGTTTTGCATGTGAGTTGATGGCTGCCGCTGAATTGTTCGGTTGTCGCTTTCAAGTGTACTGAAATGGCCAAATATTTTACACATTTGGACAACCGCCAATGCCTCTTAATCATCTTAGATTCACAGGTGACGATTTGAGTAGTGGACACTTTGATGTTTATGAATGTTTAAACTCTCAAAAGCTGGATGCGAAGTTATCGATGAAACTGGTTGTATGCTTACAACGCTTGACAGATGCCGAATGTCACTTCAACACAATAAGTCCTGCAAATACTAACGTAATTGAAACAAACCATGAAACTCAAACCGATTATGACAGCAGCAATCCAAGCTGTGAGATTTGAGGCATGATTGCTTTTCACATGGCCAGCTGTACGTTGCATGCTCAAGAGTAAACTCAGCGCACAGCTTGTTCATATTACAACCGGAGGGCCGAACTGACAACGTGGCATCCAAAGAGATCCTTAACAAATAATTATTGGTATATTTTCCCTCAGTTTAAAAAGGTTTACTTTTCTTCTTAATAAAAATTTTAAGGGAGTATTTTGCTAGTTGGTTTATATAATATATCATAGTATTTAAATTATTATATACCACTGTTGTCAGGATATTTGAATACACTGAGTTAATCTGCTAATGGCTTACTAAATGTTTCTTGTTGTTTGCTAGATCTTATAAAGGGGCTGTTTTTGAATATAGATAGACTACTTAATGCCTCACATTTCATTTCCTCCTGTAGCTATTCCTATTGAATAATAGAATAGCATGTGTGGTGCTTCTGTTCAAAACATGAAGTTTCAGTACTGAACTATTTTGGCAGTCAAAATAGTATGCGGATAACATCAGATCATTAAAATGTTTTCTGTTTCATTTTACCCTTCATATTGTATATGTAACTGTCATAATACAGAGTAAAACCTGGAAAGTTTTTGTATTTTGCAAGATTTTTTATTATACATGTGTCAGATCTGTGCCAGGGGCTCTATATATGTATGATCTGTACTGCAAGCAGACTCTTAATTATTTTTTTAAACCGCTCCTTTATTTGATATTTCTAAATAAAAATACTCCCTTTTTGGTGGGGTGTTGATCCTTACATTTTTCTTAGTTAAACTTTCCTAATCAAAGGAAAGGTAGATAGTTGAAGGTAATTGTATCACAGACCTTGTAAGACTCCTTGGCAATGTATGTTTGATGAGTGATGAAAAATTTATCGTTTCCACTGTTGAAAGGGGGCATCAGCTGTATTATACTCCCAACTAATTTTAACTCCTTAATCCAACACGGGCAATTCTTTCATGTACTCCTATAATTTAAAACACAGTAATGAACTCCAATCAGATACAGCAGTGTTTTAAAAAGGAGATAAAATCACTTAATAAACATTTACAGATAATATTTTCCAAAATGTAAACTTATTGTGGAAATGTCTTAGAACATTTAAGCTTAAATAATGTAAATGTTTTCTGGTGTGATACCTATCTTAGTGTGCCAATTCAGAGTTTAAAAGTACCAGCAAGATACTTGCTTTACATCTTTTATTGGGATTAGAAGAAAGACCCAAGGTGACGTAATTCTATGGTGTTCAGGTCATATGATCCCAGCAGGCTGCTTTCAATCAGTAATCATGTTTACTGGCATGTTGATGGGATGTCAAGTCACAGAAAAACACTAGGGATAGGCTGGAAGAAAGAACAGAGTATGGTGAATTATATAATGATAACATCAAGAAACCAGACCTTCACATTTGCCGCCCAGTTGTGAGAACATTTTAGAACATTTTTGGCAGCTTGCATTTACAGTGATAGCAGTACAGTAGAATATGCCTGGTTTCACATATTTCAGTTAAAGTACTGCCTGATATCCAGTATTGCATGGAAAGTCATTAATGGATTATTCTTTTGTCTGACCCATCTCTCAGACCCCTTTACCATATGCGGCCTAATCAAGAAAACTTATCTCCAGACAAAATATTTCCAGGAATCATTGAGACACACAGGTCTCTCTAACACACTAGAATCCTTGTCACTTCAAAGTAATGTTCACTTGCAGACCTGTTTTACATAATCTTAGCATGTTGGATGCAGTTCGCAACATAGTCCTGTGACCTACCAGCTGTATTGTCTGACATCCCCAGCAACTCAGTCCTACCAATCTGCAGCTGATCTGTATGGGTGGGCTGAGAAGTCTCATGTTTCACATACCATGAAAAAATTAAAGTACCAAAAGGGCTGAGATTGTGGATGAATGTGCTGTACTTGTAAAGCATTCAGTGGCTATGTCAGGTCACACATTATGGCTGGCAGAAAAGGGGCAGTCTTGTTTTTTAAATACTGAATTAAGTCAATTTTAATTAACTACCAAAAAGAAATAATGTCACTCTCTAAATCCTCCTATCTCACTGGATATTATTTGCTTTTTGTTTTTTGATTTTTGTACAGTTTTACATTTCTTGAGACAAACATAGTGTATGTGAAGTATTATGTGAACACTTATCTTTTTTAAGAATGTTGTCTAACCTTTTGTTTTTGAACTCTGCTTAATAATATTTTTGAAATATACCATAATTATAACTGGACAATTTAATAGAACATTCTGTTGTACTGCACAATGTATAAAACATATCCCAAGTTTGTTTAAAGGAGAGAGAGTTCTTGCCTTTCAGCCAACATTGCCAGGATAGATTCCAGCCCTAAAGAGGATTAACCTGATTTGGTAAAGTGTAGATAGATGTAGCAACAGTAACATTGGTTCAGCTCAGTGTTTTTCAAGCAGTGTGCCACGGCACAGTGGTCCGCCATGAGAGATACCCAGGTGTGCCATTGAAATTATAGTGTAGTGTACCTTGGTCTAAACCTGGCTGAGACAACCTACTCGGGTAGTCAAGACCTGTCTGAGGAGGACATTGCTAACAGGAGAAACTGGCATAAAAGTAGCTCTGTGATCACTATGTTCCCATAATCCTATCGCTTTGGGCAGTTGAGCACTTGTACCAGATATATATATTTGTTTAGTAAGAAAGATGCCTTAGAATGTTTTTGGTTACAAAAGGTGTGCCACCAAAGAAAAGAGGTTGGCAAACACTGTTCTAGCTTCTGCACCAAGTCAGTATCAACTATATGCAATGTATTTGAACAGACACAATTGGTTTTGCTGGGCTTGAGGCTTTTTATTTGTGAAGTATGTGGTTTTTCACATTATCTGATTATGTCATGATTTGCCTGGAGAATTTAGTATTCGCATCTGTTTTCATGACGTAAATCAGCACTCAAGTGTGCCTATCAGCAGGCGTTTAGATATTGGACACCCATGCAATGGCTCATTCTTCCTACTACAAGGGAAGTTCTGTATACCACCTTTCCTTTTTCTCATTGGACAGAAGATTTTTCAGTTTAATTTCTGCCTCTAGTATATTTCCAAACAAATATATAAAGAAGTTGCCCTTGGAGGTGATGAAGTGATATGAGATGGTGACTCTAGTGATCAACTCTAGTGATTAAGTAGTGCTGGTAATGAAGCATCACTTCCATTTACCTTTGGTGGAAAAACATTATTTTGAATCATTTGTTATGATTGATATATTTTCCTGAATTTCTGTTATTCATGATTCTTTTAAGAGCTTATTGTTTTGGAAACATTCCATTCCTTTCATAAAAGTGAACATATGTATTTGTAATACTTGATTTTTATGTTTGATTACAGCACAGTCTATTTACTGTACTTAAGCTTAAATATGTAGGAATAACATTGAAGGTCACAATATAAATTAGATGTTTATTTTTTTCTAAAAAGGTTTATGTATTATTATCCGAATAGTAACCTTCATAACAATAGTGTTAAGATAAGGAAACGTTTAAGGATTAATCATTTCTGTTTTTGTATGCGGACATTTTCATGCAATGTTTCATATATGTTTATTTTAACAGTGTTGCAAAAATGTCAAAGGAAGATATGCTTTATTTTTTATCTTTCTATTCATTTTCTTAGATTGGGGCCTATGATCAACAGATTTGGGAGAAGTCAGTTGAACAGAGAGAGATAAAGGTAAACTATACTAAATGTCAAAGTAATCTACTTTTTTCCCCTCCTCATGTATTTATATGTTTCTCAATTGTTTTCCATTTTAGTTTCAGTTTTTATGTCTGTGTTTGTATTGATCATTTTTCTGGTCTTCACTCTGATTTCCGCTTCATGCTTTTGTTAGTAATTTTCATTTCCCATTAGTTACCTTTGCTTCCAGTTTGCTTTTCCTCTTCTCTGATGTTACTTCTCATTTCTGCAGTTTGTTACATTGGTAAGTACTTAAAGTGTTTTTGTGCACTCTTCAGCATTTAGTAGATTAGCTGATTGGGCTTCCAGATCTTTTTTAAGAAATTAACACTTCTGCATGTGAACCATCTTCCTGTTTATACTAAACTTGTCTAAAAAAGGAATGGCTATCATATCACAATAACAAGCTGTCTTGTCTAGTCCTTTAAACTTCGTAACAATTAGTAAAGTTTAACAAATATATACAGTAATTCTGAATTTTGTGTTTTCTGTACAAGTGAACAGTTCAAATTTTACCTTAATAACAGTCACTGTTCATTATGAACATATTACATTAGGTAAACAAACATATATAACATTTTAGAAACTTTCATAATTATGACAGAATTTACGTAACCCTGGCCTTTTATTTCCTGTTCCGGTTACTTTGAATTCCCAATCCAGAGACTGGGTTTCTTTGGACTCTGCATGTTTTTCACATGTATGCACGGGTTTTTCTCTGTTTTGCCTCCTAAAACCTAAAGACATGTTATTAATTCTTAATTGGGCCAGTATGAATGTATTGGAAGAAATATAATTTACATTAAGTGATATTCCTTGTTTGACTCAAAAAGTGTGGAAGCACAGAAATGTTGTTACATTAAGCTAATATGCTAGAATTCTAGGAAAAAGCACCAAAAGCATTGAACTAGGTTATTTTTTATTGTATGTCTTCATTTTCAAGAATGAAAGTATATTATTTTAGAATTGCTGCCGTAGTTTAAATATTACTCCCCTCCTAATCATGTCAAACATAGTAAAGCTAGAAAAATATGGTACAAAAGAGAAGATATTATGTACTTGATTTTAAGTGAAGCGTTCACCTTTAATATGTAAAGATGAAAGATTGTCTTACAATTCTTCAGTGTGGTATTTGGCAGTTTTTTTCCGTTTTCAGGCACAAGCAGAAGTGAATGTCTTTGATCTTACCGTTAAGCCAGGCTTAGAACCAATAAGGCTGTAACAGACTGTTATACCTTCAGAAATGTCCTTGGTTCCCAAAAAAAACATTACCACGTGATTCTTTCTTTCTCTGTGTATGTATGTTGTAAAAGAAGTACAAGTCAAACAGTGAGAGATTTGGGATCCACCTTGTATATTATAAATTCTCTGTTTCAAAGTAGAGTATTTGCCAATGAGTATTCTTTGAAGACTGAGCCCAGAATGGGACTAGATAGAAGAGGCAAGGGTTGGTTTTTATAGGTAGTGAGAGGTAAGAGAAGGGTCCAAGGAAAAGACATTAGTACCTTTCATCAACCCCTGAACTGGCTTTCCATCCCTTGTTAAACCCACTGACTGCCTCCCTATGTAGATATATGAATTTTACTTTCACAGTGCCCCAGTTTGACATGCGTCTGGTGGAACTTGTATGTGTATGGGCCTTGTTGTAGTCATTTGATGTGAATAGACAACAAAGGTAATGTCTTTCATTTTTTTTTTATGTCCATTGTGTCACAATGGGAGTATATATTCTGTGTATGTGTATATATTGTGAACGCTGGCCCCGGCACAGACAGACGGACAACATTTTTGCACCCACACACTGTTTATTTACACTATATATACAAAGTCCTGTGCACTCACGAACCCCAGTGCCTCTTGCACCGATTTCCCCAATGTCCAGGGCCCACAGTCTCTGTGCCTTCCTGGCCGCCTCCCGTCCTCTCTCTCCAGCTCCGTCTACTGCCTCCCGACTTCCACCTCTCGACTGGAGAGAGGCGGCCCCTTTTATGGGAACCCGGATGGGCTCCAGCTGCTTCCCGGCACTTAATGTTGGCCACACCCCTGTGTGGCGGAAGTGCCGGCTGCGCACCCGGAAGCCGTCCGTGTATCCCCTGTCGTCTTCCCCCCGGCACTTCCTGGTGTGGCGGAAGTGCCGGGCTCCCGGGATAATTAGGCACTGGGGTGCCGCCTGGCGGTGGCCATGGGTCCCTACAGGGCTGGGCTTCCAAGCCCTGTACCCGAGGCCCCCTGCATAACCAGGACGGACGCCCCCACTCGGTCTGGAGGAGGCACACGCCCTCCTCCGGTCCTCCAAGGCGTCCCGACCGGGCTCCAGCCCCGGCCGAGGACCAGATGGGATAAACCGGCACCGGGGCGCTGCCTGGCGGTGACCACGGGCCCCTACAGGGTAGGGCTTCCATGCCCTCGACCCGTGGTCCCCAACAGAACCAGGACGGACGCCCCCTCGCGGTCTGGAGGAGGCACAAGCCCGGCCGGGGACCACAATATATATATATATATATATATATATATATATATATTCATGGCATTCGTATTCTGAATCACAATCTGATTATATGGGTGTTTATCTACCAGGTAACGCTTGTGGTTGGTCTGCAAGTCATCAAACACCTGCCACGATGCCCTCATTCAGTTGTGAGGAGCAGATCATAGAATGGTTGAATAGTTTACTGTCAAATAATGTAAAGAGTACGCGACACGTGTCTCGCCCTAATTCTAGGCTCATCAGGCATACACACTCACTGCACCCCCTCTCGGGGAACCGAACCTCGAACATCAGCATCAGAGGCTAATGGGATGTTAGGTTAAAGAGGAGGATATGTCTAGTTCATATCATCTGAGTCTGTTTTACAGATGTCCAGCACAGTGCCGAGACCTTATATGGAAAACGGTGCATAGTTATCAAAATAGGCTACAACAGAACTAGGTAAAGGTCAGAAAAGTAAAACTAGACTGATTCCATGATTGTACAATATTAGCCATGAGAAAAAAACAATTGAATATTCTTAGTTTTAAGATTAAGAGGTGATGTGTTTCAGCAAGGACACAGTGGAACAGATGGAAACTGGTTACGAGTATATTTTATTTAAAAAAAAAAAAAACTCTTTACACTGAAAACAATAGATATTTAGAATAGATTACCAAGTAGTGTGCTATATAGCAATGTTCAAATCTGATATTTGGTAAAAGATAGGTGAGAAGGGATTGATGAATTACATTTAGCTAAATGACCTATTCTTGCCAAAATTGTTCTTACTATATATTCTTAAAAGTACAGTATTTACACATTAATGTTTTGTAAACAAGGAGAAAATAAAACTTATTATGAATTTTAAAATTGCTTTAAAAATGTTTGTTGTATTTAAGGGAATTTAAAACTATTTACCTCATCACATAAAGACAAAAATCTTTGCTAAGTACTACCTAATAAATAGTTTTTGTCAAGTTTTCAGAATCTGAGAAGAAAATGGTGTCTCTAATAAGAATAAAACCTAAATAAAATGATTGCAAACGGTTACAAAAAATACTGGTTATTGAACCTATACTTTGTAATATTTCAAATAATGTGCATGGTAATACCCTGCAGTTTCAACAGGAGTATTAGAAGAATTTTGTCTGCACAAACTGCTGTAATATTTGATTACAAGGCACACAATATATGAAACAGCTCTGTTGCTACTGCATGTTTCACATTATTTCCTTGATGCTTACAGAGAATATGCATAATGTACAATTATTTCATTATGTAAACAGGAGCTCAAACTAAGAAAACTTTTTTTTTCTCCATAAAGCAGTTTTGCATTACTGCTTCCAATAATAACAGTTTATTTTTCCATTTTTTTAAATGGATCATAAAATGAGTCAGTCCTATAATACACCATTGCAGGTAGTAGTGATTGATTTCCAGTATGTTAGTTATATCATAAAATGCAAAACTGGCAGAAGACTGTGTCTGAGCAAAAGAATGCTCTCAATATGCTTCTGTTAACAGGACCTACAGTACTTCTTCAGTGTCATTCTTGATTTTTAATGTTCAGTGCTGTCTTTCAATTGTGGTACCCATTTTATTTTTATTATATCTTCATCATTGATGCATCATTGATGATACAGTTAGCAGCAGATTTGCATTAATTTTGGATTAAGAATTTTGACTCGCATTTTAATGCTGCTTTTATCTGAACAGTAATTGATGTTGTGTGAATTATTTCCAGTTGATCATTTTTTGTTACTATATCATTACTTACTTTTGAGTAGAGAAAGGTTAACATATGTTTGAAAACAGTGTTCTTTTTTAAAGCACAGTACTGTAAATAGCAGGAACAGTAGATTGCAAAAAGCTCTTGAAACAGCACAAAACATTGTGGACGGGTCTGTGGCATTGAACACAACCATTAAGGAGATGTGTAAGGCAGAGAAAAAAATAGGTCATCTGTCAGAATGAAAATTAGAATAATTTATGTTTGTAATTTGAAGGAATAATGCTACATAGCACTTGGACCACATTTGGATTCCTGTTTTAAATTTATTACTCTCCTGCTAGGAAGCGATTTGTCATTGAACTGTTGGTTCATATCAGTGCCCAAGCATCTTTTTAGATTAATTGACAACAAAAAATTGATCTTGATGTGTTGCTTTAATTTATTGTTTTTTATGTTAATAGTGTGATAGAGACCCCCATGGCTGCCCACCACAAGTAAAACAGAATACAAGAGGCATACACAAAGTAAAAATGTCTTTATTAAGCAAAAATCCTCAAGAAAGAGATACACACAAATGATGTGAAGTACAAAATAAGCAGACATAAATATGCTGCACTTTCTTGCCCATGTTAAAAGGTGGCCTGTCAATTTGCCCATTACAGTGCCAAACTAGGCACACTTTCTCTTCAGACCCTAACCTCTCTTTGTCCTACTAGTTGAATGTTCGACTTACTCTCCTCCTGATTTTGCCATCTTGTAGCCTCTGGCAGTGAAGCAGTTTTAAACCAAATCCTGGGAAAACTTTTCACTATAGAAACACCAGGCTAGAACTCCTTCTAGTGGCTTCTATTGTCCATGTATCCTTGAACGTTCCATTTGCCTTTAAGGGGTCAGGTCTGGGACTATGTCTATTCAGGCAGGAGGTGTCAGAGTAAGACCAGAAGAAAAATGTCTTAAGTGCTGGTTTTAGTAAGAAGGCCAGATATCCCTGTCCAGTACTCCCTGTTATCCTCATACAAAAGTATTATAAGATTTCCCAGGGCCATCTGTCTCTCTCTTTTTCATGCTATTGTTTTTCTTTAATGCCCTTTCAACCCAGGCAGCATGACTACAGGACATACAAAGCACTAGTGGCCCCTTGAATCATACATTGACCTGTTCATGTCCACTCCTCTCTCTTTCTCTCTCTACTTCAGTATTTATGCCAGATTATCCATATACTTCAGTATTTAATGCTTAGCTTCTTAGGAGCAAAAAAAAGCATATTCATAATTTTGTGTCACTATTTAGTTAATTATCAGTGTAGATGTGTTGTAGCCTTTTGTTAAGTTTTATAAGGAAGTAAAACATAGGTGCAGGTTCTCAAACTGTTTAAATAAATAAGTTAGCCACTGAGTAATATCAGAACGTGCATGGTTTATTTGTTTGCCACACTTTAATGAAGTATTTACCATTAGCACAGTGTAAAAAGTACATTTAGCTCCTCAGTTGCTAAATGTTATAATTAATTTATTTTAAACATTTATTTTTATAGGGCCTAAGGAACAAGCCAAAGAAGACAGGACATGTGAAATCCGACCTTATAGATGTCGACCTTGTGCGAGGTTAGAAGATATTGTATCACATGTGGATCACGTTTGACTTCTAAATTTAATATTACTGGGACTGTTTCCAGGTTCTTTTTAATTTAGTCCTGGTATATTGTATATTGACAAGGGTTGATATATGCAATATGGCCTATTCTATAGATTAAAAAATACAAATTAATAGATATTTTTTGATTATTAAACTAATTAATGTAACTAGCTGGTTGAGATATGTGTGTAGGTGGGCTTAAGGAGACTTGATAGGGGTTGTTTAAAGTATTTTTTTAATATTATCTGCCCATTTCTATGTAGCATATATGTGAAGCCATAACAGCAACAAAAAAGTACAGGTATTCAAAACACACATTATGTAAGAATTCTATTTTACACTCTTACTTTAAAAATATGCCATTCATTTCTTGAACAAACTGCACCTCTGTCTGTATGTGGACATGCCATGTGAACAGTGGTGTTAGACCACATTCAAATTCATGGTTGTCATATGTAAAGAAAGCGTGAAATATATTTAAGTGCATGCATATTATTCTGAACCTGATGCCCTGAGCACCTTGAAAGATTTATTGTCTAAAGCCTAGTTTACTGTAAACAAGGAGCAGTCTCTGTACTTTTTAAATACACAGTTTTTCCTGTGGCGAATATACAGTATTAATAATAATTGGCATTGGCTGATGCTTCTGGCCCCACCAGTAGTTAGACAGTAGTGAAGATTTATCATATTTATTCCAAAACAGAAAAAATAATGGCTCATTTGTAATATTCGTCTGTGATGCCTAGGCTGCCTACAGCTGGCACAACATCCCTGAATCCAGGACGTCGATATTCATGAAATCCTGAAGGACTAGGGCAAATGAGGACACATAGCATCAAGAGGTTCAGGCAAACGGTGAATTGTGCTTTTATTTTCAAAACAAAGTGCAGTCCCAAATTCTCAACAAAAAACAATCCAATAAATATTTGTGCTTTGTGATGAGATTAAAATGATCGATAAATAGGTCTATTAAAATCCACTAATCAAGCACAATTCAAACTTGGGTTCCTTTTAAAATACCACACTCCAAGCCCAGCACATCTTTTTATTATATCTCCCCACCTCACCATTCAGATCACTATAGCTATCAGAAATACCAACAGTTGTGATCTCTTTCTCCGGTTTTCATCCCAGCCATAAATCTTTGGCATCCTTTGGGATGCTCAGATCCAGACCTTCATCTTCCTTACACCCTTGTCATGTCTGCAGGATCTCTAGGAGAAAACTCATCACTTCTCTCTATTCCATAGTGCTCAGCAGGGATGATTCTTTTTCCCTTGTTCTTTTTTCCCTTCCCAGGTCTTCTTCCCCCTCTGTCCTATTCAGGCTCACTTTAAATCATTGTTTCTCAGCCTCAGTCTTTTGGACACCTGTGACTGCAGGTTTTTTTTCCAACCAGATTCCTAATCAGTGACAAAACCTGATAACACTGATCTCATTTAATTAGCTGGTATTTCTTTTTCTCTTATTCTACATTCAGAAAAGCACAACAGCATGATTTTTACATTTATAATACATTTAGAAATATTTCTGCTTTTGCTATAGATTTAAGTGCTTAACTCTCTTTTGTTGATTTAATTATATTTTTCCCTTTCTCTGTGCAGTTTTTCCCCTTTGTTGTATCTTATTAATGATAATTAAAAATTGGCAGAGCAGACAACACTGGCAAATAACACTGAATAATCAAAGGCTGCAAGTACTTTAGCATCAGACCCACTAATAAGTAAATAGTGGATTAATTAAACAATTAGAACACCTAGAAAAGTAGAATGAAAATCAAGATGAAAATATTGTTAAAAAGAAAAAAATACGTTATTACCATATAGCTTCTTGGTACATTTTAATATATATATGTATATTTTTTTTTTTTTTTTTTACCAAACTTAGTTTTCTAATTTCTATATTGTTCCCAAAAAACAGAACTTGGGAAATAACACATCACTTAATTAGCCCAGGAGTCCAATTAAAAACAGAAGCTGGTTGGAACAAAAACCTGCAGCCACAGGGAGTCCCCAGGACCGAGGTTGGGAAACACTGCTTTAAATACCTCTGGGTGCAACCTCCCAATTATGAACTGTGGAATGCCAATGTGGAATAGCTATGCAAATCAAGCAATCAGCTCACTTCCACACTGAACAGCTTGCAGCTGCCCAGCTCCACAGCATTACCCACACCCACAGAACATGAAACACAGTTTTTTATTTTAAAAATCTCACACTGCCACAGACACCTTAAAGCACTTTACTATATCATCAACAACTTCTACACAAGTACCAGGTAACGAAAATGGTGGTGATTTGAGGAAGCTGTTAATTAAACTGGGGATGGATGTGAAATAAATAAATTAAAGAATGCAAGAAGGCTTAACTGATGCTAAGCAGAGATTAAAGATGCCGTGAAATGCAAACGCAAGTACACATTAGAAAAATGACCAGTAAAATTAAGAATAAAATAAATGTAATTGTTGCTCAATATGGTAATGAACTCATGTTAACATCTTGCATTGAAAATTTAGAACAAATTGTGACTAACACTGATGAAATGTAAAACTTTCCTGAATAAATTGAAAAAATAAATAAGAGAGAGCAAAAATATGATAATATTAGAATGCCTGGAATACCTGACAAGCCAAATTGTGGAAAGCCTGCAAAATTCATGTGAGAGCTGTTCATTTAAATTCTGAGAGAAATCATTAAGGAAGTCCAAGAAATTGAAGAGCATATTGTTTTCCTGGCTCAGTGAGTATTCTTAGAAAGCTTTAATTATCAAATTTGACATGCTTCCAGAAAGGAAAATGTGTTATTGCATATGTCATATTAATGTATTATTATTATTACTGTACTGTAATTATCATTAATTCATGTGATGTATATATTAGACTAATGTTAGGTTACTTGAAGTTAGCTTAGGGTAGGTTAGATCAGGCCAGATGTATACTTGACAGATCATCATTGCAAAAATGACATAAAGACATGTCTCTGCATGCTGCTGGTGCCCGGCTAGGATTTTGCCTAGAATTGAATGCAGCAAATAATGCAGCCATGCAGAAACAGCACCTTGTGTCCAAAGTCAGCGTGGCAAAAATTACATCAGACAGTGGGTCAGTGGGGTCCACAGCCAGAAAAGAGCAAACGTTATTGAAACTTCATGACATAAAATCTCAAATTACTCATGTTACATTATCCACCTTTTACTTATCCAGTCATATGATCACAATGTCCAAAGTGCAGGTATTTCTTATTAAAATATTTTAAAATCAACACTGCCTCCAAATTAGAGTAGTGCATGAATTTGAAGTGTTTTTCAAGAAAATTCAGGGATTAAGTGAATTATCAATTCAAAAACTCATTCCAGCTGTAGCACATATTTGTTAAATTCCACCAGTATCATTCCTGAGTTAAATGAGCATCTTAGTAGACAAATGACTTGTGGATTATGCAACACAAGCAGCTTGAGGTTTTTTTTTTATGGACATTTTAATATTGATAGCTCTTCTTCAGCGTTTGCCCCTGCTGCCCTACATTGAAGCCCTATATATGAGAAACTTAATCTCCATTTTTGATGAAAGCTGCCATCACGACACACAACACATTTTATTAATATATTTAAATGAATTATAACCTATTACTAAGGAGGATTTTTGTTAGTAAAAGAAGATTAATCAATTTTTCACTTTTGGACAGGTTCGGCATTTGCTAAAGCAAAACCAGAAAGTCCTTGGACATCTCTGACCCGAAAGGGCATTGTACGAGTGGTGTTCTTTCCTTTCTTTTTCAAATGGTGGATCCAAGTTACCTCAAAAGCAATCTTCTTTTTGCTATTATTTCTGTACCTCCTTCAAGGTAGGTGACATGACAGTCATGTTACAGTATAAATAGATATTAAAATCTATGCTTTTTCAATTATAACTTTCCATGTAGAGCAAAATAAGAACAGGTGCTTCATGGTGCATTTCCGGCAGCACTTCCAGGTGTGGCGGAAAAACCGTTCTCCAGGGCTCAGCTGCAGCTGTAACACCCCACAGCTGCACCCTCGGATCCCAACAGGGCTGCGCCAAACTCCAACTCCCATGAAGCCCTGTGGGAGTCCGAGGCACTGCTGCAACCCAGGGGGAGCTGCCATCTAGCTTTCCTGGGGAGGTAACGTTCTGACCACATTTGCTCCCCCTGGTGCTCCCGTTGTGGAGGCATCCCGGCCAGGTCCTTGCCACACATGCAATAACATCTGTATGTCTTTATGTACTGTATGTGTATCCGTGCTATATTACTTGCTTTGAATGTACATTTTTATGAATATTGCCTCAAGTTTGTTTTAAAATCCATGTACAATCAGGTAAAATTTTAAGTTCTTGAACAGCCTATAGTATCGAAATGGTCTTTAGGCAATTTTCTGTAATGGTGCCATGTATTCCTATTGTTCATTCTAAGAATAGATGTCCTTTATGTAGTCATTCTTATTCCCATCTTTTTTAAAGTATTATGCTGTGAACTAAATAACAAACTAATTTTTTTCACTTTCTGATTTAGATGTTAATAAATTTGCAAATACATTTATCTGTGTTTCTGTAATTGCTTTCATACTGGTCTGAACTGAAGATGGTGAACAGGAGGCAATAGTCAATTAAAACTAATCTCATTTAAAGTTTTAAGACTTTTGGAAGTACAACCATACTAACCATAAAAACATTCCAGACAGGTGATGTACAATTACTGATGCTGTGGTTATCTGAAAAACTTGTCATTTCTGATGAGAGAGCCTTCTGCATAGAGACGGCTCTTCAGTGGATTCACTGAGTCTTACACAGGAAAGATCAATAAAAGCACACAAGTGGCAACTTTTCAATTTAGAAAAAACAGAACAAAAATTAGCTTTGGCTTTATGCATATTGCCTTTGGTTTCTCAGTTTTGTAACTTCCTTACTAATAGGAGATGCAAACAATAAATTGTTATTGTATTCCATAATAAAATTAAAGTAAGAACATCTCATATGGAATATTCTTTATTCCTATATATCAGTTTTGTTTAATAAAGTTTTATCAAACTAGGTTTTATGCTTACAATATGTATGTAAAGCAAGTTATTGAACGTTTCTTGAGGTAAGTTTAAATGCTTACTCTAACTTTTCCCCATATGAGTGATTAGTGTGTCCCTCTTATTCTCCCAGAAGTTTGAATGGAGGATTAAACTTTCTTTAATTTTTGCTTGCTTTCTTTTGTTCTTCCTTTCTTTCCAAAATTGAAGGTTTGTAGCTATGGATGTTTTAAAGAGAAATTCTAAAGACACCACTCAAATTCTTTTGTTCTCTACACACTTAGACACACACACACACTCTCTACTTCAGTAGAAGTGTTCAATGTCAATTTCAATCACAGTCTCCGTCACTTACACTGACTTACTTACAATGAAGGAAATTAAATTCCTTAGTTTGATCTCCTGGATGCTGCTAAGTCTTTAATCTATCAAAATGCAAATTTTAGTTCAGCTTTCACTGGATTGCTTTCAATACAGCCAAGACAAACCTGTTTTATATTATTTTGAATTCTTATGTGTTCTGAGTGTATTCCTTGAATGCTTCATTTCTGTTCCCATGCATTCAGTTAGGGCAGAACATTCACTAAATTGTTTTGTTTGTGTATTTTACACCCACCTAATATAATATATGATGCAAATTATTTAGTTTTCTTGTTCTAATTTGACTTTGTGTCTTATAATCCCAAGTGTTGTATTGCAAATATAACTACCATATCCCAGTTTAGAGTTGTTTGCAATCTTTTACAATTTATCTTTTCACATTAACCAAAGATGTTATATATTGAGTTTTACATCACTGTTCCAGTACCTAAATATTAGTTAATTAATTGATCTTTCAAATTTGTGTGTTTCTTAAAGTGCTCTATGCCTTTACCTATACTTCAAATGATTTCAGTCCAAAACCTCCCCGTCTTGTAGGCTGTTTATTTTCATAAGTGCCCTACACATTGCTTGTCCCTCATTAGTAATTTTCATTTGGCTACATAAAATAAAGTTAGTTTTCCAGCTCTGTTATTTCTACTGTTTCCGTGTTTAATTTGCTTTAGGCAGCCATACTGTACATGGAGTTTTGCCTTTAAGGTGACCTGAATGTTTAATAAAATTTGTTCATTTTATGCAGGTGTTATTCTCATTCATCTGTTATTTAATTTCTTGGTAGTGGCAGCAGCAGTATTATTTTTTACAATTTCCCAAGAACACAACATCCCTGTTACTGAAGTGTTTGGAGCAGTCTGGCTCATGTTACTTTTGGGAACAGTTCATTGCCAGATTGTTTCAACAAGGACCCCTAAACCTGCTCCTAGTGGTGGTGGAAAAAGGAGAAGGTGGGTAATGTCGTTATTTGACTTTGGCATAAACATTTTTTGCTGTTAGTAATTTCACATTTTCCATTTTGCGATAGGAGAGTCATATCTAACTACTGATGTCAGTCAGTTTTTGTTCTAAGCCTTTCATGCTCTTATCTCTTGAACAGTGCTTAAGAATGTAAACAAACAAAATATGTCCAAAGTACAACAATGGCAAAGCCAAAAATTCACTTTGTTTATAATCAGAATGTAAAAATGTTCCTTGCTGCATGTAATTTGAATGTGTGGTATAGTATATGCTGTTAAATGCAACCTAACAAAGTCTTCTGTTTTAATACAGACATGAGCTCATTGCATATACCTAAGGAATAGAAAGTATATTTTATACATGCTATATGAGATGGCCTATGCTCATCTATTAATATAGGTTTAGCCACTTTATTAAAAATATGTAAACATAAATCCTTACTTTCGAAAGAAGTATTTCCCAAACCCATTATGATTGCAAGTCGTAAAAATATAGCCTTACTATGTAAAGGATAAATAAAAAATATAGCTTCTGTTTACCATACTTTTAAGCATTCACATCTGCTATTACTGCATATTGTTAAGTAGAATATTATAGATGAGTAACTGGCCATTCATACTTTATTGCTGTGTAGTTCATTATTTTAACCTTTCAAAGCAAATTCAACATACTTTGGATCTGGTCTTTCATTTTTATTTTCATTGTAATAATTGTTTAGCTCGGCTTAAAGCATATATTCTTTTGAATTTTTATCTTTTTTAGAGGTTTTTAGAGTAACTGTCAGAAACATTTCATAGTTCAGACTTATTAAAGCAGTGAGTATCAAAACAGCATGGATATTTGTGATTTTTATTTCTTGAAGCAAAATATAGTAGATTCTCACTGGTTTTTTTTAATGCTGTTATGCATTATTCATTATAACTTAAAATCTATATTCATCATGTAATAAGAATGTTGTAAGATGAAGAGTTTTTGAAAATTGATTTCTTATGTAGAGGAATTAACCTGTTAGTAGTGTAGTTGTTAGAACTGGACAGTTTCCATTTTTGATAAGTGATAGATCAATTGGTTTATTATTGCATAAATATCTTTTGACCTCCATAATTATGAAAACTGATGAAAGAAATACAGCAACGTTTTAACTGTTATAGAACTTACTTGCATCATTTAGGTTTTTCCTTTTAATTTATTGTGGGATTAATAAAGTAAAATCTGTTCAATTAAATTTAGGCTGTATTATAAATAGAAAAAATTATTAAAATATTCAATACATACCCGTTTTTTTACCTTGATTTTTTGTACAAGTGTTTAACAAAAGTTTTAACATATGACAAGAACAAAAAAATCCTTATGATAATCCAAAGGCACTCTGTAAAATACAGTGATGCATGAAAGTAAGTATATCCCTTGAAATCACTGTATTTTGAACCATTGCAATAAGCAAAGTTATGGCTAGGTTGACCAAGGCCATCTTGCTTCCAGACCATCCCCAAAGGCATCTTATAATACTTTACTGAACATTTTGGACCTCATAATTGTAGTATAATCATGTTGTTTATTGTGCTGTGTCTGTCACTGTTGATACCAAAGCTTCCTAGATACTCCGATGTCTCATTCAGTGGTCGATTTGGTCAAGGTGGTGGAGCACTGCTAGCAGCCACATTATTATTCCAAATTTTAGTAGGTTTGTTGCTAAAGGCTATACAGTGGCATGCAAAGGTTTGGGCACCTTTGCTTAAAATATCTGTTACTGTGGATAGTTAAGATGAAATGATCACCAAAAGGCATAAAGTTAAAGATGACACATTTCTTTAATATTTTAAGTAGGGTTTCATTTTTAGTTTCACCATTCAACAGGTACAAATACCAAAAAAGTGAAAAGGGCCTGAAGTAAATGTTTGGGCATCCGACATGGTCAGTACCCAGTAAGACCCCCAATGACAAGTATCATAACTTGTAAACACTTTTTGTAGCCATCAAAGAGTCATTCAGTTCTTGCTTATGGTATTTTCACCCATTCGTCCTGCAAAAGACTTCTAATTCTGCAAGATTCATGGGTTGTCTTACATGCTCTGTTCTTTTGAGATCAATGATGTTAAGGTTGGGGGACTGTGAGGGCCATGGCAAAACCATCAGCTTGTGCCAATCTAGGTATTCCATTCTAGATTTTGAGGTGTGTTTTTGGTCATTGTCTTGTTGTAGGACCCATCCTTTTTTTTTACTTCAACTTATTTACAGATGGTCTGATGTTTGCTTCCAGAATTTGCTGGTATTTATTTGAATCCATTCTTCCCTCTACCAATAACATGTTCACTGTGCCACTGGCTGCAACACAAGCCCAAAGCATGATCAGTTCACCCCCTTGCATAATAGCTAGAGAGGTGTTCTTTTCCTGGAATTTAGCACTATTTTTTCTCCAAACATACTTTTGCACACTGTTGCCAAAAAGTCCTATTTTGAATTCATCATTCCACATGACTTGTTTCCAAAATATATCAGGCTTGTCTAGATGTTCATTTGCAAACTTTAGGCACAGAGTTTTGTGGCTAAGACGCAGAGAAAGTTTTCTTATACTGACTCTACTTTGAAAGTCATATTTCATCAGGTGTTGCTATATAGTAGAACAGTGCACCAACACTCCAGAGTCTGTTGCAGTCAAACTGAGGTTTTTATTTACCTTTGTAGCAATTCAACAAGCAGTTCTTTCAGAAAGTTTTCTTGGTCTTCCAGACCTCAACTTGACCTCCACCATTTCTTTTAACTGCCATTTCTTAATAACATTACGAACTGAGGAAACAGCTACTGAAAACACTTTGCTATCTTCTTCTAGCCTTCTCCTGTTTTGTGAGTATCAATTCTTTTAATTTTCAGGGTGCTTGACTGCTGCTTAGAGAAGCCCATGGCTGCTGATTGTTGGGGCAAGGTTTGAGGAGTCCGAGAATTTATACAGCTTTGCAATTTGGATCACCAGGGGTTTCCTAATGATGACTGAACAAATTGTAGCTCTAACAAGCTAATTAAGGTCTGAGACCTTGAGAAGAGTTATCTGAGGCCTCAAATATCTTGGGGTGCCCAAACATTTGCATGGTGTTTCTGTCCTTTTTTAGACTATGTAATTGCACAAAAGAAAAACAATATACTAATCCAGCATAAAATGCTGAAAAGAAATGTGTCATCTTTAACTTTATGCCTTTTGGTGATTAGTTTATCTTCTGCTCACTTAACTGTTCACAGTAAGAGACATTTTAAGCAAGGGTGCCCAAACTTTATTACTTTTATTGGATTTTGAAAAGGACTCGCATCTTGTGATGAGCTCTTTTAAATAAAGGGAACCAATGTCATATACCATTTTGATAGTTGGATAATTTTGAAATAAAATATGTTAAAAAATGAAAAACATTTTGGAGTGAAATTTACTTTCTCACAACATTGTATTTCATTATATTTTTCTTCCCCAAAATATGTTTTATAATGTGCTACACACTGCAACGTTTGCTGATGTAAAATAATAACAGCATGAAAACAGTGTTGCAGTGGATAGAGTACAACATGATGACTGGGTTTAAAGGCTTTCTACTTAGCTTACATGAGAACTCACTCCTTCAAAAAGCTAGTATCGAGTGTTGGCTACTTCATCATTAGTAACAATGGACCTGCCAGGTGACATTAAGAGCCTAACAAGTTCAACAAAAAAGAGAACTTTATGCAGTCAATCAAGAATGTTTGGTTAGCTAATAGTAAATTTATCACAGTGTCTCACCCTGATACCTTTGGAAAGTTGTCAAGATTTTTGTTTCATCAAATGTTTTCCAGATTCCCATATCAGTGGAAAGAAGTGTTTTCTAGCTTGCGTCTTTAATGCTTCTATATTAAATTCCACAATTGGCCTTGAGTGTGCAATTCTCTGTTTCATTGAAAGAATTGTAATGACTCAACTTTATTGATACCTTTCTTCATATTTATGAAATCACAAAGTGCGATGCCTTGTACACAATTAACAGCTGGTGGATCTGCTGTAGAGCAGAGATTCCACATATGACTATATACATAAAATAAAGTGAGTACATCATGTTCCAACCCTCTCACCATCTACTAACAGGTTAAATTCTTTTAGTATAATTAGCACACTTGTGTGAATTTGGTAATGAAGGCATTTATGCAAGAAAATTCAGTGTTTGGAAGCATAAGTGCAAACTGCCTAAATTAAAATAAAAAATAAACTTTGTAATGGTGAAAAAAATCAGTGTCGGGTCCTTATTTTCTGAAGATTTAGCCAAATTAATTAGTTAGTTCCAAGGCAGACTATTCTTCCATTTTCATTGAGTTAATCTTTTAAATATGAAATAAAAGCAAACAGTGAATTGAAAAACAGAAAATGAATACTACTTGAAAAGCAAATTTGAATAAACTAGTTAGTTGCAATGTAGATGTACATTGTAATTGTAGATGTAACAATATAGTCAGCAGTACAGAGGCTGTTTTAATTTTCCCATTGTTAGAGACTTGTTAGCATGGTCATTTCTTTATTAAACATTTATAGTTGTCTTCTGTTTCGTGTTTTACACAATATAAATAAAATCAAAAAGATGCTCTTAGTAACTTAGTTTTAAAGTCACCGCAATACATTAAAACTAAATTTCTTCATACTGTAGTTGCAAGAAACGTTTTGTGAATATTTTTCCAATGCTTGGTTTTCTGCATAAACATATGGTCTGAACTTCACCTAAGTCACAATAGCTTTTCAAACTCAAACTGCTTTAACTAACATTTAAACAGTCGTGCTTCTTCTTCTCAGTACTGAATATATTGTTCAAGCATTTGCAGTCTAGGCAGAAAAGGTGTGTTAACCAGTAGGCTAGTGCTGTCAAATTAGCTAAAAGTTTTGAATATTCATATTAAGGGATAAGTTTGGTATTTTTCTAGTTGAAGGTCTTTCTTCATGGTATATACAGTATTAGTTTGCCTCATAAAATAATGTTCTAAAGTGAAGTGTTTGTGATAAATTTAAAAAAGTACTTGTATGTTCTTGTAGCATAATATGGAGGTAATGGGTACACAGGTCCATAGGTGAACGGCAAAGCCTTAAAACTTCCAAGTTTCAATCCAAAAATCTCATTTTGAGATTACACATATATTGCAAAACAGTGTATCTATGGCGTTTTAAGAAAGGAAAAAAAGCACAAAGCAAAACATTGTTGTAGTATTCAGGCATTTTAAAAGGAACGTACTTTACTCCACTGCATCTTTCAGGGCCGGGGCATGGATTCACCTCAGAATTAAATCACCAAGCACTGTTATTGACACTGAATGTTGATGCCAAGATATGGGTGAGTTGCTACCTCTCATCTGGGCTCATCTAGGCAATAGTAACTGAAAAAGTGCACTCTTACAGCCGCTTATATTCTTTCACTATAGGGAAGCTTATTTCATTATTTCAGCAGCGGTTTGCACCACACAACAACATGCGCTCCTGAATCACTCTGTTCACTCAGGGGCAGATGCAAGCTGTATGCCACTTTTTCCCCCAGTTCCTTGCGGGCAGCTGTGCATCAGGAGCAAAATCTCAGTCAGTCCTACCAAACATGCAAGCTTGTACTATTAATCTGCCATATAAGGTGCAGTGAGCAAACAAACAAATAGGTTATGTATTCTTACCTCAAGAAAAGGGTTCCAAAAACCAGTAGTGAAATAATTATTTCTTATTTCTTTTTGAATGCATGTTTTCTTAAATTGAAATTCTTGCTACTTTAATTTGGATGTTTTTGGTACATTTTATGGCTGTTTTATTTACCTCTGTATCTGGGTACCCATTTAGTCCTATTGTAAGCTGTTAGAACTAAAAAAATGTATAAAAAAGATTGTTGATCAGGAAACTACTATATTAACAAACAAAGCTGACCAAAACTTTAAAGAAAATCAGAAAAATTGTAAACTCTGTGTGTGTGTGTGTTTTTGTATGTGTGTGTGCAGGAAGGAATTGTATATGTGACTAAATTCAGATCTCCCTTTTTTCCCTTTGCAGTTGCAACTTAAGTGTAATACAAGTATCTTGAAAAAATATATACATAATATAGCAGTTATTTTCTATTGTTAGTCACATATCAGCTGTCCTTAATCTTATTCTTTGTACAAAATGTTCTGCTTCTGCATTTATGCTTCTCTATAACAGTATACATACACTTATTCAGATGTCATATTATGGCCATTTCTGCCATTTAAGATATACTTTCTCATCTTGTATAGTAGATACTGATAAACTTTGGCTTCATCTTTCCTCTGTGAAGATGAAAGAGTATATATAAAAAAATTGGATTCAAATAAGGTTTTAAGATTTTTTTCTGCTATTTATTGCTTTATATATATATATATCTATAATAATAAAAGGCAAAGCCCTCACTCACTCACTGACTGACTGACTGACTGACTGACTGACTGACTGACTGACTCATCACTAATTCTCCAACTTCCCATGTAGGTAGAAAGCTGAAATTTGGCAGGCTCATTCCTTACAGCTTACTTACAAAAGTTAAGTAGGTTTCATTTCGAAATTCTACACGTAACGGTCATAACGGTCGATAGCGGTCGACAACGTCCGCCATGTTGAACTTTCTTATTTATGGCCCCATCTTCACGAAATTTGGTAGGCGGCTTCCCTGCGCTAACCGAAACCGATGTATGTACTTATTTCGATGGTATGACGCCACTGTCGGCCGCCATATTGAACTTTCCAATGTCACCAATTTTCAAACTTCCCGTGTAGGTAGAAGGCTGACCCCATCTTCACGAAATTTGGTAGGTGACTTCCCTGCGCTAACCAAAACCGATGTACGTACTTATTTCGATGGTATGACGCCACTGTCGGCCGCCATATTGAATTTTCCAAACGTCACTAATTCTCCAACTTCCCGTGTAGGTAGAACGCTGAAATTTGGTAGGCCCATTCCTTACAGCTTACTTACAAAAGTTAAGCAGGTTTCATTTCGAAATTCTACGCGTAACGGTCATAACGATCAACAACGTCCGCCATATTGAACTTTCTTATTCATGGCCCCATCTTCACGAAATTTGGTAG
>JANRMT010062792.1:90121980-90135593 GCA_026402145.1 Polypterus bichir lapradei | reverse complement strand
TATGTATATGTATATATATGTTTATATATGTGTGTGTGTATGTGTATATATATATGTATTTGTGTATATATATGTGTGTGTATGTATGTGTGTATGTATATGTATGTGTATATATGTAGATATATATATGTATGTATATATGTGTGTGTGTATATATATATGTGTATATGTATAGATATGTATATATATATATGTTTATGTGTGTGTGTGTAAATATATATATATATATATATATATATATATATATATATATATGACAGCAACACTCATCACTCACAACAGTGACACAACAATTACATTGACAATCATGTTACGTTATTTTCAAAATGTTTCCTTTTCTTTTTCATTGCTTCTTTAACACACTACTTCTCCGCTGCGAAGCGCGGGTATTTTGCTAGTGTATATATATATATATATATATATAATCTATTTTATTTTTTTTATTTTTTTTTTAACCAGTGACCAGATCCTTAGTATATAGAATTTAGCTTTGAGGTCAGTTTTCTTTTGTCGCTCCAGGTGCTGTTCTTATTTTTCTTTTTAACATGTTAAAGAGAAAAAAAAGATAAAGCTTCTAGCATGGGTGATCTGATGATTAACCTCTTTTTAAGCAAAACGCTTTCAATCTCTCTCGCTAAAGGAAGTTGAGAAAAGCAGCACATTGGGAGGTGCATAGGGAAGGAGATGGCTCTAGCACTACAGATAACACACAGGAGGGGGCGCTGCACTGCTCTGATTCTGCAATCACTTACAGCCTTGGTGCTATCTTCAGAGATTTCTGGCATGATTTCTTTAAACCAGGGTGTGTATTTTTTTTTCAAGATTTTATCTTTTATTGTAAGCCTTATTATGCTTTTCAAATGAATTATGAGACCAATGATTTTAATACATTTTTATTAATTTTGTCTATTAATTCAAAAGGACTTTTTTAAAATCACATGTAGTGCTATTGAAATAGTATTATTTTAAAGGAGAAAAATTAAAAAGAGTGGGTCATATACTAGGAAACTTTCATTTGTTTTTCACTCAGCTATTTTAAATAGTTTATGAATGTGTAAATGTTTTCATCCAATAGCATTTTTACTAAAAATTGTAAACATTAAGTTAGCCTGTAAGTAACTGTTAATGGTTTAAGTTATGACAGTTAATTGAGTTACATTAAAATATATTTTGTAGTGGTGAACTATAATTAGTGTAATTTTTAACAAGGTTTTACTATTAATATTTTAATGACTGTTTCATATACAGTATTCTATGGTTATACAGTGCCGTTCAAAACTATTCAGATCCTTGAAGAGATTTTCAGATATTGTCCGATTCTAAATACAGTTTAAGCATTGGGTCAATTGTATTTTTAGTGCAAACTAGTAAGCCCAAGAAGAGGTGCCCAAAGAAAAAACAAGTTATTTGTTATCACAGAAGTTACTGATAAATCGCCATCTGCTGCTTTCATAAGTATGAAATTTAAAAGTTATAAATACTTTCATAAAGGTCTTCATGTAAAGTATAGCTTTCTTCCAGTTGTCTACACACACTGGCAGTCTTGTCTAAATTACAACTTTGAATGATTCCCTGCCTGCTAGATATGCCCTAGGTTTTTGTATACACAAATATGACCCATAAAGTATGTAGTATAAATATGGTACAATTATTTTTGTAATTCCTGATAAATCTAAAACCAATGTGAGTAGTTAATTCTTAGAACTAAGCTCTTTAAAATATGGTAAAATTGAAGGTTTGACTCTTATGCTAATACAGGTGGAAAAATAAAACAAAATAAAATTTTGTATTTTATTTATTGAGAAATTTTTGATTTATAAATAAAGATTTTGAATTGTTATATGTTACACATAAAAATATAAAGATGTTTTTTTATTTTGCTTCCTTCTGTAATGCATGACTACATAATCTAGTTCCTTTGCTTTTTATATTCTTGCTTAGCATGTCGCATTGAGCTTTTGCTTTTAATTTGTTGTTTCTATCAGTCTTAAATTGATTAAAGTGTATAGACTTTAGAAGTTAAAGTAAGGTGATAGTAAAAGTTTTAAGCATATGCCATATACAGCTCTTAATATTCATTGTGTGATATTTGCTAGAATTTTGAACCATCAGGCTGTTGGTAGAGGAAGCAAGCCTTTTTTAAAAGTCTTCTAAATAATATTACATTAAAACACTTAGTATTTCATTAATTTTTATAGTGTGTGCAAACATTGTTCTCACCTGTTTTTAGGTAACATGAAAGTATTTGATTTACTATTTTTAATTTGGTATGACAACACAAATAATAAAGTCTTTAATTTTTAACTGCAAAAACACACAGTTCTGATCCTTCACTTTCTCTTGTGTGTGATTGTGTATGTGTATTAATTGCATGTGAAATTAATATTACCATGTGTGATGTCACAGTTGCATAAAATTCTTTTTTATCTTTTATAATAGACTCTTAGTTTTATAAAAATTATCATTAATGGTTTGTGATTCTTGACTCCTGCCATGCATGTTTTAGAAAAGGATCTAAGCCTGTCATCTTCTGGTAAGGGATATGTATGAAAATAGGTGGAAAAGGAGATCAGCAGTGCAAGGGAAAAAATTCAGCACTGGTAAAATATGTTAGCATTTTTCCATAAGGCTAAACAAAGGAACTGTCTGAACTTGCATTGCCATTGCAGCTCCACATAAACGAAACACAGCATGTTTTGCCAGCGGTCAAAAAATACCTCAGCCTAAAACATAATAAATGCTTGAAGTAGAGGTCATTCAGGGGAAAAAAGATCCTTGACCTGGTCCCATTAGTCATTGACATGTTTGCAAGAGCAACGTAAAACTAGAAAAACTGCCTTAGGCACAAAAAATAAATTAAAGGTTCAATTACATCTCATTTCTCAAAAGGCTTGGTGCCAAAATGTACAGTTAGTCAGTCATGATTTCTAGTACTTATATAAAGATCAGCATGAATGATTTGTGAAAGAATAATGTTTCAAGCACGTTGCTGTTCCTTAGGTGGTAAATAGTCTCTTAATACAAGTCTACATTTAATTATAGTCATGAATATTACTCTAATTAAATAATTACTATAATTAATATTAATTATTATTACTATATTACTCTTATCTTACGATTTGTTTTTTCATGTGTGCTGCACTCAGATTAGCAACATGCTAAAGAATAAACACATAATGGTGATAGTAAAAAAAAAAAAGTTTCCATTATAATAAAACAAAATAATAGCCATAGTAACCCTGTTTAATGTTTGTAGCAGAGTGATACTGCAAAACAATGAAACATTAATAGCCAGGACAGTCTTGATCTAAGCTTTATGATCCCTGTGGAGAAAGAGCTTCTGAATCAGCAGTTCTGATTCCGTCATTCACAGATTCTATGTTGAAAACAGGTTTCTTGGCCTTTGCCTCTTTAAATATCTAGCAAGGCAGAAGGGGCAAGACATCTGAGGAGGAACTGACATCAGAATTCTTTCAGCAGTTCATCTCTCATTCAGCAGAGAAGAACTCAACAAACATGTCAGTCTCTTTTTAGGTCCCGTTGTTTTTACTCATTAGAACCCTGAAGATGCCCCTAGGCACACGTATCTGATATCATCTCTTCTAAACTATAGGAAGGTTTTATCCTGTAGGAAGAACATTCGAGTAACATTTCCACAATATCCATGTTAGTTAGAGAGATGCAGTGTTTTAGTAGGATGTAATTTTAATATTACACACCATTTTGGATAAACAGATGGCTTTAGAAAAATGTTTTGCCTTGTGTAAGCTTTTATTTTTAATTTTAATTATTTCCTTTCTATTTTGGGCTTTGGGAAATAAAATGTTTAGATTTCAAATTTTATTTATTTTAAATCAAATATAAATTATGTTACAGTAAGGTCAACTTTTAAGATGGCATTATTAAAGTCAAAGTGATTTATTTTAAATAGACCAACAGTTAAATAAAATAATTTTAAAAAAAATTGCATTTTTGTCTGTTTAGGATAACTTATAGTCATTCTTTGATTTTATTTTGAGTACAGTACAGGCCAAAAGTTTGGACACACCTCCTCATTCAACGTGTTTTCTTTATTTTCATAACCATTTACAGCATTCCATCACTCTCCTTCTTGGTCAAATAGCCCTTACACAGCCTGGAGGTGTGTTTGGGGTCATTGTCCTGTTGAAAAATAAATGATCGTCCAACTAACCTGACTTCTGCACAACACAACTGCTGGTCCCAACCCCATTGATAAAGCAAGAAATTCCACTAAATAACCCTGATAAGGCACACCTGTGAAGTGAAAACCATTTCAGGTGACTACCTGTTGAAGCTCATCGAGAGAATGCCAAGAGTGTGCAAAGCAGTAATCAGAGCAAAGGGTGGCTATTTTGAAGAAACTAGAATATAAAACATGTTTTCAGTTATTTCACCTTTTTTTGTTAAGTACATAACTCCACATGTGTTCATTCATAATTTTGATGCCTGAAAATAAAGAAAACACATTGAATGAGGAGGTGTGTCCAAACTTTTGGCCTGTACTGTACATGTAACCTTCTTTCCAGAAATGTTTGTTTCAAATCAAAAATCCTATATAAAATAATATTAACATAATCACATTACATTTTGGCCATATTATTCTTCCCTTGTACTTGAATGTGTGCACAGTTAATTAGTTTTCCTCTAATGACACTATATTTGAAATTAAAATCATATTTATTTATTTATAAGATTGCTGGTGCACGGATCCATTAGTCCAGCTTACAATCACCTCTATCCTCATTCACTAACCAGATCTCAAGGTACATCACCTATATCATTAGGTATACAGTAGATGCCCACTCCTTACCTGCAGGAAAAAGAAAATCAGTGTTTTCTAAGAGATGATTATGAGTTTAGAGGTGTATAGATGCCAAGTCTCTCCCCACCTTATTTATTCCAAGTTGCAAACATTCTTTTTGTGTAACAGAGATCACAGTCTGATGATGCCAAAAGGACAACATCTTATACAAAACAGCAAAGATGTAGCACATAGGTTCCCAGACCAGAAGACTTTACTGAACTTTCATAACTTAATACAATATATGCAAAACCAAGAGCTGAGGTCTTCCAGGTTTGGCCAGAGGGCACTCACTCTGTCTCAGCCAGGTCACCATCAAGAGTTACTTTGTTGCCAACATGGCAGCTACTACCCAAGAGTACAGAATATACATTCTTGGAAAAAAAACCATGATTACAGAGTCAGTCTTTGAACTTTACCCAAAAAATACTGTAGTACCAAGAACTCTTATGAAAGCAACCTTTTGTTCTGAAAAGGAGTGTGTGTTATGCCCAGTCCATAACTAACACAGAAATTCTGTAACAATTAACTGCTTAGACTCAGATCAGGCAGAGTGTTCCTCCCAGTCACACTCATCCGGATATGTCAGTCATTCACTTTTTGCTGCAGAGAGGAAAACTTTGTTGTTTACATGTATGTCTCAAACCTCTCGTTAATGGTATTCAACTTTTCTTGACACACTGGATTTGATGCTTAAAAGGGTATCATCTACTGACACACTAGTTGTACAGGGAGATTTTGATGCTGACATGCAGTCCAGATCTGTCTCCTGTTGAAAATGTCTGGCACATCATGAAGAGGAGAATCACACAATGGCGACCATGGACTGTTGAGCAGCTCAAGTCTTGTTTGCAGCAAGAATGGAAAAAAAATCCACTTGAAAAAGTGCAACAATTAGTTTCTTCAGTGTTGCAGGCATCAGTTTCTAAATTTGTTTATGTTTAACAAATAGAATTAAGTTTGTCAGTGAGAACACTGAAGATCTTTTCTTTGTCAAGTGAATTACCAAATTACAGAGTCCCAACTTTTTTGGAAATGGGGTTTGTAATAAAGTTAGTGAATTCTGAAACATCAAATTCCTTGGTATGTTTATAAAGATGCTAATATTTTTATAACCACATTTTTCATTTTTTTGATTCCAATATGTTTGTGTTGACTGTGTAATTTCTTGTTCTGTGACTTCATCATTGATCATTTCTTTACATACCTATACATATAGGCAGCTGCAGATAAGTAACCAACTTATGCCTTGTTGGAAATGTTCCTAACAGATATACAACTGGTGGTCAAAGAAGGAGACAGCAGCACAAATACCATTTAACAATGTCTCTACTAGAACCTTATTTTGGATTTCTAGAAAATGGAACCCACATAATCCACATTCTATAATATTTCACACAGTGCTTGTTGTGGCAGCATGATGTGTGAGCAAAGTATATGTGACCACTTTAAATGGATTCATGTTGAGGCCCAGAACATAAACAATGCTCTCGCTAAGCAAATACAGAGGCCAGATGCATGTGAGAATAGTGTCAGTGCTGCAACAGACACATTATTAGCATCTTTATACAGTAGTACCTTTTCAGTGAGTCATATTATTATATATATTCTTCATTTTTGTGTTTAAAAATATCATTTAAAATTACTGAATTATATATGAAAATTCCCTTTTGTCCAAAGTTTATTTGAACCTCTGTTGTTACCTTTCTTTAGATCAAAGAAAACAAAGGCATCAATTGACAAATCAACAGAAACCGATAATGGCTATGTGTCACTGGATGGAAAGATGACTAGTAAGAGCAGTGAGGATGGCACTCAGACACATAATCCTCACGGTGATGTTGTGAGGTCAGAAGAGGGGGGCAGTTGGAATGCTGGTTCTGCCACGAGACACTTACACCACCATGGTCAACACAAGGTACTGTATACCTACTAATACCAAGAAAGTTTGCAGTGTTGGATGTCAGAGCATAAATGTGTAATGTAAACTGTCATGACTACCTGTTTTTGGCATTGTAGGAAACAATGAAGGGGGGAAAAAAAGGAGTTTCCATTATATTAGGCTGTAATGGTTTATATAATTATATCAGCACCTGATTATTAGTTAATTGTTATTTTACCATAATTCATTTTTTAAATGTTCAGAATATGTATTTTCTGTACCACAGGTATAACCATATAGGATATCTCAGGACTGAACCCTTGAAATGTATTTTATGACCATTCCAAGTGATTCATCATAAATTAAATTGAGATTCATGTAATTTCTCAAGCCTATTCTAAAAATTAATATGATCCTGCCTTGTACTACACTAGGGTAACCCAGGAACTCCCAGAATTCATCCTCAAGTACTCCTTGTTGTGACTGATTATCCTTTACAGCTATTTTATTCATTGTATCTTTTCTATAATCTTAACTTTAGAGGCTTAAAGTAGAGGTGCTTTCACCAGACATGAAGACAAAGTGATATAGAATGTGGTTTCTCATGACATCACTTAACCTTTGACATCTGTTCAGCACTCATCTCTGCCATGTATTTTTCCAGCTTCTGCTGCAGCGTAAAGGAAAAAGTGAAATGCATAATTATCTGCCACAATTATTCCAGTGTGGTGAAGTCCCTCTTACCTTTACCATATTTTCACTTAAGTAATGGGAGATTGAAAATATGTAATGAGATGCAGAGATATTCTGCCATACACCCAAGGTAGAGGCATTTAAAGCTGAGAAGACTTAAGTTTTTAACCAGACATGGGAACCAGTCTGTCCTGTCAGTTGTAAGCCAGTATACACATGGTTATAAACAAAACAGCAAAAATACTCGTACAGGAAAAGCTGTACATAGGGATGACAAGACCCTAAATGAAGAGTAAAATCAATTTTAGAGTAGATACTAATATAAATGCTTCAATAAATAGATACTAAATAAAGCACTGTATCCCTCAGAAAAGGAGACCAGAATTTAGGCCATATTATGTAAGACTAAAGCTACATTTTTGTATACATTAAAATATGTTCGTTTTTGGATGAATATGTAGGTTATTGTAATGGGGAAAAGACTGCTTGTTTAAAAAAAATGTCATAATTTTCTGTGTTTTAACAATGTTATTTTTCTCTTTAGGAGTCACCCAGAACAATGGGCAGTGTGTCTGATGAAGTATCCAGTGAGGATGATGCAGGAGGAGGATTTGTGCATAGCCGTCGTGTAATTGACCGAGCTTCAAGTGACTGTGCATTGCGAAACAGAAAGCTACATCATTACAAGAAGCACTACATTTCTGAAGTGAGTCTTAGTTTCATATTACTATACACCAGTAACAGCGTACTACACGATAACGCGCAGTGAATACACTTGTAGTTTTCATACTCCTTTCTCTGTACGTTTAGCATTCATTTGCTCAGAGGTTGATGCGCTTTCTGCTTCATGAGCAGCTCTTGTTTTCTCCACTCTAGCAGCCCGCTTCTTCTCTTCTTCCGTTGGCATCTTTTTGCGTTAAAACTGATTAAGTCAGTTTTTATGTTGGCATTACTTAGTACGTTTTTCTTAATTTTTCACTTAAGCTGGCACTTACATGTTCAATCTGCCTCAAGAATGATTTAAGATATGAAGAGGTATGGAAAGTGACGGTGAAGGTGGTAGGGATGAGAACGGCGGCACGACCGCCCTGCTGCGCGCTGCCGAGAGTTGATTGTACTATAAGGTAAAATAAAAATAAAAAGAGTAATAGAAATCATCACCCCAAAAGCGGACAATAGAAGTCACGTAATATACGTGTACCAAATTTCAGGTCGATAGGTCAGACTGTTTGCGAGCTACATGTGATTTAAAATCCTGGACAGACAGACAGCCATGATAACGTATTATATAAGAAGATAGGTAGGTGTTTATCATAGGTAAATGTTAACTAATTTTGAAAACAACATGGAAAAGCTACATGTTAACAGAAATATACATTGAATGGGTATGATGACTAATTTGATTAAAATCTGAAGAGATATTCTATAATTATTTTACTATGCATATTGATTTTTTAGTTTTTGATATTCTCTAGAAATGAAATTAAATTCCAATTACTTTAAAAATGTGGAGCTTATTATCCTTTGTCTCTGTAAAAGCAATAAATGTCAAACTGATTACTCTGATCTTGTTTGATCCTTATCATTCTCCTTATCTGACATTCATTTTATTCTTCATAGATAAAAAATATATATAAGCTGTTGGTAAACATTAGCTATTTCAACTGAATTACCAAGGCAGTGGATGCAAGCTTCATTTAATTTTAGCCAAACTGCTTTTATTTGAATGTAATCAAATTCAATGATTCAAGCTCTCAACCATCCTTGAATTTTTTTTGTGTGTGTATGCATGTACTGTATGTATGTATGTGTGTTTGTGTGTGTGTGTGTGTGTGTGTGTGTGTGTGTGTATATATATATATATATACATATACACTCTGCCTATCATAAAAAAAAACTATTCTACACAGTCAAGCATAGTGGTGGGAATGTCAGGATCAGGGGCTGCTGATCCTCCTGTGGATCAGGACAACTCCATATTTTAATAAAGGATCCATGAATTCTGAGATATTCTAAGGGATTCTTAAACAGTCATTCCATCAATCAAGAAGCAAAAGGTTGGCCAAATGTGACCCTTACAACATGACAGTGATCTGAACTATTCAAGTAAATCTACCAAAAACAGCTCAGCTCAGTAGGCAGTTGATGCAGACTCCACTGAAACACCACACGGCTGGTAATTATATTGTCACAATTTGAATGTGCCTACTGTCTACTAAGAGTGTCCTTAATAGTTTGTGTTGCTCTCTCATGGCTCCAGGACATTGAGCGTGAATATGAATTCTGACCCTCTGACCTTCTTTGTTTGTCGAAACTGCATGCTTCCTCTGTGTATCTGTCTCTCCTATCACCCTGAATGCAACTACAAACTAATCTAGAGGCTTAAAAATATGTGTTATGTGCACTTAGTTTCTAATTGTAATTATGATCATCCTGGACATATTTTGAATAAACTATAGGATAGGCATGACAATATTCATATCAGACTGTGACTAAATTGTTACAACAGCAAAATATACATGTAACAAGTACATGAACTAGCTTTTTATGTAGTAAGAAAAAAAACCTTCAAAATCTACAGCTGGAAAATGTAGGTTTCAGGCAAATGATGTGAGTAATATACAGTAATATGGGTCATTGTCAAAGATGATATCTGGGGTAGAAGTGGGTTGGACAAAGTCTATATTTAGGCTATCTGAATTTAAAGTTGGCGGTACCCTCATAATTTACAGAATTTCAAATTACGAAAGTAAAATGTTTCACTTTTTCAGCTCACTGAAACTGTTAGTTAATAACATATTTGTAGTTTTGATTGAGAAGTGCAGCTGAGTATCATCTGCATAAGAGTAAAAATGAATATTACTTTTTTTCAATGGTAGATCTAAATGATGCCATAAAATTATAATATTGACCCCAACATTTTGCTTTAATTTGAGGTATGCCATAGCTGAAGTACATAGGAATGAAGAAATGTAAATTATATTAGTTATGGATGATGCAAGCTTGGTAATTGACTTTTTGTTCTTCAGCTAGGTCTGTTTGAAAAGGGATCGTTCCAGGTTTCATTTTGAATATCATTGTGGAAAACTCTGTGCTTCATTAATGCTGTTAGGTTAAAGAGTGACTTAACATGATCCCACAGTGCAAGGCTTTGAAGCATATATTTTCTTATAATCATAAACCATGTTTAGATTTTGTTCTTTAAATCTCGGAAATTGTTGCATTCTAATATAGGAATAGTTTTACAAAGCAGTTCTTTTTTTTGGTTGTTTTAATTAGAATGAGGGCTTGCCTGTTTTCATCAATCACCTGTGAGTAATATTTAGAGCATACAGTATAATTGAGCTTTCTTCTAATTTTCTCAATCTGATAAATTAGAAACCCATAATTTAGTTGTTCTTGTTCTGTAGTTTTGTATTGGCAGGTAAGTGCATGTGTTGTGTCATTACGTATGAGTAAATTTCTTCTTTTTCTTTACTTTCTTTTAAGGAAGAGCTATTATATCTAAAGCAGTTGTACCTGATGACTGTAGATTCATTTTGTACAGTGTCAGTAATAATTTTGAGTTCTTCACAGTATCAGTAAACTGTCCCATACTATGGTATACCTAGGCTACCAGTCATGATATCTCTTGTAGTTATTTCATTATGTACAAATGAAAATTAAAATATAATGTCAAAATGAAAGAGAACATGATTTAAGGACATCCTGGAAGAACACAGTCTGAACTTTTACAATTGGTGCTTGATGTTGCCTTTCTCTGTCATTTTACAGGATGCACCAAGATCAGGAACTAGCTGCAGCTCCCATTGTTCAAGCTCGCGTCAAGACTCTGAGAGTACGAGACAGGAATCTGAAACTGAAGATGTTCTTTGGGAAGATTTTCTGCACTGTGCAAAATGCCGTTCTTCCTGCACTAGTGAGACTGAAGGAGAGCACCCAAATGTTTGTACTGGAACCAAGAAAGAGTTTAGAGATGACCCCTTTCATCAGGTCCTTACTTTTATTTGTATGGTTCTTATGTTGAGATACCTCTGAGAGCACAAAAATATGTATAAAATTGGACAATAAATGGAAGGTCTGAAATATCCTAAATGTCACAAGATCTATAAAAAATCTACAATATAATAGATATAAAAAGATCATAAAAACGTTGCTTGCAGACTTTTGGTAATCAATTAACTGGTTGATTTATTTCGAAATCTTTTCATAATTTAAAATTGTGTTTGATTTGTTTTTTTCTACTTAAGGCTCACATCCCATGGCTTCATAACTGTAACCCAGGCTTGGAAAGAGTGAGTGCCATAGTGTGGGAAGGTAATGAGTGTAAAAAAGCCGATATGTCTGTCCTGGAGATCAGTGGAATTATTATGAACCGAGTGAGTAACCTTTATCCTGCAAACAAATTTGTATTGTTTCAGTGTGTAGTCATTTTTAAATGTATAGGAAAATTCAGTTTATTTAATATACAGTGGAACCTCGGTTCACGACCATAATTCGTTCCAGAACTTTGGTCGTAAACCGAGTTGGTCGTGAACCGAAGCAGTTTCCCCCATAGGATTGTATGTAAATACAATTAATCCGTTCCAGACCGTACAAACTGTATGTAAATATGTAAAAATATGTAAAGATTAAGCACAAATATAGTTAATTACACCATAGAATGCACAGTGTAATAGTAAACTAATGTAAAAACATTGAATAACACATAAAACACCCAGGCTCCCTGATCAGCTACACGAGCTGGCTCGCTCGCGCTCTCTCTCTCTCTCTCTCTCTCTCTCTCTCTCTCTCTCTCTCTGTAGCACACACACCACCAAAGCCCCTCCCTCCCTCAGCTACAGGAGCAGGCTGGCTCACGCGCGCTCTCTCTCTCTCTCTCTGTAGCACACACACCACCAAAGCCCCTCCCTCCCTCAGCTACAGGAGCAGGCTGGCTCACGCGCTCTCTCTCTCTCTCTCTCTCTGTGTAGCGCGCGCGCACACACACACACATACACACACACCCCTATCCTCCCCCCCATCCCTTCCCTGTCAGCTGCCCGCGTGCTCTCTCTCTCTCTCTCTCTCTCTCTCTCTCTCTGCGCTTGCTCGCTCGCGCTCTCTAATCTCTCTGTAGCACGTGCAGCATTTTTTTTAAAATGAGTTTTAAGCACAGCGGAAAAAAGAAACATTGGAACAAATCCGAAGCGCGTGCAAAAACCAACTCACAAGCAACCAAAAAAGTAACATTGCAGGAGATCACGCTATTAAACTTAAAGCCTGATCGCTGTAAACAATGTTTTTAAAATGAGTTTTAAGCACAGCAGAAAAAAACATTGCACAAATCCGAACTGCATTTAAAAACCAACTCACAAGCAACCAAAAAAGTAACACTGCAACAAATCACACGATGAAGTCCTCCATGTAAACAATTTTTTTAATGAGGAAAAAAGCGAACATTTGAAAAAAGAGAAATGTAACATCGCACCTAATCGCGCTATGAAAAACTCCATCTGTAAACACTTTCACGAGTTTTAAACACAAGGAAAAAAGCGAACATTTGAAAAAAGAGAAAAATAACATTGCAACAAATCGCATTATGAACTAAAAAATTAACTTTTGAAAAATCCATAATACAAAAAGCACCAAGAAAACTAACCTTGCATGAGAGGAGTTCTGGCATGAAGTGTTTTCCTTCAGGTGTTTTCTCTCTTGTGATTTCTTGAGTTTCTGGTGCTATTAGCTGTTTAGCTGGTGGGAGTGAAAGCCTCATGCAGCCATTCCAAAAAGAAAGTTCTTGTGACCCTCCACATTACTGGCAGTCTGGCTTTGTTTACATTATGCTGCTTGAAAGCACGAGGGTTCTCAGATTGGTAAATGAGTAAACTGGTAAACAGTTTTTCCACCTCTTGTAATTTCTTTCTTTACTTCGATTTCAATTTTCTTCAAAACTTTCTTTTGACCTCTCTTCACTTGCTTAGAAGCCATAGTTAACTGCAAAAGCACACGAAATACTGTAGAGCACAAAGAGAGTGCACGTCTTATTGAAAACAAGGAGCGGCTTTGCTTAAATGAAAAAGTCAGGCAGCTCTCTTTCTCTCTCAGGCTGCCTACAGATAGGCAGGCAAACACATGCAGCAACCTCCTCCTCCCCCTCCCCAGCAGGCACGTGCTCGCTCGCTTTTGCGCTCTCTCTCTCTCTCAGCTCAGAAGGCAAGGGAAACTGGCTTGTTC
>JANRMT010062792.1:89991345-90114006 GCA_026402145.1 Polypterus bichir lapradei | reverse complement strand
TGAAATTGATTCATGTTTGTGGCTGTAATGTGACAAAATGTGGAAAATTTCAAGGGGGCCGAATACTTTTGCAAGCCACTGTATCCAATAAGTAAGATGTCAGCCAGTAAATAAAATAAAATTTCTAGTAATTATACTAACCGAAATGTTTAATTGAATGTAATGCAAGTACTCAAAAACAACTAGTGACTGATGAAAAAAATTACAAATATTAGGTCTGTTTTGAAGAACAAAAATATGATTATGAGTCACACAGTACTGTCAGTGATGCGTTTTCATGAGCTTTGGCAGGCACACAAGCTGCATAAATATTTTTAGCCCATTTATTTTAAGATAAACAAGCACTCATGAGCTAAATATAACAACTGGGAAAATCATTTTACCATGCAACATTTTAGTTATTTCAAACAGTTTTACATTACCACTTCTAAGGATCATCACTTACCTGTATGTTTCCCTTCTTGCCTTAATTATTTTATATAGATCAAAGAATACTGATAGTGTAACATATTTTCTTGTATTGTGACTAAGACCTGAGACCTCCTGCCTGAAGTGAAGTGTGATACGATGCTTTTAATATTCATCTGTATATTTTCAAACTTGAGGACATGGTTCATTTCCTTTGATTTCTCAGGAGACACATGCACCACAGGAAGAGTTCCAGAAGTAGAAGGTTTTTTTCATATTTGAATAGCTGCAATTTGCATGATTCATGTCAAGCCCTTTCTTCACTCTAGTACTGAGCAAATCAAAGTGAACCCGATTGCTTTATCAACAGCATTTTGTATGATTTGCCTTGTAGTTTAAACAGATTAATAAAATTGTTCAGAGGCTATTAGTGCTCTCAGGATAAAGGACAAAAATGTGAAAAACAAAATGCTGATTACAAGTAATGTGGTAAAAGGTTCTGCACTGTTAGATGATATCTAAAACATTCATCTCAACCACTCCTAAACTCCACCTTACTTGTTTTGTCATGCGAAAAATATAAATGCAAAAAACAGCAAACAAATGAGAAAAAGCAAAGCTAACAAATAGAATATTCACAAAGGCTGTAAGGTTTATAGTCAGGGTACTAAGGCACAAATGTGGAGTTATTATCCTCTTGTTACTGTGTAAAGTGACCTCAACATGTAAGTCAACAAGCAATTCCATAATCTCTTAAACCTCATGCCTTTTGTATATACTGGCCTACTTTTCATTGATTGCAGTTTCTATCTTCTCCTGTTCCTCTTCTAACTTGCTTTGCAGCGGAAAACAGTGCAATTAGGAAGTAACCTTTGATTTAAGAGCTCACACAATAAATGGGGTTGAGGCTGTGAATTTCTCTTAGTAGATGAGCTGAGAGGCAGCATACAATATTCATTAAAAGTTTTAGTTAAATCAATATCTTTGATGGTTTCTTGATAAATCTACTAATAGCTGACTTACATAGGCTTCTGAGTCAGAAAGAAATCCGTTGTATTTGTTACTCTAATTGCTAAAAGATATATAGTGCCAACATATTAGAAATCTCAAAAAGCTATGAATGTTTATATGTTGATTAAGCTGACCGCAAGCCCAAAAGACAATGACAGTCAAAATACTTCATTAATGTACTAGGAAATGAAGCTGTTTCTTTTATAAATGTGAATGTGGTTTCTTTTATTGTTCATATTTTACAAAAAGGGAAAAACTAAGTAAGTGATCTCTTTTGTTATTTGTACTTCAGTTTTCTCAAGATGGTTGCAGTGCTATTTCCATGTTAGTCATATTACTCTGTTCAGCTTATGTACAAACATACCTGTTGTGATTTGCTACATAAATAAATTATAGCATTGATTTTGTGCAAAGACTGTTTTGCATATCTTTACCAATTTTAGTAAATCAGTCATTTGAGAAAATGTTTACAGTTGCTTAAGAAAATTATTTCAAGAGCTGAATTGTTTTAGGGTTCAAAGAACATACTGTACGTTGCATAAAAAAGACAGCCTCTTCTACTACATTTTGAATTACACAATTTTAGACATATGTAAATGAAGGTCTTCCAAAGCTTACATAATTGCATATTTATTTAGGTTTCAGAAATTTAACAACACTGTACAGTATGTACCACTATATGGTATGTGATAATGAAAATTATTACTTGTAAAAGAAAAGTAACACTCTCCATTTTCAGTCAGTGGGTCAAGAGTTAGAGTTGAAATTTCTGTATCACTTAAAATTATGTCTTACAATGGATACAAAAAGACTGCACACCCCTACCAAAATCACAGATTTTGTGAAATAAACAATGAAACCAAGATAAATCCTGTCAGATCGTATTCCATCTATATTGCCAAATTGCAATCTGTACATGTCAGGTGTATGCAAACTACTATTTGAAATGAGTCTTTTTGTGATTAGTTGATTCTGAACGCAGCCACATCCTTGATTATTAAAGGTTGTGCACACTAATGTAGACAGGTTTTTGTATGATTTTTCCTTTTTTTCACTAAACAGTTTCTGATTTGTTTTCAGCTTCTTTGTATATATTTCAAATTTGCAATAAAGGTGGAATAAGTTCTGACAAGATTTCTCTTGGTTTTAATGTAGACTATTCATGAAAACTTTTGTTTAGATGTGTTTGGTAATTATATAGTATAGCCTAAAATTATAATGTATGCTTTCAAGGGTTTACACACTTGTTGAATAAAGTAGGTCCTTCTGGCAAGAAGATTCAAGAAAAGACACTTAGAGATATGTTATTATTGTTGTTTATTACTGTTCTTTCTTTGAGTAAACGTATGCTAGTATAATAGGTGATAATTGCATTTGCCAAATTTTGTATCTGTCTCTTCATAATTTTATTAGTTTTTGGTGCATTTTAAATTATGTTTCTTTAATCAATTTGTTACAGTGTGTTGTCACTTGTGATATGTAAAAAGTATAACAGAGACCAGACAAATCTAAATTTGTAGAGGTAAAGTCTTCTTTTAGTATAATAGAAAGGCTTGGAATGTTCAGTATTTACCATAGGCAAAGCCCTTACCACAGAAAGCAGCTAGACTTATGAGCTACTGTATTATTTCACTCAGCAGAATTATTTTCTTTTGATATTAATAAAGACTTGACTAAAATGAATGATTACACTTGACACATCTTGCAGTGTTCATAATCTGTCTCTTCCTGTGTTGCAGAGACGAGGCCCACAGCGGTCCGTGGATGTTATTGTTTCATCTGCTTTTCTACTGACCCTCTCTGTGGTCTTTATTTGCTGTGCACAGGTGAGACTTCAACTGAGAAATGAAAGTTGAATGATAATATAATGTTCTTTGATATCTTTGTAAAGAAAATGTATCTAATAAATGGGATTTAAAAAATTACTAAGTATACAATATAATATGGAGTGGGATGTTTAACTGGCAGATGATCTGAAAGTTAAAATTATAGAGATGCTAGCGGTCATTACCCAAACTTGCCTAATTAAATTAACATCAAATCAGTCAAACATCTCACAGTCTTTTTCAGAACATAAACATTTTCTACTTTTTTCCCTTTGAATGTGATAATGAGATTAATACTGTATGTAGCTTGTTTTAACATGTACCTTTTGCCCTGCTGAGGAGGTTGTTAGTCAGCTTTTTAATTTAAGGGAGTTGACACTAATTTATTAACCTGTCTCTTTCCACCTACCTATTGTTGAATAAACGTTTAACTAATTAGTATTATGCTATGGCTCTGCGGTGAATTTTTTTAAACTTTTTTGTCATCCCTGTATATGATCTGCTCTTTAAATATACAATGATGCATTCTGGGACACAATTTTTAAATTCATGTATAATCACAAGAACTGCAAGGGGAACATAACTCTCTGAAGCACAGTACAAAAAGTTTACTTCAGAATAGTTAGGGGTTATTATTTTGCAAAAGATTTTGGCTGACATTTGAGACACCTTTATTTTATTTAAGAACCTACCCAATCACACTTACAAACTGCCTGTCTTTGTTCTTTTAATGCAGGACAACTGCAAATAAAAAAAGTCAAAGTCTTCTTTACCACTGTAAGAAAACCTTAACTTGCTTACAGTTGCACGGTATAGCTGCAGTTCACAGCAAAATTTGAAATGCATAGAACAGGACTGATGTCACTTGAAACTAAAGACAATTTTAGCCTCTCTCATGCTTACAGCACAACTGTATATTTTTTTTTAATATTTTTGCTTTTGTCTTTTACTTTATTTCTGTAACAGTCTGATTAAATCTTTCTTATAAAATGCTGATTTTAATAACAACCCCAATTTCAAAAAAGTTGTGACGCTGTTTAAAATGTAAATAAAAACAACGCAATGATTTGCAAATTTCATAAACCTATATTCACAATAGAATATAGAAAACATATCAAATGTTTAAACTGAGAAAATATTCCATTTTAAGAAAAGAATAAGGTAATTTCAAATTTGATAGCAGCAACATGTCTCAAAAAAGTTGGGACAGGGCCATGTTTATTACTGTGTAGCATCCCCTCTTCTTTTAACAACAGTAAATAAACATCTGCTGAACTTTTGGGAGAGGAATTTTATCCTGTTCTTATCTGATATAGGATTCTGTGTGCTCAACAGTCCTCGGTCTCTTTTGTCATATTTTTTGTATCATGATGTGCCAAATGTTTTCAATTGGTGAAAGGTCTGGACTGCATACAGGCCAGTTCAGCACCCGGACTCTTCTGCTATGAAGCCATGCTGTTGTAACAGATGCAGTATGCAGTTTAGCATTGTCTTCCTGAAAAAGATGTTGTCTGGGTGGGAGCATATGTTGCTCTAAAACCTGTATATTCCTTTCAGCATTGATGATGCCTTTCCAGATGTGCAGGCTACCAATTCCATAGGCACAAATGCACCCCCATACCATCAGAGATGCACGCTTTTGAACTGAGTGCTGATAACAAGCCAGATGGTTCATCTACTCTTTAGTCCTAAGGACACGGCATCCATGTTTTCCTAAAAGAATTTCAAAGTTCAATTCATCTAACCACAGAACAGTTTTCGACTTTGCCTCAGTCCATTTTAAATAAGCTTTAGCCCAGAGAAGACGGTGGCATGTCAGGATCATGTTCACATATGGCTTCTTCTTTGCATGATAGAGCTTTAACCTGTACAGTATATGTGAATGGCATGGCGAACTGTGTCTACAGACAATGATTTCTAGAAGTGTTCCTAAGTCCATACAGTGATTTCCATGACAACATCATGCCTGTTTTTAATGCAGAGCTGCCTGAGGGCCCGAAGATCACAGGCATCCAGTATTGACTTTTCGGCCTTGTCCTTTCCACACAGATTTCTCCAGATATTCTGAATCTTTTGGTGATATTACGTACTGTAGATGATGATATATTCAAAGTCTTCACAACTTTTCGATGAGGAACGTTATTCTGAAATCGTTGACAACAATTTGCAGACGCAGTTTTTTGCTGATTTGTGAACCTCTGCCCATGTTTACTTCTGAGAGACTTTTTTACTTGTTTTTTATACCCAATCATTTTACTGACCTGTTGCAAATTCACCTAATTAGTTTAAAAATGTTACTCCAGCTGCTTCTTTTTAGTACCAATTATTTTTCCAGCCTTGTGTTGCCCCCGTTGCAGCTTTTTTGAGATGTGTTGCTGCCATCAGATTCAAAATGAGCTAATATTTTTCATGAAATAGTAATAGTAATAGTTTTATGTTCTATTGTGAATAAAATCTGGGTTTATGAGATTTGCAAATTATTGCATTCTGTTTTTATTTACATTCTGCACAGCGTCCCAACTTTTTTGGAATTGGGATTAAAGTATTCTGTGCATCTTCTGAAAGTTTGGAGTAATGAGAATTTTAGGATAACTTCAAAACTATTTTAATTGCATTTGTTTGAGGTTTATAAGAATGAATGTACAACAATCTGACAACATGTTAATTTAAAGATACACTAAATGATACTGGTTTGTGGTGTCCATAGAAAAACAATACAAAAACTTGTTCTTGTAGAGACTAACCTTCATTTTTAACACTCTGCTAAAATTAGCAGTCTTAGCAGCAAAGAAAGCACATAAGCTGAATGCCTCAGCCAGTGAACACAAGAAGTTAATATCATGCATTTGAATGTCTATGCATAAATCTAGAATATTGGCAGTGTCTGAGTAATCTGCAGAAATAGAGACAGTGTCGGAGTTTATGTTGTCCTTCATTTACTATAGTAAAATGTATAAATATATTTAATTAATATTTTAATGTCAATTAACACATATTTAGTGTATGCTAATGATTTACATTATGAAAACAAAAATGTATACATTTATCTCTCAATATTGCACTTTCTGAATGAAAAATAAATTGTAATGCCATAGCAACAAAAGAGATTTGCCTGAAATCAGATCACTGTACTGAAATATGCTGCATATTTCTATGTGGACCTACTGTAAGTGTCTCCCTGGGGCTTGAATTATCTACATTAACTGTCACATTGTGTTATATGTCCTAGTTATTTCAGGGTGAACTTTGCAGAAAAATATATTATAGAAAATGATATTTTACATAAGTTTTCATATTTTAGACGGTTTGTAATAAACACAATACATTATAAAAACTTACAACTAGAATTTTTAAGCAAATTATGTCCAAATGAACCTCATGAACAAATAGTTGACATTGTCCTCATAATAATGTCAACTTAAACTCTCAGGAATTCTAGTCTTAAGAAAACTAAAAACATCAAAAAGCATACAATTTGAACATCTTTTATTATATGATTTACACTTTAACCCATTGTAAAATACTTTGTTTCAGAGCTATCTGTAGAAAAGCAAGGCACACATTTGATATAAGTGCTCAAGAAATTCACACATATCTATAGCAATAATGCACTAACAGTAAACTACTTTATATATTTATATGTAAACACACAAATTACTGTAAACAGAACAATTCTCATTCATTTCATAAATTAATTGAGGTATGGCAGGTTAACAGTGGAGGAGAGAAAATCCAAAACTCCAACAGAATTCCTGGAGAAGATAAACATCTCGGGGAGCCCAGTTTGTTATAAAAGACAAAGTCATGGTTCTGATGACCAACAAATTGAACTGCAGTGAAAGACTACTTCGCATTTAAAATATAGTAAGAGAGATCATTTTAAAACTCTTGGCCACTAAGTGGTGCCACAGAGCCATGTTAGGGAACAGCTACAGTATATGCAGATATTGTCCTGAGAAGCTTCATCACATTCCTAATGCTCATACTCATCTTTTATGCCAGGGGTCTCAGACTTGGTTTATGAAGAGCCATAATGACTGCACGTTTTCGTTCCAGACCTTCTGTTTCTTTCTTAATTACTGCAGCTACATTTGTTGCCTTCCTTTTAATTGAATTGCTTCAGAAGATTCCAAAGCATAACTTGCCTATATATACAGTATACTATAATATATATATTTGTTTATAATATATATATTTGTTTTCCTTAACCAACTGCCAGTTAAGAATATATACTGAATTCTCAAAAAATGTTTTTGGATAATATTCTAAGGAAAAATAAAAATTTCTAAAAATGTTTGATGTTTCAGACTGGGCACACTGCCAAGCTCTAATGCTGGGCCTCAAATATATTTTCAAAGTACTGAACTAAGTTACTGTATTTCCCATGGCTGTGACTCTAAATAGTGCATCAGAAAATTTTAACACGAACCAATGCAGTAGCAACATCTGGATATCTAGAGGCGTCGTATAATCATACATACTCAGTTTCATTGAGTAAAACAGCACCCCAAATTATGGTATTTTGAATCAGGCTTGTGTATAAATAAATAAAAGTGAAAGGTTTGAGCAGCAGAATGAAGACATTCATAATATCTTTCCTGATAATCTAATGTATGATTATATAAATCATGTTAATTATAATGGTGTGCTTCATGAAATCTGCTGTATAAGTTAATGACTGATTGACTATATGCATAAGGCCATACTGTTTAACATTTTTCATTTAAATTGTTCATGTTGTACTAAAACACTTGGTGCAGAAAATGTTTTTGCTGTTGCAGCAGTGCACTATTTATCACCCAAGGGCAGTAGAATGAGACACACCCACATGACAATACTTATGCGTTTTCTGCTTTTAGAAAAGGCACAGGATTTCTAGACAAACATTTCTTACACAGACACATACTCCAGTGTTACAAAATAATACACTTGCCTGGTTTAGCTCATCACAAAACTGCAGATTCCATATTTAAAAATGATAAACAGTTGAGAGAGGAGAATGAAAAGTGAATGAAAACAAGGTAAAATAATAGAGGTGAAAGGCACAAAAGTCAGAATAGACTAGTATGTTTTTGTTTGCTTTCTGTGAGTCAAATCTTAGGAAGGCTAAAAACATCTCACTTTTTTGATTTTTTTTATCTTTGCATTCATTGTGGCCCTTTTGTAGATGTACAAGGTGCAATACTACTGAAACATTTTACCTGTCTTACAAAAAACTGTACTTTTATTTAAAATGTTAATGTGAATTAACATATCCATGTGGGCGGCTACAAAAAGACAAATAAATACATACCTGTAATTACATAATTTTTGCTTGCTCAGTTTACATGTAATCTTTTACTCTGCAGCTTCTTCATGTCCATGAGACATTTCTTGATTGCCACTACAACTGGGAACTGGTTATCTGGTGTATTTCTTTATCATTGTTTCTGCTGAGGTTTGTTACCCTGGGATCTGAGACCAGCAAAAAATACAGCAATACCTCCATTCTGTTGACAGAGCAGGTATGTGTACCTTAGTCTGTTGTGTGCAAAATAGCCTGAAGTTAATTACTTACTGGGCCTAATCTTTTTAAATGATATGTGGTAAAACACCAGTAAAGACTATGAAAACTGTACTATGAACCTTACAAGATAAAGGTAAATTCATTTCTTGTTCCGTTATAGGTACAGTAGCTCTCTCATCTACATTGCTCATCTTTCACTTTTAAAAAGGAAACGTTTCAGTAGACAGGAGCTCCCTGTCCCAGGTTGATTCTCATGCTTGATGCTTCTGTGACAGGGTCTTGCCCTTGTGACTCTGATTTGAATTAACTGGATAGAAAATTGTTGCATAAATGCATATTTAGGTAGAATGTTCACATTACATTTTTACAATATTTGCTGTATTTGTTTCAGATCAACTTGTATTTAAAAATGGAGAAGAAACCTAATAAGAAGGAAGAGCTAACCTTAGTGAACAATGTGTTGAAATTAGCTACAAAGTTGCTCAAGGTAAAATGATCCTTTTTGTAGAAGTGTGCCCCTCCTAAGATGGTGACCTTTGATTTTAGAAGGGATTGTTTGCCTCAAGTATGCACCAAGCTATGTTTCTAAGAACGTTGTGCTTCTGTTAGTGTCAGAAAGGGAATCTAAGGGGAGAATCCAGAAAAAAGGGATACCAAATGTAGCTGTACATTTAAGCCAGTGCAAATCCCATCATTAACAGGGTTACTGAAACACCCTTTTTACTCTTGACCCCCAACTCATTGATTCTCTTTTTTGATTTGCTAGTAAAGATACTATGGGCCCCATCTGGGAGAGTATTTCTACAAAAAAATATCAATATATGAATATAACACATTGTATTAAATAACTTAGTTCTACACTATACAAAGATTTCTTGTGGGCTTTTTTTCTTTTGCTGTTCAGATTTTTGTTGATGCTCTACAATTCATTGATTGTCTACCTTTTCCCAGTTCTTACAGCTGTTTTTGTTTAAAAGGCCATGAAATACTGATTCTGAAACTTGTTTCTTAACTTGTACACTATATTGCTTCTTAAGCTAAGGTCACTTAATTAAAAAAAAGTCCAGGGGCATGAGGCTAGAATTGCCTTGAAAAACTTAGGAGCATTTGAAAACAATATTTCTTTTCAGATGCTTTGATTTCTGCTTCACTATAAGTGTCTGTTAAATTGCTTTTTATTGGCTGGGGTTGGCTCCAGCAGACCCCCGTGACCTTGTAATTAGGATATAGCGGGTTGGATAATGGATGGATTGATGGATGACAGTGTAAATGTAGATTTCAGTGATGATTTTACACATAGTGATTCTGATTCTCTTCTGCATTCTTAAATGGTGTACTCCAAAGGATACTTTACCTTCCTTAATCCTTTTAATCATATTATAATGAACAGTTCCATGTGAGTCCCAAATTACACTGTATGCATTTTTGCATTAACAGGAGCTGGATACGCCATTTAGACTTTACGGACTGACAATGAACCCTTTACTATATAATATTACTCAGGTGGTAATACTGTCAGCTGTCTCTGGAGTCATCAGTGACCTGCTGGGCTTTAACCTAAAGGTGAGCTGCCTGTTACTTACTTTTATTATCTTCTGTAAGGTATAGCACAGTAATAATTATGCTAGTCTTGACACAATCTAATTATAGACATTTGAAAGTTTAATTGAAATTTCACTTTACCTCCAATTCAGCCTTATTTAAAAAAAAAAAAGCTTGTGTTTGTTTATGGGAAACAAATTTACACAAAATCCATCTTATGCAATAGTATCATCTTTCAGCAAATAAATCACAACATACAGTATCTTCTGATTCAGCAATCAGGTTGAACTGCAAAACACTCTGGACAGTTCTGTTAAAGAGGTAGGTTCACTTATTAAACAATATAAGTCCATATACAAAGACGGGATAATGATACACTGACATTACCCATTACCTTTTGCATACATGTTTTGTGTTTTATGGTTAAATGTGTTCACAAGGTTTTCACAAATTTTTAGATTACTGGTAAAATGATTTTCTTAGAATTCATAGTGGAAGAACAGTTTCTTCCAGGATATTACCCACTACTTGGAGTTAAAACCGTCATTTTCATGAATCAGATTTGCTTTGAATTAATTTGTTTATATTCTTCTGAATTTTTCTTTATAATAGCTTTTTTTCATAAATTATCATTCATACTTCTCAGCTGATCAATTGTAGTCTTCATAATATACAGTCATATGAAAAAGTTTGGGAACCCCTCTTAATTCTTTGGATTTTTGTTTATCATTGGCTGAGCTTTCAAAGTTGCAACTTCCTTTTAATATATGACATTCCTTATGAAAACAGTAGTATTTCAGCAGTGACATTAAGTTTATTGGATTAACAGAAAATAGGAAATATGCATCATAACAAAATTAGACAGGTGCATAAATTTGGGCACCCCAACAGAGATATTACATCAATACTTAGTTGAGCCTTCTTTTGCAAATATAGCAGCCTCTAGACACCTCCTATAGCCTTTGATGAGTGTCTGGATTCTGGATGGAAGCATGGACAGCCTGCTTCAAATCATCCCATAGATTTTCGATGATATTCAAGTCAGGAGACTGTGACGGACATTCTAGAACATTGTACTTCTCCCTCTGCATGAATGCCTTTGTAGATTTCGAACTGTGTTTTGGGTGTTTGTCTTGTTGGAATATCCAACCCCTGCGTAACTTCAACTTTGTGAGTGATGCTTGAACATTATCCTGAAGAATTTGTTGATATTGGGTTGAATTGATCTGACCCTCTACTTTAACAAGGGCCCCAGTCCCTGAATTAGCCACACAGCCCCACAGCATGATGGAACCTCCACCAAATTTAACAGTAGGTAGTAGGTATTTTTCTTGGAAGGCGATGTTCTTCTTCCGCCATGCAAAGTGCTTTTTGTTATGACCAAATGTCTCATTAGTTCAAAGCACTTTGTTTCAAAATGAATCTTGCTTGTCTAAATGAGCATTTGCATACAACAAGCGAATCTGTTTGTGGCGTGAGTGCAGAAAGGGCTTCTTTCTCATCCCCCTGTCATACAGATGTTCTTTGTGGAAATTGCACTGAATTGTAGAACGATGTACAGATACACCATCTGAAGCAAGATGTTTTTGCAGGTCTTTGGAGGTGATCTGTGGGTTGTTTGTAACCATTCTCACAATCCTGCGCATATGCCGCTCCTGTATTTTCCTTGGCGTGCCAGACCTGGGTTTAACAGCAACTGTGACTGTGGCCTTCCATTTCCTGATTACATTCCTTACAGTTGAAACTGACAGTTTAAACCTCTGAGATAGCTTTTTGTAGCCTTCCCCTAAACCATGAGACTGAACAATCTTTGTTTTCAGATCTTTGGAGAGTTGCTTTGAGAGTTCCATGCTGTCACTCTTCAGAGGAGATTAAAAGGGAAGCACAACTTCCAATTGACCACCTTAACACTAGAATTACCAGAGCCTACGAAAAAACTTGTAGATCGAATTTTATTTATCCATTTACCTTTATTTATTTACTTACTTCCTACAGTCACAAGTAGAGTGCAGAGCTTCCTATGTACAAATACAAAGTACAGCGATGGCAAAAGTGCATTTTTGATCCGATGTAGAACCGTCGTCATGATTTGAGTTTACCTCTGTTATAGCACGTCTATATGAAAACAGCAGTGTCAAATGCGGGGGGGTGGGATCGTGAATGCGGCTGAGAGAATAAAACTGAATAAAAAAAAAAAAAAAAACAAGGCTAACCTTTACAAGTATCATAAATTACACAGGCTGTTACAGACTGGAATCAAATGTATGTTTTTATTCTAAAATGGTAAGAATACGAGCAGCTCACTTCTCAAAACGGACTTGTCCGGGATCAAACCCATGAAGCTTTGATTACCAGTCAACAGTTGATACTGTTGCGCCACCGAAGCTGTCATAGCAAATGCGTGTCAATGTCGCACCCTAGCACGGGTTCTTTTTCAGCAGTTATATTTTTGAATGGAAGCGCATTTGTTCTGTTATATTTGTACCTTTTGTGAAAGTGTTTCTTTCATATTTGGAATTCATGCTTCACACATTAAACACTTCATGTCTACATTTTGTCAGTTATTACTAAAACATGAAAAACGTTTCTGTTTTAACAATGTGTTTACATAGATTGTTGTAGACACGGAACACAGATGAAATGCAAGTGTTCCAAATAACGATATGGTATTTATAAAAGGTGTCATTTTGCTTGACTTCTCACTTTATACAACTCTAAGCAGGTAAACAGACTTGAGCTGATAAAACTGTGTGGGGTGGGGGGATGTGATAGCAGGCTGCTTGCTGTTTGCTGCTTATCAACACATTTAAAGGACAAAAGACACTGACAGAGAGGTGCAAAGCATTTTAAGGTGGGACGGATCTACGAGTTTTTTCGTAGGCTCTGGTAATTCTAGTGTTAAATACTTTTTCTTATGATTGGACACACCTGTCTATGAAGTTCAAGGCTTAACGAGCTAATCCAACCAATTTGGTGTGCAAATAATCAGTATTGAGCAGTTACATGCATTCAAATCAGCAAAATTATAAGAGGACCCAAATTTTTCACATTTTATTTAATTTCATACAACTAAATACTGCGTCTCTAAAAATCTTTGTTCGGAAAACACCCCAGTACTCAGATGTTCCTAGGAAATGAAATACATACCGCTGTTATCTTTTTTGTTGAAAGTAGAGTAAATTATTATGCAGGCTGAGAGGGGTTCCCAAACTTTCATATGACTGTATATTGTTCTCAAATCCTGATGGTGCTGTACAGACTCGGTACACCCTTATGTCTTATAATAATGGTATATGAGAACTTGATAATAATATGAATACTCATTAATACTGCTACTTGGGCATACATCTTCCCATAATTAAAAAACAAGTTCACATTATTTGGCATATAATTTAAATGACCTAAGCTGCTTCAGCGGAGTGAAACTAGTTGCCTATCAAGTTTAGTGACTCTTGCTTCACTAGCACTGATTTATAAAGACATTAATTTTGAACAGTTGCATTTGTTGGACTTTCATTGCACCTGAATCACTCAGAAGTGCCATAATAGAATACAGAGAAGAAAAACAAAGTTTAGTAACGGTTAATAATTTGTACAAATGAGTAACAAACAGAGATGTAAATCCTCAGATTTTATCAATGTATGCTAGATCAAGTCTTCACCCTGGATTTAAAAGCTGAGACTGAAAGGGCATCTCTGATATAAGTAGGCAGATTGTTCCTCAACCCTGGGGCTTTGACATCCTGCTGTTGTTTTATTAATCTTGGAATCTTTAGTAGACCGATCTCTTGAGTTTTTAATGCACACCTTTAATTTGTAATGATAAGTTCAAATAAGTAAGCAGGGCCTTTGCCTTGTAATGTTTTAGTATTTTGAAATCAGCTGTAATCTTAACTGGTTGCCAGTGTAAGAACTTGAGAACTGGAGTTATGCATTCATACTTTTCTGTTAGCTGAAAGTTGCATATAAAACACTTTGAACAGCCTGTGAAAAAACATTGTAGTAGTCAATCCAACAATTAATTTCTTAAGATCCTTTATATTTAGGTACTGTCTCAAGTTCTCAGTATTATTAAGCTGAAAAAAAGGGTTTTAGACAGTGTTGTAATATGTGCTTGTTGCGTTACATCTAAGTACTGTATGTCAATTTTCTTGTCACCATTTCACTGCTTGCACATGTGGGGAACCCCAGGAGAGAGGGAGAATTTGATAGTGGGATGAAGTGTCCCAGATCTTCTTTTGGCAAACATGCTGATTACACATCATAGTGTGTTTATACAGTACATGAATAATTAATTTTCAAAACAGTAATATGACTAAAAAATCTTAAATGGCCATTCTTCTAGTATAACCATGCATCTTATTGATCCAATGTTGCGCTTCTTGAATAAAACAAGGTTTGCTGGGGAAGTAAGGTACTAAAAATAAGACTAGGCAAAACACTGTTAAACAGGTTTCTTTTGCCGTTTGGTGTAAATGACATAAAATATCTTTAGTACTGTATGTTTCTGTAAGACATATTCCTTTTACATTGCACAAAGATCAAAATACACATGAATGAAATCTTGAAGCTTTAATAACATTGCTTGTTAAATTTTCATTTTTTGCTCTCAATCAGTTTTCAGAAAACATTTTTGTCATTGCTTTTAATTCACAGGAGTCTTTATTATTCTTGTTTTATTAAGATTGTTTAGTATGCTTCTCTTCTTTCATATCAGGAGTGCTAGCTTGTGAAATGTGTAAATTTAGCTGTATGTTTATGCAAAGATGCGTAAAACAAATGCAGACAGAGTGTTGAATTGCTATAGTGATCTTCGATAATATATTTTACATGGAAAATACATTGGATACAAAATTAAAGTTTTTCTATGTACAGAACATTATTATGAGACTAATTTAAGTAGATTCTGTATATTTCCCACTCATTTTCTTTTAATCACATTTAAGCACTATAGATGCCACATCCACATTCTAGATGGAGTCAAAAATATTCGTGAATATTTTCTCATGTTGTTTTTGTAGGCCTATCTACTGCTAACTGTAGTTTTTACTAGTGGCAGCAATTTCATTTTCACAAAACACATCAAAGTAAGAAAACCTAACACATCAAAGTAAGAAAACCTACATATGAATGGTGTGTTTTCTTTAATCTTTAATTAATATACCCCTTTACTGGCAAGGCAGTTTTTTTTTTTTTTTTTGTTTTTTTTTTTCCATTTTTGTTTTACTTCTGTGTCATGGATAGGTATAGCAGCCCCTGCAGTATTCCTGCCCCTTACATTGCAGCATCTCTGGAATCCAAAACCAACACATTTTATCAGAACTTACATGTTAAAATATAGTCATTTTACATTCCAGCAGATGCCACACTACTTATATCCATCCAACTGCTGAGACTCCTATATATAATGTTCTGTTCACATTTCAATTTGAGTATTTTAGTTCATTTTGGTTTTCACAGTGTTACGTTGAGGAAAGACATTGATATCTCAAGCATTATTATGATGATGTTAAATATCCTTTCCATATTACGTACTATGACTGCTACTGTCTCTCCAGCTCCATCTGACTGAAACATTCAAGCCCAATTTGTAATTAATTTAAAATTCACAAGTTGAAAATCAAAAGGGAATGATGAGTAGCTAAAATCATCAGCTGAAATTACATAACACCTTTGGTTGCAGGGTTTGCAAGCTGATACAGATTCATTTTTGGCCAAGGTTCATCTCTTTGTGAGTCAGATAGAAAGTAAGCAAAAGGCACATGTCCTAAAATTAAATAAATGAAATTATGTAAAGTTTATCTTCACTGATTCCCCTCAACTCCAGCCTAAATAAAATCAGACTTTTATCAGTATTTGAGAATTTAATCATTTTCAACATGTGCTTGCATAAGTGACCAAGTTTAATGATTTATTTTGAAAATAGAGTGTTAATGGTTTACAAATAGGCGCGCGTTAGTTTATGAATATATTATTTACATTTTAGTACTAATGACTAACCACAGAGATGAAGTATGCACAGCTAATCAGCAGCTCTACCCAGGGTATGCTAAACTAAAGTAGTGAGTTTTCAGTCAGAATTAAAAGCTGAAAATGTAAGGGCACCTCTTATAGTAGCAGGATGACCATTCCACAGGTTTGGGGCCCTGTAACTAAAAGCTCGACCACCCACTGTTGCATTATTAATTTTTGGAATCATAAGCAGACCGGCGTCTTAAGATCTTAATGTGCACTCTGGTTTGTAATAAACAATAAGTTCAAATAAATAAACAGATCCTTGGCCATTTAAGACTTTATAAATAAAAAGAAGGTTTTAGAAATATATCCTAAACGTAACTGGTAGCCAGTGTAAGGACTTAAACAACTGGAGTTCATATTTTCTTGTTCTTATAATAATTCTAGCAGCAACATTCTGAATTAACTAAAAGCTGTATAAAGAACAATTTGAACAGCCAGTGAACACTGCATTGCAGTAGTCAATCTTACTAGAAATAAATGGATGAATGAATTTCTCAGTATCCTGCATATTTAGAAAACACCTTAATTTTGCAACATTTTTAAGATAGAAAAAACATGTTTTGGACAGTTTTGTAATGTGCACTGTAAATGACATGCTAGTGTCGCTTTTGTTTTAAGGGGACCTCTTGTCTCTAAAGCCTCTCTCAAGGTCATATTATAATTTGATGCTAGGTGATCTAAATTGTTTTCCTTGATTAAACTTGACTTACCCAAAATCCATCCATCCATCCATTATCCAACCCTCTGAATCCGAACACAGGGGTCTGCTGGAGCCAATCCCAGCCAACACAGGGCACAAGGCAGGAACCAATCCCGGGCAGGGTGCCAACCCACCGCAGGACACACACAAACACACCCACACCCAGCACACACTAGGGCCAATTTAGAATCGCCAATCCACCTAACCTGCATGTCTTTGGACTGTGGGAGGAAACCGGAGCACCCGGAGGAAACCCATGCTGACACAGGGAGAACATGCAAACTCCATGCAGGGAGGACCCGGGAAGCGAACCCGGGTCTCCTAACTGCGAGGCAGCAGTGCTACCATTGCGCCACCGTGCCGCCCCTTACCCAAAATATCTATCTAAATTTTAAAGCAGAGTTTCAATGTCACACTGTCTTTCTTTTAATCTGTGAATGTATTGGTAAGGGTGGAACCAAATCAAATGTAACTAAGTAGTGATCATAAATAACCTCATTTAATGGAGTAATATTTCAATTTTAAATTTCAATTCTATGAGTTAAATGAAATATTTTCTGTGGTTATGATTATGAGTTGGACTGGTGACAATCTGACAAAATCCCACTGAATTTAATAAATAAGTGAAACACTATAATTCTAATTATTGTTTGACTATGTACTGATTTGTGTGTGTTATCTACCATAAGTGAGAATTTCCAGTCTTACAGTAGAGATATTGAAATCCATTTTCACAATTAAAAAGGTTAAGTAGGATGTATTGAGTCTGTGGTTATTCAGTGTAATAGATTAACGCATTTTTGTCAGTTGGGTTAAGACTTCTGCTTTAACTTGGGTCAAATTGAAAGTGAGCAATACAATGCAATATATTTGCAAAGTGCAATCTAAATACTAGATTTGTGTAATCTTCTAACCCATCTAATCCAGACCAGAGTCACAGGGTGGAGGGTGCTGGAGCCTATCCAAGCTAGCATAGGGTACAAAGCAGGAACAAACCCTGGACAGGGTGGCAGTCCATCACAGGGCAAACACACACCCACACCAAGAGCACACTAAGACTAATTCATCTAACATGCACGTCTTTCAACTGTGCCAAGAAACTGAAGCACCTACAGAAAACCTTAAAACCCATGCAGACATGGGAGAACATGCAAACTTCATGCACAGAGGACCTGGGACGTGAACCTTGGTCTCCTTACTGTGATGCAGCAGTGCTACCATCATGCCACTGTGCTGTCCAATCTAAATACTTGACATTTTAAAACATAAAAATCACTGATCAGTAATACTATATTGTGGTATCTTTGGCAATATCCTTTACTTACGTATGAGATATATGTGAATGTGAATTAAATGTTCTACAGATGGTCATAGTAATTCATAAAGAGCACGTTAATTAATGAGTATGTGTGTAAGAGTACATGAGCGTACACACATATAGTGTGTGTATATTATCAGGTCTATCATCAGACCTACAGTCCAATCAGTCACTGTACCAGCTTCCATAAGTAAATCAGTTTAACAATGCTTGGTTACATCTGTCTGTCCAGAAAGTGAAGTTTAATGTATTTAATACTGTTTATTAGACTACCTCAGAAAAAATACAGCAGTCTGATTGTTTGTGTTTTGTGTTGATTAGTGAGGTGTTTCAGCTGCCGTCTGGTGAACATTTTAAGCATGAGAAACTATTTTCAAATAAATTCTTCCAAATGACAAAAAATATTACATAACAACGCTTATACTTCTCTCAACAGTTGTATGATCACCAAGTCACCTTTATATTGATGGGCCGGAGTATTTGCTGTATTCACCAGTCACCTTTTGGTTATAAGTTAGCTTCTGACTTTCTTTTGAATAAATAGTTTAGGTATTTTGTTTTGACACCATTGTGTTTATGTCATATAGTGCTCAAAGGGGAAGAGGGAACTCCTATAGAGCATCTGTAAGCATGTTTAACTGGGCATGGTGTTTCAGTACATTTAAAGGAGTAATGATGGAGTAGGATACATATTCCTTTGACTGATAACAAGAAGTTACAAGTTATTATGAATTGGTGAATCAATTTGAAGAATTTTAAGAAATATGGGGGAATTGATGATGATTTATGTTATATTAAAGAAGATACTATGATTGTTTCTGTGTGGATTAATATGGCTTAGTCTGCTATGTAATAGTAAAAAAGTTTCTTTAAAACAATATACAGTGGAACCTCGGTTCACGACCATAATTCGTTCCAAAACTCTGGTCGTAAACCGAGTTGGTTGTGAACCAAAGCAATTTCCCCCATAGGATTGTATGTTAATACAATTAATCCGTTCCAGACCGTACGAACTGTATGTAAATATGTAAATAAATGTAAAGATTAAGCACAAATACTGTATAGTTAATTACACCATAGAATGCACAGTGTAATAGTAAACTAATGTAAAAACATTGAATAACACTGACACAAAACACCCAGGCTCCCTGCTCAGCTACACGAGCAGGCTCGCTCGCGCCCTCTCTCTCTCTCTGTAGCACACACCCCCCCACCCACCACTGTCAGCGCCCCCCCTTTGTCAGAGGCATGCGCTCACTCCCACTCTCTCTTTCTCTGTAGCACACACACACACCCCCCCATCAGCAGCACGATGTTCCCCCCAACAGAGGGGAACATTTGAACAAATCCGAACTTTAATTTAAAAACCAACCACAAGCAACCAAAAAACATTGTAGGAGTTCATGCTAATAGCCTTACATCCCGATCGCTGTAAATACTTTTTTTAAAATGAGTTTTATGCACAGCGGAAAAAAAGGAACATTTGAAAAAAGAGAAAAGTAACATTGCAACTAATCACGCTACGAACTGAAAAATTAACTTTTGAAAAATCCGTAATACAAAAACCACCAAGAAAACTAACCTTGCATGAGTCGAGTTCTGGCATGAAGTGTTTTCCTTCAGGGGTTTTCTCTCTTGTGATTTCTTGGGTTTCTGGTGTTTTTATCTGTTTAGCTGGTGGGAGCGAAAGCCTCATGCAGCCATTCCAAAAACAAAGCCCTGTGACCCAACCCTTCGTGTTTGCCCCCCACATTACTGGCAGTCTGGCTTTGTTTACATTATGCTGCTTGAAAGCACGAGGGTTCTCAAATTGGTAAATGAGTAAACTGGTAAACAGTTTTTCCACCTCTTGTAATTTCTTTCTTTACTTCGATTTCAATTTTCTTCAAAACTTTCTTCTCACCACTCTTCACTTGCTTAGAAGCCATAGTTAACTGCAAAAGCACACGAAATACTGTAGAGCACAAAGAGAGTGCACGTCTGACTGAGATCAATGAACAAGGAGCGGCTTTGCTTAAATGAAAAAGCCAGGCAGGCACGCGGCTTGCTCGCTTTCTCTCTCTCAGCCTGCCTGTGCCGGGGTGGAGTTGGGGGTATGTGCACGTACTGCCTGCTTCTCAGAGAGAGAGTCTCAGCTGTACGCTCCCTCCCCCTATGCAGAAGGCAGGCAGTACATGCAGCAATCTCCCCCTCCCCCTTCCCAGCAGGCACGTGGCTCGCTCGCTCTCTCTCTCTCAGAGCTTGCAGGCTGGCAAGGGAAACTGGCTTGTTCGTATACCGAGTGTGTGGTTATGAACCGAGGCAAAAGTTTGGTGAACTTTTTGGTCATGAACCGAGGTTCCACTGTGTGTGTGTATGTGTGTGTATATATATATATATATATATATATATATATATATATATATATCTATATCTGTCTCTCTGTCTGCCTGTCTATCTATCTAACTAAATTTAATCTTGTCATGTGTTTTCTTTGTTTTCTATTCAGCTCCATCCCACAATTCGGGAGTACTGTTTTAAATTGTAGAAGTCTATATTACAATTTTTCTCTAATTTTTCTGTTTTATTCACAGCTTTGGAAGATCAAATCATAACAAGAAAAAAATGGATTCATGTTTGAACTTGGAGCAGAATAGCTTAACAATCCCTGAAGCTATAGAAACTGACTTTGGACTTTAAGGACTGGAGCTTTGTATTCAGACATATCAAAATGCTTACACCTGAGATGTTTGTGCAATTAAGATATTTATTTTACCTGTTCAGTGAATAACTTTACTTTGCACTTGTTTTTTTGTTATTTTTATTTTCAAGTATTATGTTTGTTACATCTGCAGTGGGCTGGCGCCCTGCCCGGGGTTTGTTTCCTGTCTTGCGCCCTGTGTTGGCTGGGATTGGCTCCAGCAGACCCCTGTGACCCTGTAGTTAGAATATAGCGGGTTGGATAATGGATGGATGGATGTTTGTTAGGTTCTCAGCAAGGGGCGAGCAAACTGGACTTAAAGGAATTCTGACAGGTTGAGCTTCTTACACTCTCCCCAAGAAGTGAAAATGTTGACTGTTGTAGATGCAGTAAGCTGTGTCTCCAGATTAGGTCATTTCAGAATTACTGATATTTATTAGGATGTTGCAACATGTAAAACTGCAGCAAAACCAAAGACTGAAACTGAATTTTTCTTGTAGATGAAGTTTGAGAATTTAAGTATTAGTGATGCTAGGCACAGGGTAGAGTATTAAAAAAAAAAAAAAAAAAAAAATATTTGTTTACTTTAAGATATAATATGAAGGCTAGGCCATCAGAAGCAGGGTATCATCATATATTTAGAGTCCTAGCTGTTTCAAGTGTTTACTTTCTTCTGTTTTTAAATTTCTTTTAATGGTTTATTTTAAAGGAAGTAATTTGAGCACCCTTTTTACACACATACACACACAATATATCTTATCTAATATATATACAGTGTGTATATATGTGTGTGTGCATTTTTTCTGGGCAGAGCATGTCCTTTAAAGGTCAAAGTGTATTTACAGCAATAATTGTATATGTGTACCAAGCAAGAAAAGGGTACTTTGATATAATGTAGTAATAGTTGTATTTTTTATGTCTGAAAAGTATTTTTGTTGAGTTCTAGCAGCATATGCGAAATGTTTTAATGTCAAATTGTTTAGTTACAAAAATGTGTGTTTTCTGTTACATAATGTGGAAAAAAATTTAAGATACCAAAGTGCATTTTGTTGATTAAGAATGTATCAGGACAGCTTTAAAGTTGCTTTCTACAGAAAAGTCTTCAAAGAGAATTCTGAGAGATGCTAGACTTTTCTTAAATTCATTCTGCTGTCATTCAGAATTGTTTTCCTTACTTTTGGATACCATTAGAAGTGCTGTATTCGGTGCTGGTAGCTTAAAGATAAAGAACTGGTGTGCCAAGGTGAAATTTAAAATGGTCATTGTTGTGTTTGTTTAAGGGTCAGATGTTAAAGAACGAAACATACTTAGCATTTTCTATAGCTCTGCTTTACTAGGTCTTTGATGGGAGAATGAAGATATTATCAGAAAAACTGGTGTGCAGAGCCCTGCCTTCCAGGAGACCAGCTGTAACAGTTTCCATTACTAAATGCCATATGGAGAGAAAGGCTCACACACTAAATTCAGCCTCTTCTGGCATGCTGTGTTATTACAAGATATTTTCCTTTTGCTTTAATATTTGCTGAAGAAAAGAATTAACTTAAGAAATGTCAAAAAATAAAAGATTTTGTTAATGAAGAAAGCAATATACTATGCATCGCACAAAAACTTTTTTATTGTGAAGGGTACCATTTACTTTATTGGGTGAAAGATTTTTTTAGAAGGCAGGCATATTTTTAAAAGTTTCCTGTTTTGATATGAAACCTGGCCAACTGACAAAACTCGCAATATGATACTGAACAAGAAGAATAAGCTACACCAGCTTTATTGATGTACAAATTCCAACAAACTTGAATCATGTCTGTTTCTTAGATTTTCATTTACCAGCTGATGACACTGTTCTTCGATGAAATCTTTCATTAAAGGAAACTGTGGCTGACTGTTTTTTGTGTCATTTTGTTAAGATCACTGACTTACTTTGCGCTATTTGCTCACTTTTTCTTCCTAATGGTTAATATTGGTGTATTATTTTGTTTTCACAGTTCTACAAGAATCCTTTAGTGGTGGTATAGTGGTTAGCATTATTGCCTCACAAAGTCTTAGGTTTCAATCTCACACCTAGTCTTTGTCTTTGTGGAGTTTGCACAATATGTGTGTTTGTGTGTGTATGCCTCCAAAAACGTGTGTTGGTTAAATGTGGGCGATACCTGTGATTGAATGGCACCCTGTCAAAGGTGAGCCCTTGGTGTGTGCCTGCTGCTGCCCAATAGACTCTTTGGGGGTAAACTGGGTTTGAAACTAAGGTTTTATAAAGTAGAAATGTTTGGTAATCGATATACTAATGTTATTTATACAGTACAGTAAAACCTTCATTATCTGTCACTCGATTAATGGTCAGTCTTCGTTAACCGTCAGGGCCAAAAAAAATTGCACACGCCATTGCCTGCCAATTACTATACTACTACTGCCGTGCAGAACACTGCTAGCAAATTGGAACAGCACTCCTTTGTACTAGTGTGCAGTGTTCTTTCCCAGCACCACATGTCCATGCCGCATTCTGAAGTCACAGTGTCAGTAACGTACCTTCAGTTTTAATAGCGTTTTGTAGCTTTTCTCTTTTGTTATAATGAATCTGCTATACATTGTTATGGCCATTAAATGTACATATGCATATGATGTTGGAATTGTCCCAAAAAATTGAAATTATTAAACATTTATGAAACAGCGAATGTGCTTCAAGTATTGCTTCAATTTATGGAGTAGGAAGAACAATAGTGAATGAAATTAAGCATGATGCCAACAAAATTGAAAAACATTTCAAAAATGGAAACCGCTGATGGGAATGTTATTCTGTATTAATGTTAATGTTCTTCTGTATTGTAATTTTTTTTAAATTCTGTTATTATTTGTTACTATATTGTGACATGCAGGCAGCTTGTGATGCGCAGTTGGGGAGTAGAAATGGTGGAATGAATGGTGTAAGTGATGGGACTAGGTGAAGGGCTTCTGTTCTGTGAGGGGTGGACACGTCTGTTAGAAGATGAGTGACAGGAGAAGTTAGGAGAAAAGTGAAGGTGCGATGGAAGGAAGTTTTGAGTAGAGAGTCAGGAGACAATAAGCAGGAGTGTTTGTGGTATAGAGAATGACAGAACGTGAGTGGCAGGAGATAAACTGATTGGTAAGGAAACCATTATTTTATTGTTTCGGAGGTGTGCTCCATAACCCAGATAGCAGTGAATAAGACAGGGTGCCATTTCTTACGGAAAGAAGACTCTAAATAAAACATAGAAAACTCCCAATACCTCAGAGTTGTATACGCTGATCATTACAATATTATATCAATTGATTCATTTTGTTAATACTATATTATATTTTGTTAATATAATTTTGTTTTGTGAATAAATACGACTATTTGCTAAACTAATCTACTATATATCATTTTCAAAAAGTACCTGTACTGTTATCCGTCATGGTCTCGGTCCCGACCCCTGATGGATAATGAAGGTTTTATATGCATTGTACACCTCGGAGGAAGGTAACATTTCCATATAAATTCAGTGTTTTGGTTAGCATGTCTTCTTCTTTCAGCTGTTCCAGTTAGGGGTTGCCCGAACGGATCATCTTTTTCCATATCTTCCTGTCCTCTGCTTCTTGCTCAGTTACACCCATCACCTGTTTGTCCTCTTTCACCACATCCATAAACCTCTTAGACATTCCAGTTTTCCTCTTACCTGGCAGCTCTATCCTTAGCTTCGTTTTCCCAATATACCCAGCATCTCTCCTCTGCACATGTCCAAACCAATGCAATCCCGCCTCCCTGACTTTATCTTCCAAGCTTCCAACCTGAGCTGACCTTCTAATGTACTAATTTCTAATCCTGTCTATCCTCGTCACACCCAATGCAAATCTTAACATCTTTAACTCTGCTACCTCCAGCTCTGTCTAATGTTTTTTGGTCAGTGCAACTGTCTCCAACCTTTTTAACATAGCTGGTCTCACTACCATCCTGCCTTCCCTTTCACTCTTGCTGATACCCGTCTGTCACAAAATACTCCTGACACTCTTCTCCACCCAATCCACTCTCTTTTTAACCTCTCTTCCACAATCCCCATTACTCTTTATTGTTGATCCCAAGTATTTAAACTCATCCACCTTCGCCATCTGTTCTCCCTGTATCCTCACCATTCCACTGACCTCCCACTCACTTACACACATGTATCCTGTCTTGTTCCTACTGACCTTCATTCCTCTCATCTGTAGAGCATATCTCCACCTCTCCAGAGTCTCCTCAACCTGCTCCCTACTATCGCTACAGATGACATTGTCATCAGCAAACGTCATAGTCCACGGGGACTCCTGTTGGCTTGTCCATCACCATTTCAAATAAAAGGCTCAGAGCTGATCCCTGATGTAATCCCATCTTCACGTTGAATGCATTCGTCACTCCTATCGCGGACCTCACCCCATCACAGTTCCCTCATACATATCCTGTACAACTCTTACATACTTCTCTGGCACACTTGACTTCCTCATACAATACCACAACTCCTTTCAAGGCACCCTGTCATATGCTTTCTCCAGGTCCACAAAACGCAATACAACTCCTTCTGGCCTTCTCTATACTTCTCCATCAACATCCTCAGAGCAAACATTGCATCTGTGGTGCTCTTTCTTGGCATGAAACCATATTGATGCTCACTACTCATCACCTCCCTTCTTAACCTAGATTCCACTACTCTTTCCCATAACTTTATGCTGTGGCTCATCTATTTCATCCCCCAGTAGTTACTACAACTTTGCACATCCCACTTATTGTTAAAAATCAGTACCAGTACACTTCTCCACTCCTCAGGCATCCTCTCACTTTCCAAGATTGCATTAAACAATCTGGTTAAAAACTTCACTGCCATCTCTCCTAAACACCTCCTTGCTTCCAAAGGTGTGTCATCTGTACCATCGGCCTGTCCATTCTTCATTCTCTTCATAGCTGTCCTCACTTCCTCTTTGCTAATACGTTGCACTTCTTGATTCACTATCGCCACATCATCCAACCCTCCATCTCTCTCTCATTCTCTTTATTCATCAGCCTTTCAAAGTACTCTTTCCATCTGCTCCGCACATTCTCGTCACTTGTAAGTATGCTTCCATCTTTATCCTTTATCCCCCTAACCTGCTGCACATCTTTCTGAGCTTGGTCTTTCTGTCTAGCTAATCAGTGCAGGTCCTCCTTATTATCCAACCTCTCATACAACTCATCATATGCCTTTTCTTTAGCCTTCACCACCTCTCTCTTCACCTTATGCCTTATCTCCTTGTACTCTTGTCTGCTTTCTGCATCTTTCTGACTTCTTCTTCACCAACCTCTTCCTCTGTATAATCTTCTGTATTTCCCTATTCCACCACCAGGTTTCCTTTTCCTCCTTCCTGTGTCTAGATGTCACACCAAGCAGCCTTCTTGCTGTCACCCTTACTACTTCTGCTGTACAGTGGTGCTTGAAAGTTTGTGAACCCTTTAGAATTTTATATATTTCTGCATAAATATGACCTAAAACATCATCAGATTTTCACTCAAGTCCTAAAAGTAGATAAAGAGAAACCAGTTAAACAAATGAGACAAAAATAGTATACTTAGTCATTTATTTATTGAGGAAAATGATTGAATATTACATGTTTTTGAGTGGCAAAAGTATGTGAACCTCTAGGATTAGCAGTTAGTTTGAAGGTGAAATTAGAGTCAGGTGTTTTCAATCAATGGGATGACAATCAGGTGTGAGTGGGCACCCTGTGTTATTTAAAGAACAAGGATCTATCAAAGTCTGCTCTTCACAACACATGTTTGTGGAAGTGTATCACGGCACGAACAAAGGAGATTTCTGAGGACCTCAGAAAAAGAGTTGTTGATGCTCATCAGGCTGGAAAAGGTTACAAAACCATCTCTAAAGAGTTTGGACTCCACCAATCCACAGTCAGACAGATTTGTAACAAATGGAGGAAATTCAAGACCATTGTTACCCTCCTCAGGAGTTGTCGACCAACAAAGATCACTCCATGAGCAAGGCGTGTAATAGTCGGCAAGGTCACAAAGGACCCCAGGGTAACTTCTAAGCAACTGAAGGCTTCTCTCACATTGGCTAATTTTCATGTTCACAAGTCCACCATCAGTGGAACACTGAACAACAATGGTGTGCATGGCAGGGTTGCAAGGAGAAAGCCACTGCTCTCCAAAAAAAACATTGCTGCTTGTCTGCAGTTTGCTAAAGATCACATGGACAAACCAGAAGGCTATTGGAAGAATGTTTTGTGGATGGATGAGACCAAATAGAACTTTTTGGTTTGAATGTAAAGCGTTATTTTTGGAGAAAGGAAAACACTGCATTCCAGCATAAGAATCTTATCCCATCTGTGAAACATGGTGGTGGTAGTATCATGGTTTGGGCCTGTTTTGCTGCATCTGGGCTAGGACAGCTTGCCTTCATTGATGGAACAATGAATTCTGAATTATATCAGAGAATTCTAAAGGAAAATGTCAGGACATCTGTCCATGAACTGAATCTCAAGAGAAGGTGGGTCATGCAGCAAGACAACGATCCTAAGCACACAAGTCGTTCTACCAAAGAATGGTTAAAGAAGAATAAAGTTAATGTTTTGGAATGACCAAGTCAAAGTCCTGACCTTAATCCAATCGAAATGTTGTGGAAGGACCTGAAGCGAGCAGTTAATGTGAGGAAATCCACCAACATCCCAGAGTTGATACTGTTCTGTACAGAGGAATGGGCTAAAATTCCGCCAAGCCGGTGTACAGGAATGATCAAAAGTTACCGGAAATGTTTAGTTGCAGTTATTGCTGCAAAGTGGGGGTCACACCAGATACTGAAAGCAAAGGTTCACATAATTTTGCCACTCACAAATATGGAATATTCTATCATTTTCCTTAATAAATAAATGACCAAGGATAATATTTTTGTGTCATTTGTTTAACTGGTTTCTCTTTATCTACTTTTAGGACTTAAGTGATGATGTTTTAAGTCATGTTTATGCAGAAATACTGAAAATTCTAAAGGGTTCACAAACTTTCAAGCACCACTGTAGTTGCCCAGCTATCTGGCAACTCTTCACTGCCACCCAGTGCTTGTCTTACCACCTCCCTGAACTCAAACTTGTAGTCTTCCTTTTTCAACTTCCACCATTTGATCCTTTGATCCTTAGCCCTGCCCTCACTCTCCTCCTCTTCTTGATCTCCAACATCATCCTATAGAACACCATCCTATCTGTGTAATTACACTTTCCCCTGCCACCACTTTGCAGTCTTCAATCTCCTTCAGATTGACCCTCCTGCATAGGATATCATTACCTGTATACATCTTCCTCCACTCTTGTACATCACCCCGTGTTCCTCTCTCTTCTTAAAATATGAGAGAGGAGTCAATCTAAAATTAGAAAATGGAACGAACCTTAACAAAACTGATAATGTCATTTTTCAATCTAGTCTCCACCCTTCTCAATGCACTTGGGTCAGGAAGTGCCTCAGTTCATGCAGAATAAAAGGTTTTCTCTTGTCCTTGCAACCACTTGTGCACCTGAGTTATTGTCAAAACACTACATGCCGTTACTGTGACTTGCTGGAGACCAATGTGAAGCCTGCTATTCGATCCAAGCAGCAGAGTCTGTTGACTCAAAGAGTCATTTTGCTGCAAGACATTGTCCCTCCACTCACTGCTAAGAACACTTGGCAGGCTTGTCTGGAGAAACTGAGGTTTGGGGTATTGCCACATCCTCTGTATTTGCCAGATTTGGCACAGTGTGATTTCCACCTTTATGGACCACTAAAAAAACATCCGGGTGGTCGTCAATTCAAGACAGATGACGATGTGAAGAAAGCGGTGCATGAGTTGAGAGGACAAGACAAAAACTTTTATTCTGCTGGAATCCAGGCACTTCCACCTATTCTGCACTTCCTGGCAGGTGACACAAATGCATTGAGAAGGGTGGAAACTACACTGAAAAATTAACATCGTCAGTTTTGCTAAGGTTCAGTCCATTTTCTAATAGATCCAATTTTCTAATTTTAGCTTGACTCCCCCTCATACATATTCACCACAGCCATTTCCATCCTTTTTTGCACAATTCACCATCATCTGACCTTCTTCCTTCCTCTCCCTGTCTCCTCTGTTCCCTTCACCAATAGGTCCATTGAAATCTGCTCCAATCACCATCCTCTCTCCCTTGGGTACACAGTCTATCACTGCATCCAACTCACTCCAGAAATCTTCTTTCTCGTACATCACACACCCAGCTTACGGGGCATATGCACTAACAACATTCATCATCACACATTCAATTTCCAGCTTCATAATCATTACTCTGTCTGACACCTTTTTCACCCCCAAAACACTCTTGATGTATATCATCCACACCATGATAGAACACTTTCAATCCACCTCCAATCCACCTGACCTTACTCCCCTTCCATCTCGTCTCTTGCACGCACAATTTATCAACCTTTCTTCTCTCCATCATATCTGCTAACTCTATCCCCTTACCAGTCATACTGCCAACATTCAAAGTTCCTACCTTCAGTTTCACTATCTTTACCTTCCTCCTCCTACCTATCTCCACCCTCTTCTTCTCCTTCTTTGGCCAACAGTAGCCCAATTTTCACCAGTACGCTGGTGGAAGCATTGTTAACCCAGGCCTGACTAATCCGGAATGGAAATCTGTATTGTTGTCCGCATATTGATCTGGTAGAATTTTACACCAGATGCCCTTCCTGATGTAAACCTCCCCATTTTTCCAGGTTTGGGATTGGCATGAAGAAACACTGGTTTGTGCCTCCCCTGTGGCTGGGTTGTTTTGATTAGCATGTAATTCTAGTAATTCAGAAAATATACCTGAATTTTTTTTTTTTACTTTGTTTTGATCAGAATTAATTACTGAAAGAAAGTAAACCATTACAAATTATTTCTCTCATACTGTAACAGGGTTACTTTAAACTTTACAATGTGGAAAAAGTAATCACATTACTTTTACGTTACACTCTAAACCCATGCAAAATGTAGATCAGTTGAAATTTATAGTACCTTCAGAAAATGTTCAGCCCCTTTCACTTTTTTCACATTTCGTATGTTTGTAGCCTTCTGATAAAATTGTTTAGATTCGTTTTTTCCTAATCTAGCAACCCTCAATATCCCAGAATGACAAAGTGAAAACACAATTTTAGAAATTTCCTTTCTGGACATTCACTCAAGCTCTCCCATGCTGGGTGCAGACCATCAGTGAACAGGGGTATCACATGAAAAATGTTCTGCATTATGTAGTCCATTTACTTTTTAAATTAACAAGTAACATAACACAATACTTATTTTCTTGAAGTAAAAATACACGTGTTACATGTTATTCCCACCAGTCCAATAAAAAAAAAATGACTGCATTATTTCACAGACATCCTGATTTTTTTTTTTTTTTTTTTTTTTCACAGAACAGTTCAGACATGGAGGTGTGTCCCCGCATGTGGTGTGCATAGACACGGTGCTGTATATTCTAAGTGATGAATTTCAAGGAGATGCTGGTTACATGGGCACAAGAATGATGAACAAAGGGCTGAAGATGATGCAACAGGTCATCAATGCACAAGGAAGACATGCAAAAATATCTGTAGTGCATCTCTTCATTATGTTGGTCACTCACTTAATATTCTGCTCTCCTTCCCTTCACCACTTTTGGTTGGCTTTTTGGCTTTGACATTCCATGTTTTCCTTCTTTTCACTCTTTAACATCAAAACTGGAGAGATGTGCTTGGATTTTCTTTTCCTAGTTAAGATTCTGGCAGCTGCATTCTGCACTCGTTGCAATCGATTGTTGTCTTTTTTGGGTAGTCCTGAGAGGAGTGTGTTACAGTAATCTAGACGACTGAAAACAAAAGCGTGAATTTTTCAACATCTTGCAAAGTGATAAGGTTTCTAATTTATGCTATATTTCTTAAATGAAAAAAATGCTGTCCTGATTAATATATGATTTAAAATTTAGGTCAGAGTCAATAATTACCCCTAAATTCTTTAACCTCTGTCTTGACTTTTGAGCCTAATGGATCAAGTTTATTTCTAATATCCTCATTATATCCTTTTTTGCCAATCACTAAGATTTCTGTTTTCTCCTTATTTAGTTTGAAAAAATTATTATTCATCCACTCAGAAACGCAAGTAAGACATTGGGTCAGTGAACCAAGAGAGTCAGGGTCATCAGGTGCTATTGATAAAGATAGTTGTGTATCGTCAGCATAGCTGTATTAGCTCACGTTATGCCTTGAAATAATCTGACCTAATGGAAGCATGTAGATTGAAAAGAGCAGTGGACCCAGGATAGATCCTTGAGGAACAATGTATAGAATATCATGTGTCTTCAAAGTATAATTACCACAACTAACAAAGAATTTTCTACCTGTTAAGTAAGATTCAAACCAATTTCAGACATTATCAGAGAGGCCCACCAACTGACTAAGGCGATTGATTTCTAAGAATATTGTGATCGATGATATCAAATGTGGCACTCAGATCTACGAGGATGAAAACAAATAAACGGCCTCTGTCTGCATTAACCCGCAACTCATTTATTACTTTAATGGGTGTATTGAGATTTGTTCTAAAACCTGACTAGAATCTTGTCAAGAACAGAATGTTTATTCAAGTGATCATTTAGCTGTGCAATGACTGCTTTTTCTGGGATTTTACTTAAGAAAGGCAGGTTAGAAATAGGTCTATACTTGTCAAAAACAGAGGAGTCAGGATTATTTTTCTTGAGCAGGGGTTTAACAACAGCAGTTCTAAGACAGTCTGGGAAGATCCCCATATCTAATGATGAATTTACTATGTCAAGAACACTATCAAGTAGCACGCCGGATACTTCTTTGAAAAAACTTGGTATTGGGTCAAGGACGCAGGTGGAGGGTCTCAGTTGAGAAATCTCTCTATTATATAGAAAAAAATCTTGGGACGAGACGGGCTTTTTCAGAGAGATAATTTCACATCCCGCGAGATGAGACTTTGTGCCAAGAGATGAATTAAAAACCTAACAGTGGGGGAGGAAATAAAAGACAAACAGTAGAAGAAGAAAAGACAAAGAATAGAAGACAAAGTAGAACGTTGTAAAGAGGTTAAAATTGTGTTAAAAAAATACTTTAGTTCCTTCACATTTTTATGCAATCTTTTTGTTCACCCCACTGAATTAAAGCTGAAAGTCTGCACTTCAATTGCAGCTGAGTTGTTTCATTTCAAATTCATTGTGGTAATGTACAGAACCAAAATTAGAAAAAAGTTGTCTCTGTCCAAATATTTATGGACCTAACTGTATCCATTAGTATTTCTATATTAAATAGTAAGAGAAAATGGTCAATGATCTGCCTAACATCAACTTTTAATCCTTTAGTAATCACTAAATTCAATGTGTGCCCCCCTTTGTGTGTTGGCTGACTAATGTGCTGGCTCAGATCAGAAGTGTGCAGGAGATTCATGAATTCTTTTGCTTTCGGATCACACTGATTATTGATATGAAAATTAAAGTTGCCAACTATTAGGAACCTGTCATAGTTAGTTATGATAATTAACACTAAGTCTGAGAATTACTTAAAGAAAGACACATTATATTTAGGAGGTCTATACACGGACAATACTAGAGTCTGAGAAACTCCTTGAATAACAACGCCAAGATACTTGAAAGATGTGAATGTACCAAAGCTTACATCTTTATACTTTAGCTGACTTGAATAAATATTTGCTTAAACACCGTCTTTCTTACCTTGGAGAATCACATGAGTAAAGCTTTAATTCAGAGGTGTAGATTCAATTAATACAGCCACACCATCAAAGCTAATCCACGTTTCACTTAATGTAATAAAGTCAATTTTCCTATCACTAATAAGATCATTGATGGACAATGTCTTGTTGGTTAATGCTGTAACATTTAATAAGGCCATATTTAAGGTCTCAGAAGAGCAGAACTGAATTGTTGGAACATTACGGCTGTTTGAAATGGTAATTAAGTTATTTGTATTAATGCCTCTTTGAGCAGATTTTTTATTTCAACTATAGTCTGTTTTTTTAGTTTTAATCAAGTGCACATCTAGAGGTGAAATGATAATTAAATTATTCCCATTTATGCTGCACTGCCTGGATTTTTTACATGAACTGAGGCTGGTTATTAAATTATTGATGCAGTGCACATTTGAGTTAGAGTTCACTACAGAGTTATCATGTCCTTGCAAGGCATTATAGAAAGAATTAGGATTAAAAGTACATAGTCAAGTGGGATGAATTACCTTACAGATGTTTTCAGAGAGGACCCGGTGCCAGATCTATTAGGATGCAGACCATAACGCTTGAAGAAATGCACCCTCTCCCAGAAGAGATCCTGGTTGTCCATGAACCCGATGTTTTGTCCCTTGTAGAACCCTTTCAACCAGATGTTTAATGCCAGCAGATGACTATAGCCAGAGGTAAAGGACCCGAGATGAAGATTCTCACAGCCAGGTTCCTCTCCTTCATGGCATTAATAGGGGCTGCGAAATCCACCTGAGGAATTTCTGACTGTCGGTATCTGACATCATTTACCCCGGCATATATTACGATGGTTCCCAATGCCCTTTTCTTGTGCCTCTCGAAGACTGTTAGCTCTCTTCTCATAACATTTCATAAATGAGCAGGATGACTTGACAGTGGAACCCAAAGCATTAAAATCTCTCCTTGAGAGACAACAGGATCCAGGCTTATCATAAGTATCACTACTGCTCTGTGATTATGGCTCTTAAGTTAATACTGCATGTACCCTTAAAGTCAGAATAAAAGCCAGCAAATATGTCTGTAGGTCTTAAATCTGGTGATCTGCATTAGTCTAACTGGAAGGAAGTGACATACATGTGAAGACAAAATGTTGGGTTCACATAACATCTTAGCCAAAGACCAAATACTTTACCTCAGGCATGGCACCAATCGCCAAGTTGCACACATTCAGTTGATACAGCAAGAAAGTTGACCTTAATTGTAGTAAAGTGCAAACTTGAAAGAACTTGTGCATCAAAGAAAAAACAGTAAACGGACCAGAAATCATTTTATAGCATTCATCACTAAGATTGGAAACAGCATTCCCAAAGCAAATTACAAGAATAAGAGAACCCTGCTTCAAGGAGAAGAAGAAACTGCAATTCCAGATTGTGTATCCAAACCATCACCCAGTGATTGAACCGGATATTTTAACTTAAATGTGCAAAATAAGATGTGGTTTCACAAAGAAAAAAGAAAAGAAAGCCATTGGGCTCCATTGGCTCAAAGAATAAGAAGAAAATGTCATCTTGTCACATAGTCCAGTAGATGGCACTAAAGACACACACAACCTAACGAGGCCTACCGAACTGTAAAAGTCGATCACCTTGAAATTATCAAGAAACCTTTTAAAGAAAACCAGGCGATGAGAGTTGGAGCCCGAAGAATGATTAGAAGGGCCCCAGCTGAGTTTAATGTTGTTGTGATGGTCAACATCTTCATGTATTGATCAGTTCATTAATAAAGTGATTCTTCAGCTAGATGTTGCATGAACTACAGTAAATGCTTTTAAGTTTTCATCTTATGATCTGTAAGAAAAAAAAAACTGTCAATTACCTAATATTCAGAAAATGCGTAGAAAATTCAAAAATGTTTGGCTTGATGGCAGTGAAAAAAACATATTTAGGACTTCTTCTGTTTTTGGTCATCAAGCATCTGTCCCTTTTTAATTTTGTTTTTTTCTCCAGTCAAAAACACAACAGCCTATTTTCAGTGTATTGCTCATTCCCATTGGTCATTTCTTCCAAATGTCTTGTGCAGTTGCTGTACAGGCACCAGCTAATCAATAGGGGTCTCCATCCAAGAATGAGATGGCCCATGAGGCTGAGCAACTGGGATTTTTTCAGTCAAGACATTTAACAGTGTAATAAATACCTCAGAAGAAACTGCCATCCTGGTGCATGAATGTCCTGGGATTGTGATGACTGCTGCGTTTCCGTGATGTAAATTGTTACAAAGCTCGGCTCCACAACTTCATTATCACAATTGCTCGGTGCATTTCTGCATTTCCTTATCCGTTTGGAGAATGGTTGGTTATGAAAACCGATGACAGTTCAGATACTTTTTACCAGCAAGGAAGTCTTCACCAGCACCAGTTCATCACATTCTGGATCAAACTGATGTTGATCCACATGTCACTCTTTACTCCCATGATGCATTTTAGGTAAAACTTTGGGCAAAGTGAGTTTATAAGCTGACTGGCAATTGAAAAAGTTGACTTTATTAAACTTAGAGATGCAGACCACCATTGTGACATCTGCCACCTGTATTTTAAATGTTACAGTGAAATGCATGGAGGAGAATGGGCTCCCCAACCTTCTGTGATAAATCACGGAGCAACAGGACACCATCTCTCAACTCCACTTGAGGTACACGTTCTTGAAGGCTTTGGTGTTCAAATAGCAGAGTAAAACTTTTTCCATGACAGCAAACTGGAAAATTAGAAAAGAGGAATGAACAGAGGAGAGAGGTGGCAGAGGAATGCATGTATACAGTACATCTGAGGGATTGACACACACTTTATGAATCAGTTTGAACTGATGTATATATCTTCTTTTTAATTTCGAATTATTTTTCAGATTTTTATGTCATTTGTGTTAGTTTCACTTACCTTTTGCTGGTTGTTTTCTGTCCCCTTAAATGTGCCTAGACTCCCTGTGTTTTGTGGGTGGAGCACCCAGGAGGTGGGGCCACCATGATGTCACAACTACTGGCTCCTCCTCCTGCCTATTTATTCCAGTCAGAAATGCAATCCAAGAGCCAAGTATTGAAGTCGCTTCGAGTCATTTGTTGTTATTGTTTTCTTGTGGATTTACAGGTTTTTCTGACTTTCTTCTCTTGTTCTTGGATTTTACAAGTCAGCACGTGTTTTGCTCTTTTGAGTTTTTTGCTGTACTTTTTAATTTTGTTAAATAAATCCTAATTTGTAAGGATTTTTATTTGCCCTTTTGTTCACATTCCCGGGGTAAATGGTCATCCTCCTCCTTGTGGGGCTTTTTGCTTTATTTTGAGACTATTCTAGTTATTTTGCCAGCTCTCCTTATCTGGGGTTTGCTTGGCCAGAACTTATGGTGAGTTTCCTCAGGCTGACTGGTGAAGCACTTGACCTGCTCTCATGGCCCTTTAAGAAGGCCTCTCATCCATTTTGTCATGTCTGTGACTCTCAATCACAATGTTAATGTTGCAACGGAACCTGCTTAACATTGGGCACTATTGGCATCACTATGTCCTCCTCCTCTCCTTTCTTCTTCAGTTGCTTTCTTTTCTACCTCCACTGTATATGGCTGAAGTTACATTTTACATTGTTATATTCACATCAGTGGTTCTCAGCCTGTGGGGCGGGCCCCCCTAGGGGGGCACGAAGATATGAAAAAAAGAAAACAAGAATCAAAAATATGAAAAAGCATCTGTTGAAACCAAAACAAATTAACTTAAACTACATTCTGATACTAGACAAATAAATATAGAGTTAGATAAATGTCGATAAAAGTTAGGTAGGTATAATAAAATATGCATCTACATTTCAAAAAAATGTTAGGGGGGGGGGCGCGATTAAAACCGTTATGAAAACTCGGGTCGCAAATACTTAAAGGTTGAGAAACACTGATTTACATAATATACCATTTTTTATTGTATCTTCCTAAGACTGGCATCTCTAAAGCTTCATCATGGGTCATGCCCTTTGGCACTGATAAGACTGTGTTGTAGTCCTTGTTTTGCTCTGTTTTTCTTTTAGATTTATACTTTTGCCCTTTTCCTCAGTATTGCTGGTCTAGGTCTGTCAGGTTTTTCAATCATGGACTACTTGAGAGTCCAGTTTGTGGCACTGCTGCCTAAACCACATTGCTGTGTCATTAGCTCTCCAGCAGTGCTGCTCAGCTCCTTACTGGGCTTCCCTTTGTAAGCTTTGCCACACAAGTGTGTGTGTGTGTGTTTGGGGTCTTTCAAGGCTCTGGCAAGTTAGGTTCTACCACCCAGGAGGCGAGTAGGGTGTTGTCACTCAAATCCTTGTCTTACTGTCTGCAGCGTCAAAGCACTTCAGCCTATTGATGTCTAGCCACGCTCCTACAGACCACCTAAGCCCCACCCCTTCCAGGCTTGGTGCTATATAAATGGCAGGCAGAACTTAGGTCAATGTCTTTAGAGCCAGAGGCATGATAGAGATAGAACAGGATCCTCTCAAGCGTATCTGAAGTGTAGTACAGTGTTGGCAGCCATGACTGATACTTCTTCTTTGTGCCATCAGCACTTAGGTTTGTTGCAGTTAAATATTGGGATTCCTGACTTGATGCCCTAACTTTTAAACCCGAGTCTGTCCATTACCATTGGTCTTTAGGTTACATTAGATAAACTTAATTATTCCCATGGGGAAATTCAAAATTTAGAGCGTTTCGGTCCTGATTTTTCATGTGTGACTTTTGTTTGCATGTTTTTGGTTTTGTTGATTCGGTCTTATCTTTTTGTGGATGGCCATTTTTTTTGTTCTTTTGTTGTTGTCATCCCAAGCTCCGATAAAAGGGTAGGCATCTGGAGAGGCATCCAGTCATAAAAATCACGCAGAAACCTCTCATCTAATCAAAAAAAAGTAGTGAACCCGTATTAAAATGGGAAGAGCTGCAGAAGAAGCTTTTTTACTATGTTCTGTATTTCATTTTTTTTTCGATTTTACTATTTTTTAAAATGTGTATTTTTCAAAATTTGTGTTGAGAATAATGTTAAAAATTAGGCTGAGTTACTTGAAAATAATTTAAAAAGACTTTCAAACAATTGTTTTAAATAAACAAGCAGAATTACACAGAAATCAAGCATCAAGACAGAGCTAAGCTAAAAATGAGACACCAACAGCAAGAAGAAGACGGTTGCCAGGTGCATGTGGGGTGTAACAGGCAGTTTGTGCCTTTCCCTAGTCCTAACAAGGGCAGAATGCCTGCATCAGTAATACCAGCCAATGGTTCATAGGGAAGGGAGCGCCTGGCTCGGAGGACCAGATAAACTGTGCGGCGAGGAGCCAACCGTACTTAAAAAGCCATGACGGGAGAAAGGCAAGAAGAAGAGACAAGAGCACCAGATCAGAAGGAGACTCCAAAAAAGCAAGAGGGAAACCTGCACTACCCACTGAAGGAGGTCAGGTGAACTGGAGATCATTTAAGGAAGAATCATTTTCCTTTTCTCCTGGGTGTGGTGAAATTATTTGGCAGAGGACCTGAGAGGCCAGCATAAGGGACTGTGTAGGATAAGAGTTTCCCAGGACGTGAGGTGCGGCCTGGTGCATCCTTCACAATAATAGACTGTAAAGGATCCCACATAACTCTGGATATGTAAAGGACTCTGATTTCATGAATTCTTTTCTCACAATTGTTACTGGTGTATTAGCGGTGTATTTCATAATCGTAATTCATGTGGGGGTGGAAGCGCAGCACTGCAGTACAGTACTAAGTGTACTGGGGATTTGTTTGTTTGGTACACTTACCTATTTACTACATAATAGCAATTCTCGTTTAACTCAACATTTGCTTTTGCTGGTGTGCTTTTGTACTTGTGGTGGTCTAACAGGGAAGTAGTGTTGGTCGTTCACACCCCGGATCATTTCTTTATTTTTTTTCTCTCTTTGCTGCTGCTGCATTATAATCGTGTCAGCTCGGGAAGCGGTACAAACAACACATCTTCATCCATGAATGTAGCTCAAAGAACATTAAACATTAGAAAGTAAAGAAAATCACGAACAGTTTATATAAAGCAGTAGCAGAAGAGAATCCAAATGTGCAGCTTAACCAGACCAAGGTGGCTCTTGGCTGAATAACTGTGATCTGCTATTCCTGTTCCTGACTCGGGTGAGCCGTAAAGAAAGAGATAAAGAGAAACACAGGCGAGTGGCCCATTTGTCTTTTATGAATTCAGCCGAGTCCTCACTCTAGTTAGTTATTTATGACCCTCGCACAGCGCATATCCCGAGGCCTTGCAAGCTGTTTATTGTATATTTACAGAAGTACGAATTGCAAGAAAAGACTTTGAAGTTCAAAGCTTTGTCATTTACAACTGTTAATCATGTCTAACCAGTGGTGAGCAGCTTATTTCTCTCATTTTCTTATCTCCAACAAATGTTACAAAAGCCCTCACATCTGAATCCGTACTAAACAAATGAATGATATCTTCTGCTGCTCAATAACAAGAATGCTTAGTGTTTTCCAAAAAAACAGACATCTTGTGAGACGGGCAGACTTGACTCTTGCCAGGTTTGACCCTCAGACTTCTCCTCGAGACCCTCCAGCCATTCTGTGTGTTTGTTGAATTCCACCAGCAGCACACCTGATTAGGTAGTGATGAACTGAACCAGGTGTGCTACTGGCGCAGATACTGGGAGCATTGGATTGGGAGCCATGGCTGAGCTAGCACACTTTGACCGACATAAAAATATAAAGAACGGAATGGGGGAGGCAGAGGGGGCTTCAATTCAGAAATCCAAATTCACTTTTATGCACTGCTCTCATTTTCCAGTAGTATTTATTTAACAATATTTTACCAAAAAATGCACGTTTTGGACATTGTGAGCATACAGCAAGGTAACTGACTTGCGGAATATGCAACGTGATTAACTTGAGACTTTTCCGTGGACGTTTTCATACCAATTGCTGTTCTTCTGCGTTTGCCCCCACTGAAGTCCATTGTATCACAAAGTGTGTTATCTCCATTTTCCAAGAAAATTCTACCATCACTTCACTTGACACATTTCATTACTTGAGTAACTCGACATTTTTTTTTTCATGGATGTGCTCGTTCTTGTTCAGCATTGGCCTCTGCTGAGTCTCAATTCAAGCCCATTATATCAGAAATTTTGTGGTGTCAGTTGGCCAGGAGAACAGCAGATATTTCTTGGCCACCATCACCGACAGATTTTTAAAAAGATCTTTTTTGGACATAGTATTCATGGTGTGCATGAGTGGGCCCTGAGATAGACTGGCATCCAACCCAGGACTGTTTCCTACCTTGTGCCCACTACTGCTCTGTCCTCAATAGTATAATTGAGTTTATTTGGATGAGACATTGGGATTTTGATGTCAAACTTGAGAAATCTGCATTGAGTGTCTTTATCTGGACATCCTGACGGTGTATTGGACATTGGCATTAAAATGATGTCCCGTGCACAAACCGACTGTTTCAGTGGCTGCCGTGGCATTCAGGAACCTTTATTTAGTTGGCTTGCAGGTTAAATGACATTCCCTACGCTGACATGTCTCACCTGGCAGTGACCCTGTGACCAAGTTTCAGCTTTGGCTCTACTGCTCTTGTCAGCCCTGTTGCTTTTCTCTTGTGGTTGAACTTGAGTTTCAGCAGCTGCTGCCCCCTTTCCAAAGAGTGGCAAAGAAAGCCTCGCAAAAGAGGAATCCCAGGACTCCAAATGACCACTAGGGGTATTGGCAGTCAGTAGGTGACTTGGTCATACCCTGGCACATTTTGTAACAGCCTCACTCACTTCAAAGCCTGGGTTTCAATTGTCTTCCCCATTTGTCCTCTGCTCCTGGACTTTCTCCAGGCCACAGCCTGCAGTTTAGCCCCATTTGGACATGATGGACTCTCCTTCCCTCCATTCATTCTTCTTAGGCCTGACTTTATAGACTGCTCTTCCTGCACCACTAGATTAGATCCAGTCCCTCCTGACTGAGCCTAGGTTCTCGACATTCTACTAACCTCGTCTGATGCTTTTTTCAGAACCCACCTTCTCCTTCCTTCAAAACCTACAAGTCAGTCTGAGCTGCAGCCAAGAGCCCTGGGATGAGCCTTACCATCCCTGGTTACCAAATCTTTCAGCTATCAGGAAGGTTGTTTTATGAAGAATTTCTGAGCTGCATGACATACCAGTTGGTTATGGAAAATATTGATTTTGTGGAAGGTTTGTCACCCCTCAGTAATCTGCTTTCGTTGGCCTGGACATGTGGTAACTGCACCTAAAATGTCCAGAGAGCATATGCACCTATGGAGTCTCCCACACCCTGGGGTTCCATCTATTGTCACAACACCCCTGGTAACTGACTGTACATTCAATCAGTGTACTGAGTAGGTGAAGGATACGCGTATTAACAACTACATGAAGCCAAAAGTCCTTACTGTAAAGTCACCCCATTCGGGTGTGGGAGGTGTACCATGGGGACATCCCAGGTAAAGTTCCATTCACTTATTTAAACTTGAATTCAGCTGCAGGAAGCACAAGATGGGAACAAGCCCAGGATGGGGTTGGGAGACCCGCTATGGTGTCTTCACAGGTGACAGAGAAGATCATTTCATAGGCGAGAAATCTCTCTGAAGAAACAAATTCCTTCCACTCTTCCTCATCATTCACTATATGGATCTGAAGCGTGACAAAAGTGCCTTCTGTTGAGCTCCTCTACGCCACATGTAACGTTTCTGCAGGTCAGTTATGTAAAGCACTGCTGTTGAGGACAGTACCTTCTAAAAATGAAGCCTCTGTTTTATTACATTTTCTGTGTGCTCATGAAGCAGTAATGGGTCCCGTGTCACTCACTCATTTAAAGGATGAACATTTCAGAAAGCAAGCTCACCAGTCTGAAATGGGGCACCGTTAACATCTCCAGCATCCCAATCGGGCAGGATCTGCAATACAAAGAGCTGCACTTTCACCCTGGCATCCCCTGCAGAGATCTTGTCATCAAGATCATGGCTTTGAAGTCTGACTGTCTTATTAAAGTATTAATGAAGAATAAAGGCAAACAATTCATGAGCAATCAAGGAGCCTGCCATTCCTTGTTAAGCTGTGTGAAACCCAAGGGGAGAGCAGACGCGGCAGCACATAGGCAGGAGAAGAGCCGCGACAAGAAACCCGGCCAATGTTTGAGGGGAATCAGAATCCAAGCACATTTTGTTAGAATTAAGGCCAAGCACCTTCATTTTTTAATATTAAAATACTTGAGCAATTTCATAATCAGAATGCTGTGAACCATGAAAATTCTTATTGTCTCTTCCACAGCAAAACAAAGATGCTGAAGAAGAACAGGGGTGCTCTTGATGCTTCTTTTTACTGCTAATGGTGGTCTTTCTTCCTTTTAAGGTTACAGTATAAGGGGGGGTGCACTTATTACTATTAGCACAGGTGCCACTGGCTGGGAAGTAATATAAGAGAAAGCTCAAACGTCATGTAGCTGCAGAGGCAGTGGGGCTCAGTTATCTTTCACCGTCAAGTCCCACTTTGCAAGTCCCTGTGTTTGGTTTTCTGCCTTTTCTGGTTATGGGCTGCCGCTCTTTTGGATTGTGGTTTGGAGGTCTCAGCAAATGAGTGGAGTCTAATCTTTAGAGAATTCACAATTCACATTCAGAATTTTAGTTTGGTCTGTGGAATATGGGTTGGAGATGGTGGCACTGACCAGAAAGCCGGAGACAGAGCTGGAGGTGGCAGAGTTAAAGGTGTTAAGATTTGCATTTGGTGTGACGAGGATGGATAGGATTAGAAAGGACATTAGAGGGTCAGCTCAAGTTGGACGGTTGGGAGACAAAGTCAGAGAGGCGAGATTGCATTGGTTTGGACATGTGCAGAGGAGAGATGCTGGGTATATTGGGATAAGGATGCTAAGGATAGAGCTGCCTGGCAAGAGGAAAAGAGGAAGGCCTAAGAGAAGGTTTATGGATGTGGTGAGAGAGGACATGCAGGTGATGGGTGTGACAGAGCAAGATGAAGAGGACAGAAAGATATGGAAGAAGATGATCTGCTGTGGCAACCCCTAACGGGAGCAGCCGAGAGAAGAAGAAGAAGAAGAAGAATTAAGAAGTTAGAGTTGTGTTTCTCTTTTCATGTTTGTTTCTTAATTTGGTCAGTTTAATTGCCTATTTAGATGAGGGTTAGACTTGTTTTTTGGATTAATAATTTCATATACTTTTTTTGTTAATTCCAGTTAATTTTTTTTTCTTTGTTATTTTGAAATTGGATTACTTTATTATTTTGCATATAAGAGTGCAGTGAAATTCTTAATTACATGTGCTTATTAATATGCAACACATCAGCACTGTCCAACACCATGAGAAGTGTAGTTTGCTCCAATTTTAAAAACACCTGTACATGTCGGAGGTTTAATGCCTGATTAGTCTCTTGAGGTTGGGTCTCACACGGCTCCTTGCTGATACTTCGGTCCCAATACTGTCTATCTGGCGAGGTGGCCTGTCTAAAGTGCTCCTTTGTCAGGCTTCTCTTCTGTGATGCCCCAGGCCTGCGGCCAAAAGTCACCTTCCTATGTCCATCACATCGATAATCAAGACATGATAGGCCGGGGCAAGTGAGGCAGACAACCAAGACAGAGTTTATCAAAATCAGGACAATTAAACGTGCTTCCAGACATGTGCATAGATCCAATAAATAGTTAATAAATTCCTTAAAATACAATCTGTGCTTTCAAACCAAAACAATGTCTTGGAGTGATTTGCAAAATAAAATCCCAGTAAATTAAAAAAAAACATTTATTTTAAAACATTTATTCTTTTAAAAGACACTATTCTCTTTTAGGACGTCTGATTGGCTTCACCTTGCACAGCCTGGCCTTTCCTGATCCACCATGGACCACAAACTGCCACCTCAGTCAGTCTCCATCACTCCTTCTCCAGGGCGTCCTGCCCTCTCACTGGATGCCACCTGCTCCCCGGTCTACACTTGTTCCCGTGGCCTCTCTCCGTTCATGTGTGCTCCCTTCCATTTTTCAGCCCACCAACTCTTCGCTCGGTCCTGCTCTTGTTACAAGTGCTCAACAGTGCCAGATAAAAGCACAAAATGTTTTCTTGATTTGATATAGACTCAAGTCAAATGTGCAGATAGTAGAAATAACAGCAGCCCACCACTCAGAGTCCTAAATGCAGGGAGGGCCTGGGATCGAACTGGCAACGTCTTGATTACGATGGTGCAGTTCTTACCCCTGCACCAGTAAAGCAGATATTTGTGAGACCGCTGCATTTCCACTGTGCAAGATTGATATTTGGTTTTCAGTTTTCACACATTGACAGCAACATGTAAATTGAGCAATTTCTTTTTTTTCAGTTTTATTCTTGAGCAAAAGCATACATTTACAGGTTGTTGTAGATACGTAACACACATGAAATGTATGTATTTCAAATAATGACATGTTATTTTCCTATACAATTCCAGCTGCCTCACTCCCATATCAATAGACTTCAACTGTGAGAATTTTATGTCTGACTTCAGATGACTTGGTGGGTGATGGGATAGCAGGCTGCCTGCCTGAGGCCAATTGGTACATTTTGCAAAACAAAAGTGCTATTGGCACGCAAATAACACAGTCATGAGGAAATAGCCCAACATTACAAATATTTTCGCAGGCTTCAGGGATTCTAGTGTTAAACAAATTAACCCAAAATCTGAGATCTAAATTCTTTGTACAGAGCCAAAATTCAAATAACTTAATAGCAAATACAATTTGCCAGAAACCACTAAACTAAACACAATATAAAGTGCAAACAGGAGCAGAAGCACACACCACAAGTTAATGTCAGGGCAATGATGCAGTGGATTAGAGAGCCTCAAATGGTCCTGAGGTGCTACAGCATTGGAGGCCTGTTCTCTAATTAAGCTCTCACTCCACCATTAACAGGCAATACAACACTCAGCAAGACACACAAGGGAATAACTGGAGCAACAAAAGCAACTGGGCTTACATAACAAAGCAATGAACAAAAACAAGCAATTTTAGAAGAACTAAATAACATAAACCCGGGGTGAGAGCCACAGCAGACACACTACTCACAAAGAAGAAAAGCAAAGAAATGGGCCTGAAAAACAACGAGAGGTCATCGGCTCCACAAATTACGGTCAAAGGAGATGCTGTTTGTTCAAAAGCTGCCACCTACTGATTTCTACATGAGTACAGCTGTGGATCCCCACTTCAAATCCATATAGCGAATGACGAGCGGTTAGCATCAATCTAAGTCGTGGTGCGCAATGGCACCTATCAAGACAAGGTACATTTAGCCATAAAATGTTTACAATTCTCTAGTAGACAAGATGTCTTTACAGGACACACGAAGGAATGCTTTGACATTTTCCAGGGCAAATAAAATCAAAAAGGAAGTGTTGACAGTTCAGAATCATCCAGCCTGGCAGCCATGTGGAACCTGTTTGTTTGAGTGGGAGAAAAATGCATCAGGAAAACAGAGGAACTAAGAGGAGGGTCCTGCTGCCATCACAGAAAGAGTCTCAGAGGCAAAAGGATTTGTCAGAAAATAATATTCGGTGCTGAGACGTATCCCAGCCACCCCTAAACGGGACACCGACGCTTATCATGGTGACAACACTAAAAGAAATGCCCAGTATACCAGGAGAGAGCAAACAGGGTGCGCGCAGCAGGGACCACCCATGATCAGGGTGCCAGACCATCATCATCACACACTTGAGTTAAGAATAAAATAAAACTATTAAAAATGCAACAACAACAAAGAATAATAATAGAATACAGTAATAATAATAATAATAATAATAATACAACGCCTTTACAAAACTCAAGACTGTGCATAAGAAACAAAAGAAAACATACACAGACAGTAACATAAATACTAAATAAAACATCCTGCAGATATGAAAAAGGAAAGAGCAAAACAATCTATAAAAGTAAAAGGTTACGGTGTGTCTGTCTGTCCGTCACACAACTACTCACACACTAGAGGGGCCAGGACCTTGATCTTGGTCTTAATGAGAAGCCTAGGAGCTGAGAAGTTCTGAACATTCAAAAAATGTCATATAGCAACAATCTGGTGGCCATAAAGGACATCAAAGTGACCTGTGGTCGTGTGTCTAAATTACATTAGTTAAAAAACCATGTGATAACCACCATAGTGAAAGAAAGGAGAAGAAGAGCAGCAACATCTGCTAAATATCAAGCAAATCACAGATTGCAGTAAGAATAAGAAGACAAGATCTTGAAGTACATCACTGCAAAAAATGCATATATAAAAACTAGACAAAAAAAAAACTTTACATAGGAGTTCATTAGCATAATAATTTGCCAATGGGGTTAGCAAAATTTACTTGACAAGATTTATTAAACTAAGCTGAATAATCATCAATACAGATTTTTTAATAATAAAGTCAATAATCTTTACAATAATGAAAACATGAAAAAATACTTTTTACTTGCTGAAATTTCATTTTTTCAGTGTAGATAAGCAAGAAGTAATCCTAGGACATCTTGAGGAACTGAAAGAAATAACTGTTTAGAAAACATAAGAAGTTTTTACAATTCCATATCTTTAACCTAACCAACCTTCAAGTGAGTGCACCGCCTGGAGCGACATTCATAAGACAGGCATATCAGGCCCACTTCTGCTGCTGACATCATGGGGATTAAGCCTGCAGAAGTGCTGGGAGCTGCGTAATTTCTCAAGGCTGTTTTTTGCAGATCAGACTCTTTATTGCCTGTCCTAATCTGAAATGTTTCCATCACTTGAAATGAATGCCTCACAAGAGCTGAGACTGAAACATGGCTGATAAATTCTCTGCAGCTCTTAAGGTGAATGCTGCTCAGCTACAACAGCCCAGTTGCCGTATTGGAAGTCTGTATATCTTGATCTGTTTTCCACTTAAGCACAGGTCCTACTTCGTGATTGGTGTAGGGGTGATCATGAACCCCAGTCTACACTGTAGAGAGCTCTGGATGTGGCAGCAAGAGTCCAAAGTGAGATCATATCACTCCAGCTCTTAAATCGCTACACTGGCTTCCAGGTAAGTTTAGAGCTGATGTCAAATAAAAATCCTACTTTTGACCAATAAAGTTGTAAATGGCTTAAGGATGTTCTTTTGTAGACCACCTTTCTGCTATGAACATCCTCCCAAAATTTATATTTACTTTGTCCCTTGCAGTTAATTGAATGGTCTCGTGGTTTGAAGAGTTTCTCTGGTGATTCTTCTGTGTTTTTGTGTTAGTCTCGATTTTTTTGGACCTTTTACTCTTTTTGACTTTGCCTACTGAATTATGTAGTGGACCTTGCTTGCCTCTGAATTACCTTCGCCTTTTCAGGCAACTCCTTTTGTCCCTTGTGTTCCAGTGCAAATTTTTTTTTTTATTAATAAAGATACTGTGTGGCCCTTTTCATTACTAGCTGGTGTTTGACAGTTCCACCATGATGTGCATTTGGAGTGCTATTGAGAATCTTTGCGCTTAGGAACTCTAAACATAACAACAGAAATAATCCCTTAGTTCAAAAGCCCTTTTTTATTTTTAGGATTACCAGTGAAGATTATTTATATTCAATTACTGAACTATTAAGGCTGATGGTGTAGCCGATCGTTTCCAGACTTTGTGTGGCTATCATCATAACCAAGTGCTGCTGTCCCTACTCCCATTGTCTTCTCATGTCCACCTGGTGGCCCTTGTCATCATAGTTAGTCTGCATAGCCTCAGAATTGAATGATTGGATTAAACGTCATCCCCCTGTAGCACTCTCTGGGTTTGCATCCTTCCACGACTGCACTATTCCACAAAGACCAGGGATGCCGGCTGACCAGATGGCCTACAGGCTGTCAGGTAAATGTTGATATTCGTTTTCCTGTGGGTCATCGCAAGTTTCTTTTCTGCAGGGATCTTAATAAACTGACTGAGTGGTCAGAAGGAGTTGTACAGAAAGCTGGTGGAATATTGAGAACACTGGTGCATCCCAAAAATAGAACTTTAGTTTATATGAACCATCATGAGATGAAAGAACCAACATGTAAAACTACAAAAATGGGCTTGATTCTCATCTAGTCTATGTGGTGTCTGCATGTTCTCCCTTCATTCCATGGCCCTGTTTTCATCTCAAAATGCTTTGTTAATTGTCAACTGTAAACTGTGCCAGTAACTGAATGCTTTCTCTGATCCAGTTCTGGCATCCCAAGCCCTGTAATGGAAACACCAGGTTCAGAAAGTGAATGGCTGGATAGATACTTATTAAATGACCATAACCAGCTCTCAAGACCTAACTAAACAGGTTCAGTTTTCTTGGCAGAAAGTAAAGAGCGTCTCTTAACTAACACAAATCTCTTCCTCCTCCTATGGTTTCTCTTTTTTCTCACTTCAAATGTCACAAAGAATCCAACCTCAACTTATCATCTGCCCAAGACTGATCTCTACAAGCAAACTCCCAGCTCCTACATTTGGCTACTCACATTGTCAATACATCCCTCCCCAGCTAATGTAGAGGTCTTTAGTGTTTAACGAAATAAACAAAAAAATTAGACTTAATAAATTAAATCATGTTAATAGAATATATTTTAAGTCTGCCTTTTGCCCAGTGATTACAGCCAAAAGGAGTTAAAAACACAAAAAAGTCTCCTGTGTAGGCTAATATTGCAGATATATAAAACTCAAAGTGGTGGAAACCAAAATAAATAAATATTAATAATAATAGTAATAAAGATGACAAAACCGAGTAAGAACACAAACTAAACTTAAGGCTAGGAATAAAAATAGTAAATTCTACACTGCAGTGCATTTGGGAATTTACAAATCAAAAGAAGACAGCACTGCCTTGAGTGAAAGCAGCTGTAGGCCCAGCAGCCTCAGAGCAGTCACTCATCGTCCAACCCGCTATATCCTAACACAGGGTCACGGGGGTCTGCTGGAGCCAATCCCAGGGCACAAGGCAGGAAACAAACCCCAGGCAGGGTGCCAGCCCACCTCACTAGGGGCAATTTAGAATTGTCAATGCACCTAACCTGGATGTCTTTGGACTGTGGGAGGAAACCCACACAGACAAAGGGAGAACATGCAAACTCCATGCAGGGAGGAACCGGGAAGCGAACCCAGGTCTCCTTACTATGAGGCAGCAGCGCTACCACTGCGCCACCATGCTGCCATTCAGAGCAGTCAGGGCCTCGGTGAGCCTCACTGAACATTATGACCAGTTCTACGCCTGTCAGGATTTTGCAAGGTTTCCATTATTGCTGTCTACTCGTTGTGCTTTAACAGTGCCATTTAGCCCACCACAATGAGATCATTTCTGGTGTTCTTAGTGGTGGGTGTAGGTGCCGACACTGCTTCTCATAATAAGGACTTTTAAAAGAAACACAGTAAAACAATTTTGTTTTTTCCTTATTTGGATTACAATATAATCCCTTTTTGTTGCTTAGTGATAGGGACCTGAGTCTCTGAACTGAGTAGGAGCTCACAGGAATCAATGCAATGCTTTAGTTTTGTTTGTCTTCCTTTCAAAAATTAAGGAAAACATATTAAGTAATTACAACACAAACCCTGACTTAATCAGATTTAGCATGAAGAGATGCCGATGAAAGAAGAGAAGAAGCGGGACACATAGCTGGAGAAAAGAAAAGCTGCTCAGGAAGCAGCAAGCGCATCAACCTCTGAGCAAATGAATGCTAAACAGAGACAGAGTAAGTATGAAAACTAGGAATGCTCACGTCAAGTGTATTCACTGCACGTTATCGTACAGTGCACTGTTACAGGTAATAAAATGACTGACCATTGCTTTCTAATAAGTGTTTCATTTATTAAGAGTTTTGATTATTTATCATGTGTGCATTGACCTGTGTTGCAGTGTCCAGATAATAAATGGTCTAGCAGTCAATGTGCTAAATGGAAGAACAGTAAATATTAACTCCATAATGAAAAATAAAAGGGAATTTAAAAACAGAGCACCGAGCATTGCTGTGAACCTCAGACCTGGTGATCCACAGTGGTGGCAGGATTTTGTTCCAGCCAGTTATTTAATTAAAATAATGTTATAACTGCTAAATGAGGCACTGTTTTTTGCTCTAATTTATCTCCAAAGATATATAACAGGACTGGGAGAAAAAATGAAAAGAGAAAGGCTTCATAAAGGTCCTTCATGATGGTTTTCAAAATGATTAAAAAGCCATGTAAACAGCCAAATCCCCAGCCATGACAAGCCAATGCTACGCTTTGGTAGTCGTCCTCGGCCTTTGGGCCTTTCTAATGCTGGCAGGTTGGCTGCCCTAAAGATGAAAGCTCTTTAAGCAGTTTTAGTTATCCAGGGAATTTTAAGAACAGCAGAAACGTCTGATTGTGGTCTATGCTGTTCACTGAACGTGCCTGTCAAGGGGGGACAGGGACACAGGAATTGTGCAGGATGGCACAAGGTTAAGGGTTATGTCTTGCAGAAGACATCTATGATGAAAGCCACAGTAAGAAACAGTTAAGGACCGTTACATGACATTTTAGGAAGGTGAGGCCTGCGTGTAAAGCATCATGTGTCAGAAGACAAACAAGAAGGGGCACAACTGCGCAAAAGAGGGGGCTGTAACCAGAGTGGCAGCTGACACAGCAGGTACCGGGTATTCATGACCTGATGTTCAGATAAAGCATAATCTCTTGAAGAGGTGGCAAGAAGAAACAATGGTGTATTCTTATAAAGGGGTCAGATGGCGATATGTTGGGGGCCATTCAGGAGATGGCAGTAGATGGCACCATGCTGGAGAGGGCGTCTATCTTTTTCAGAATGTGTCTACATTGGAGACCAGCTGGTTTAAGCAATGGGAGTCCGGGGTATCAGGGGCAAAAGAAGGGCAAACTCTGACCCTAAAAGGATTTCATTACAAGTGACCCTGGCAGCGGGTTTAATCTTTCTTGATGCAGGGTACTTACTGGGGGGCATTGAGGGGGAGGAAGAGGCCAGGGTCATGAAACTGACAGAGTGAAACAGGAGGTAAGAAAAGGAGTTCTTGGTTGCACTTTTGTGGTTGGCAGGTAGGTGAGTCACTCCACCATGTCATTGAAGCAGCACGTTGATAGTGCTCTCTGTTGTATGGACCCCTCTCTTGTGTGCTTGAACTACTATGTACATGTTATATAGCTGAAATAAATGTACTGTGCAATCTTTTACATTTTTCCTCTCCCTTTATTCTCCTCCTCCTCTCCTTTTTCCTTCTCTCTTCCCCTCTCCTCAAAGCAACCTCTACCTCCTGATTGATTACATCAATATCCCACAGTACACATACTTTGCCTGAGGATGTCACCATGAAGGTGCCTCCAAATCATTAACAACGTGGAGTCTTGTCATTAAAGTTCAGGATGTTAGCCGTCTGCTGTATATTGGGGAGCAGCAGGGATTCTGGGCTGCTTGATGACTGAAGGCAGTGCACACACAGAAGTGTGAGAGACAGGAATGAGGGAGGGCTAATGTGTGTGTGCGTGTGTGTGTGTGGATGGAGAACAAGATGAAGGAGCTCTCAGAGTTAAGAGAGAAAGCATGTAAGAAGAGAGTAGAGACGGTAGTGGGATTTATTTCAGAGTTGTGTCTTGCAAAACCAAACAGCAGGCCAGGGAAGGCTTAATCACTGTTTTTAATTCCACTGTTTGGTTTAAAAACCAGTTTTGTGCTCTACTATGGTAAGTTATAGCAGTTAACAGATATACAGAATTCATGACTTCCAATTTCAAATCAATGGTTTAAAAACTGAAAGCCAGCAAAGTGACTGAAGAACTTTGTAAGTAATACTCGTAAGACGGAAAATGGCAAAAGGCAAAAGACAAAAAAGGAAATCGAAAGCTGTATAAACAATGATGGAAATGACAAAAACAAAGGCAAGCGATGGTTCATGAAAACCTATAATGACAATCATCAAAGCTCAATACGTAAAATGATCCCAACAATAACTTGAATTCTTTAGCCCTAACTATACAAACAAAATTATGACTAGATTTGTTTTACTGATTTAAACAAGAATCCTAAAACCAGGTTATTTGTGCCGCTATCTTATATGGTGTCAGGGTGATGACATCAGCAGGTCAGGTTGGGGAGCATGATCAGGGATCCTGTTTGGCAACCCCCCAGGCAGACATGCAGTCCAGTTCCACCCACTGGAAATGACCCTCTATCTGCCACAGCCAGGTGGTACGTGGGCATCCCCTTGGCCTGGTCCAGCCACGCAGGTCCTCAACAGTTAGGATCCTGTGAGCCAGATTACCCTCGGGGAATCGCGATACATGGCCGTAGTGCTGTAACTGATGCTCCCTCACAATGCAGGTAATGTGCCTCATTCCATGAGCAACCACTCATTCGACACAAACTCAAACCAATGGTACCCAAGGATTCTCCAAAGAGGCACAGCACCAAAGGAGTCCAGTCTTCATCTCAGGTCACTGGATAGCGTCTATATCTCGCAACCATATAGCAAGACAGGAAGCACCAGGACTCTAAAGACTTCATCCTTTTGTGTAGATATCGGGAGTGCCACACAACCCTTTCCAGCAACCTCATGACCCCCCCATGCTCTCCCAGTCCATTTACTGACTTCATAGTAAGAGTCACCATTAATGTCTGCCAAGGTAAGTAAACCTCTCGACAAGGTTGACACTCTCTACGCAAACAGACACACTGCTGATGGCTGTGCCCAAAAGGTCATTAAAGGCCTGGATCTTTGTTTTTATCCAGGACACTCGCAGGCCCATACGCTCAGATTTCTTGCTCAGTTTCTTGAGGGCCCAGATCAGAGCCTTCATAGACTCTGTGAAGATCTCAGCATTGTCAACAAAGTCAAGATCAGTGAATCTTTCTTCACCAACCACAGCCGCTGGACCCCACGACCTTTGCAAGCACTGAACAGATTAGGAGCAGAAACACACCCCTGATGACAGGGTTCTGCCTCCACTCTGCACAGCACTCACAGTACCAGTGTACAGGGCGGCCATGACATGATATCCAACAACCTCGAGGGGATCCCACTAAGTCTCAGGATGTGTCACAGGGCAGCTCGATCAACACAGAAACTGCTGATGAACCCTCAGTGCCAGGATTTGGTTGATGGTAGAGCTCTTAGGCATAAAATCAGACTGCATCAGTCGCTGGTAGGAGAATAAGTGATCACGGATCCTATTGAGGACAACTCTAGCAAGGACCTTACCCGGCACCGAGAGTAGTGTTATCCCCCTGTAGTTTTCACAATCCAGATGATCACCCTTCCCTTTCCAGATTTGGATGACAAATCCTATTTTCCAGTCTGTTGGGATGATGCCGGTCTCCCAAATGGAAGCAAAGATTGCTTGGCAATGCCAGGAGGACAGCCGTACCACCAGCCTGGAGAAGTGCACCCTGGATACCCCAGATCCCTGCAGCCTTCCCTCCCCTCAGCTGGTTCACCACCTGTGCAATCTCAGTGAGATTGGGTGGTTCACAGCTAATTGGAGGATCAGCCTCAAGAACCTTGGACCCAGAGATATCTAACATTCTAGCCAGAGGATCAGCTCTAAACAGCTTTTCAAAGTAGCCAGCCCAGCAGGTCACAACTGCAGTGTCATCCATAAGGCCGTTCCATCAGCTGCCCTGACTGCGACTCTCAGAGGAACAGATTTAGATGTGCGTAATGTTTCGATTCCTCTGTAAGCAGGCGTGGGTTGCTAAACCACAGATGGTGTGTCACTTGCTCACAGATTCCTCTAACAAACGCCTCTTTATCTGCCCTCAGAGCCCTTGCAGCCGTCCTTCTCAGTTCCTGGTACAGACCGGAGTTGCCATCAAGCCGTGCGCTGCGACTCCTCCCGATGATATCCAGAGTGCCCTGCGAGATAAAACATCTCCTTTTGGGAATACCGGTAACACCAACACAACTCTCAGCAACATTCTGGGTCTTGTTACGGAAGGTCTCCCACATCACATTAGGATTGGAAGTTGCACCCAAATCTGTAAGTTCCTCCCACAAATTGTGTGCAAACTCACCAGAAATAGCCTGATCTTGGAGTCTGGCCAGGTCCAGCCTCATTTTCCTAGTAGGTGGTAACCTACTGGACCTAAGATGGATTTTCAGAGTAGCAACAACAAGTCTGTGGTCAGAATTCACAAACTGGGCACTTCTGTAGACCCTGCAGTTTTGTAAGAGCCTCCAGCGTCTGTCCATGAGGATGAGATTGATCTCCTTCACCAGAACACCAGTATTGAAGTACCAAGTCCAACGATACTGCCCCTGACATTTTGCAAAGTCAAGGAACACGGAAGTCACTTTCACCACGGTCACTTGACCCATGGGAACTGAAGCAATCCTCATAGCCAGCTCTGACAGTGCCAATGGTTGCATTGAAATCAACTATGACCAGAGGAGTTGTGAATAAAATGTCTCCTTTGCCGAGACATCACTCACCGCGGTCGGAGCATACACTGAGACAACAGACAAGGCACCCAGGGAGTGCTGTAATCTGAGTTTCATAATACGCTTGTTGAAAAGAAGTAACATCGGACATTATCAGAAGGAGCTGATCCACTACAGCAACAGCTACTCCCTGAGTATGACAGACATCAGAGCGACCAGACTAATAAAAGATGTACCCACCTACAGAGATCTGGCCAGTCCCATGTCCGCGCACCTCAGAGAGTGCCACCACTGAAATGCGGAGCTTATGCAGCTCCTCCAAGAACAGAGGAAGATGCCAGAGAGACAAGACATTCCATGGGTCTACCTGAATGGGCCACCTTAAATTGGGACCCAGGTGCTGCCGTGCAGCAGATGATGCCTCGGCACCACACCAGTTCTCATCCCTGAGAGGCCTGACCCCATTGGCTCTCCGATGGTTTTCACTCGCTGAGGGCTTTCCCCCATCCTGTTGGCGGCTGCAGCAGAGCTACTCCCGCAGAGCTGAGTGAAGTTTTTTTTTTTTTTTACGGTGGCTGGAGTGCCAATCTTCCCACCAACCCCCATGATTTCCCTGTAAGTTGGAGGACCGCTTACAGGGTCGGATGCAGTTTAACGTCATACCCAGGACAATCAACATCATCAACATGACACCAACAAAAACAATAATCTATTTCTTGTATGACCCAAAATCACACAAACAATCCTTGACCCCCTAAGAAGACAAGGAAAAACCCCAAGAAAACTTTGCAGGGAAAAAAAAATGGAGGAAATCATGGGAAGAGCAATTCAAAGAGAATCCCCCCCACCACCCCAAATTATGCGGGGTATTTTGACAAACAGCGTGGTGGCACTCAAACAATACTCAAAAAACAAGAAAGGTCTTTAACAAAATGGCAGCATGTTGATGTCACTTTTGCGATGTTAAAGTAAATAATGAAACGATAACATAAGAAACAGATTCTCTCATGTCTGTGACTATACAGGCGCTGCCCCCTTAGCCACAGTTCTGATCCTTACCTGTAAAGTAGCAGCTGAGTGATCTGAAAGGCCCGACCGAAGAGCTTTGCAGGAGACGTTTTGGGCTTTGGAAGTCATGGTGGTCATGTTATGTGACATGCCTAAGCCAAAGAAAGCAGGTTTTAGAAAGCATGTTAAAGGTAAAAACTGAAGGTGAAATCCTTGTCGACGATAATTAATGACGTAACTAGAGGCGTATCATTTATTTTAACTTATAAATACAGCTGAGTGCCATTAGTATAAGAGGTTTCTGAAGTACATCACAATCTCTAAATGGCAATATCAGAATATATTAGAAGATCATTTAATAACAGAACAGGAAATTATGCCTTTGATTGATGAAGTTAATCTAACCATCTGACCCTTAGGCTGAGCCGCAATTTAAATTAGTGAAAAACTCTGTTATTGTACTTCATTGTTAACATCATCGAAAAAGACTACAAACCTGCAATCAAGTGGCCCTTATTTTATGTGCTCATTTATAAAAAAAATTAAAGTATAAAACTGGCATACAAGTGTGTTGGTGCGCATCAAGTAAATGGAGTTTACTGTCGGTTCCTGTTTGAGTAATTACAAGTGCAGTCTAATGCCTCCTCTTTGCAGAGAGTTCAATAACAATAACAGTTTGTTAAATGTGTTCAAACAGCCAGCGCTTGTCCTGAGAACAGAGCACTATATAAGAGTAATCCGAATTGACTAGATATGATTTAGTATACGGTGTATAGATTTAAACATCTAAGAAAATGAATGTCACGGAAGGGCAGTGCTGAAGGGTCACCAGAGCAGACTGTTACTGCACGCTTCCTCCTCAAATGAAAATCATTTGTTTTCATACACAATAAAGGCAAATCCATCATTGTAGTTGTCTTTGAAATGATATGTGAAATGATTAGATACATGAGCATACGGACATTTAATATTCTGAAGCTGTTTGGAGTGGACAGCTTTTTTGACGTCTTTTATATTTTTTTGTCCGTTGTTCACTTTCTTTCAGTTGCTTCTCTGGGCACATTTACTGGAACTCATTAGAAGAGGCTCATGTTTCACTTCAAAGATGATGGATTTCTAATTGCATTGAGAATTTTGCAAAGCTCCAAACAAGACACCCCCATCCCATTAACCCCCCCAACACAGCACAATAACTGCTGGATAATTAGATAATGTTTAAGGACACCAATCAAACAACCTCCTCAGAAAACAAGATGACTTGAGACAACTGCAGATGATAAAAATGTCCTTTAAAACAATGGCAGGTTCATTTGTTGTGATCAGATTTACTTAGCAGCATTAATAAATAGCAAAACAGCATGGCGGCCTCCCAGACTCTAAACTAGGAAAGGAATTAGTATGGTGAATTCCAGCTGTTCATTTACTGTATAACAAATGCTTCAACAAAGTCCTCAGGGACATTTCATCCAAACATGAACTAAGAACACATGGAATAAACTGCCAAGAAGTGTGGTGGGGATTAGAACTTGAGGGACCTTCAAAACCCATCTTGATATTATTTTAGATAAGTTAGGTGGAAAGGATTGGTCAGCTTTGTTGGACCGAATGGACCATTCTTGTGTTCTAATGTCCTTCTGAAAATTCAAGAACGTTCTTAAATATTTTTTTCAGATGTACCATAGGTTTCACAATGTTTTATAGAATATGTAGATGAATTCCAAATTGCATCTTAGATGTGGCTAATTAAATGCTGAGTCTCAGGGTCTCATTCAGATGTGTGGCATGGACCATTGAGGCAAACTCTCCTATGACAACGTCAACTTATTTTATTTTGTCATTTCTTTTGGATGTCCTTGATTTTAATCCTTCGAGTATAGCACAGATCCACTCGGTCGTGAATGGACATAGTGGATGATGAGCCTGACACTACTGTTGCACAAGACACTCGAACAACACCCAATGCAGATAGCTTAAGTTGAGCTGTCAGCCTTGAGGGGAGCACAGCCTCATCTCCAAAGTCATCACTGCATCCACCACAACAGCAATTCATCCCTCATTGTCATTGGCCTCACCAACTGGGTACAACATGCGACAGGAACACAACACAAAAGAATGTCCAGGACTGGAACATGTGATATTCGGGCTAAGAGAGGAAGTTACAATGGACTACATAGATTTTGCTTCCTGGGCACTTTCAAATGCATCTTATGGGTTTTGGCCTGTTGATCACAATAATTACCTTTAACTTTTCCTGTCACATACTGTTTAATCGCATTCACCTATTTTTCCGATTTCCTCCCATACTATTAGTATGCATAAACATTGACCACATCAACTCCAACTAGAACATCTGCATGATCTAAGAGGAGTGACACTGCTACTAGGAATGCAGTGGAGATACGCCAGGTACTGTTCTTTCATTCATGAATGGCACTGCCATGCTAAAGAGTCTCATTACATTACAAAGACCTTGCCAGGCTGAAAGATGTTTGAATGCAGGGCAGTAAAATGTGGCACATAAACCCTTTGTCGACCCAACAAGGATATTTTTGCCTCCTCTTCATATAAAACTTGATTGGACTGATGAACAAGGAAGGTGAAAGATTTTGATATTATAGACAGATGTTTCCACAAATAATAAATGCCAAGGTTAAGGAAGGCACTTTTGCTGGTCCACAAAACAGACATGTCATCAATGAATAAACTAGTTTGAAGATCTGTTAGTGGAGCCAGAGGGAATCACATACAAGATAATGTAGAATCTGCGGTGGGTTGGTGCCCTGCCCGGGATTGGTTCCTGCCTTGTGCCCTGTGTTGGCTGGGATTGGCTCCAGCAGACTCCCGTGATCCTGTAGTTAGGATTCAGCGGGTCGGAAAATAGATGGATGGATAATGTAGAATGTTGTTGAGAATTTTCTTGGCGAGCACCAAACTATGTCCAGCTCAGCCTGCTTCAAACATACAAAACAATGAAGTGCAACATGTCACTAAAGATTCACTTCCTGCTAATGTTGGTGCACTCAGTGACAAACATAGTAAAAAGTTTCACCAGGACATTGCAATGATGGAAAAGCAGTGTCAGGGCAAATGGAATCCATCAGTGCTGGGCGACTATTGCTGGACACTAAAACAAGTAGCATCAGATGTTGAGTAAAAACAAAAATCAACAAAACATTTTAGGTCAACTGAACTAATGCAATATGTCAGCATCATTAAGTGGTTAAACACATTAAATTCAATACAAGTTCATTTCAAATTTCTCCAAATTCCTAGACCGGGGTTGCCATGTCTGGTCCTGGAGGACCACTGTGGCTGCAGGTTTTCATTCTAACCCTTTTTTTTAATGAGTGCCCTGTTTGTGATTGTGATTTCATTTTAACTGAATTGCTTTTTTAAGATTTGTTCCCCTGAATTTCTTCATCGTTCCTCTGAATTACTTCATTTCTTTCTTTAAATGGCACCCAAACAGAAATGAAACGTGAAGTGAGTGAGCCAAGAGAAGACCAACTAAGTCAGGGCCTCACACTCCAACCAGTTTCACTCCAACCAGCTGCATAATGAGGTGCCAATTCTTGTAGTTAATTAAACCAGTTCTGTAATTTCATGGCTTGTTGCTGCTCGCCTTGTGTATTAGCAGACATTTCCAAAATTGCTGATTTTCACTGTTCTAAGAGCTCTGTTAAAATGTTTTGTGAACCTGAGCAGATCGACATTCCCGAGACCCTGGTCTCTCTTTATTTTCAGATATTGTACTTTAGACACCAGTTGTTTTGGCTCATTTTGTATCTCATTATTGTTTTGGCTGCTAATTAAGGAAAAAGAAACAATTAAGCGGTCTGAGTCTTCAAGAGCAAGTTCATTAAAATTAGTTCAAAAGAAGTTAATTAGCAGCAAAAACAGGTCACTCATTAACAAAAGGGTTACAATGAAAACCTGCAGCCACGATGGTCCTCCAGGACTGGAGTTGGCGACCCCTGTGCTAGAACATCAAAACAGCATAAATGAGAACAGGCCATTGAGCCCAACAAAGCTCACCAGTCCTTCCACTTAAATCCCCCAAGTGTCTGTGGTTCTCTGTGTAAAGAAAAAACCTTCCTAATGTTTGTGTGAAAGTTACCCTTAACCAGTTTCCAACTGTGTTCTTGCTGAACTCATTTTAAAGTAACAGTCTGTACTAATTCATTTTATAATTCATTTTACAATTTTAAACACTTCAATCATGTCTCCTCTTAATCTCCTTTTGCTTTAAAAATGAAAAGGCTCGGCTCTTTCAATCCTTCCTCATAACTCATAATCCTGCAGTAGCCTGGAGATCAAAACTGCACACAGTACTCTAGATGAGGCCTCACCATTGCATTATAAAGCCTGAGCATAACCTCCTTGGACTTTTACTCCACACAGCGTGCTACATAACCTAACATTCTGTTAGCCTTCTTAATGGCTTCTGAACACTAATGATATGTGATATATTTAATCTGAAATTACAACTTCTATTTGGCTTGAAACTGTCTATCATCACCATCACTAGAAATTATTTGGAAAGCAAAAGTTTTGAAAAAAATGAAATCATGTGAAGCATACGGAACATAAAAGAAGAATGTGATTAATGATCAACTGGAAGATGTAATACACCGCAGCCAACAAGAACCAGAACAGATGACAGCAACAGAGTCACTGCTTCTCAAATCTAAAACAAAGCAGGAACAGATAAACGGGGCTCACAGGAAGAACCTCTGAATAATTGGGGTCCAAGATTGGGTAGAAAATGGAAGCCATACTAAATAATTGCTGCGATTAGTTACCTACATTCTTGAAAATGCCACTATGGAAAACTAGGCAAATGAAAGAGCTCATTACTTACTGCCAGCTTAAATGGCTCCCAAGAATCGTCATTATTTGTCTCACTTTTTTTAAGGTGTTCCATTGGGTCAGAGAGTTAAATGCACTATTTTTGTGAACAGGACAATGTCAGAATTATTCCTTGTTTCAAGGCACACATAAAAGAACCTCTCAGTAGTAACTGTTCAATGTCCAACAAGACTGAAAGCGATGACTGCACATCCCACATGTCGGCAAATCTGAAGAAGCTAAAAAGACCAAAAAGAATCTTCTCACAATCGAAGTAAGTGAGAGGTGAGGGGGAAAGGAGAACATCTTATAACGGCACCAAGCAGCAGCCGTGCAAGTCTCACGTATTGTTTTACAGATCCAATTAGACTGCATGTGATGACCCAGTTTTAATAAAATTATAGAGAGCAATGAAGCTGATAAGATGTGTCACAAACGCCACAAAGAGCCATAGCAAGGTTTGGGGCAGCCACTCGTATATATTTGGTTTCCTGGCTGCAAATGCACAAAACCGATTCCAAAACAGAACTGGGGGAATAGGGAAAAGGTGGAGGCTTTTAAAGAGGAAGACAGGAAGTGAGGTCAAAGGGGTCTGGCTCATAAGGGTCTTCGACCATAAGCTTGAGCCCAGATGTGACATCACAAGGGCCGAAGCCGGCAAGGTCTTCTGCCATAGGCTCGGACCCTTAAGTGACGTCAAGAGAGCCAGATGGAATCTCCCGTGACTGGTCTGCAGGAAAGGGAGAAAAAGAGTCAGTGCACTCTGCCACATCCCGATCTGATTCGGAATTGCCCTTCCTGAAGCCCTTTAGCTGCCTTCCATGCGCACGTGTGTGACAGATGATACATTCCTCACACTGTGGCTCCAATGTTATTACTTTTAGCCCAATTGTGAATCAATGTTTAAGTACTGTATCATCATATATGTGAAGACTGTGGTGTCTGGCAAGGCAGACAGCCGAAACATGGTGATGATGAAAAAGACCAGGAGACAGAAAAAAACGCTGAAACAAAGTTAAGGAACAAGCTAGGGTCAAGTACTGGGAGTTAAAATGATTGTGCATGTAAACCAGTTCAGAAAACAAGAATGAAAGTCAAAATAATCCAAGCTACCAAAACATCAATCTTTATAGCGTCATGCTACTGACATCACAGGCTGCAACCTCCCACTGTCATGTAGTAGTAACAAAACATTTCAAAATGGCAGCGCACCATTAGGACAACAAATCGGTGGTGCATAAAGACAAAATATTTTAAACAAACTGAAAATTTACCACAGATAAGAAAACCAATAACAAAAATGAATTTCACATATTCAGAAGCAATCATGGAAATACAGGAAATGATCACTGAGTAAAATTAAAAACTTCATTTTCACCACAAAGTTTGGGTATGGCATTAATAATATTGAATACTTTTGCATATTTTAGCAGTTACCAACTTGTTTCATCTTACTTTGCTTATCATTCAGCTCTGTTGTGATGTAAGATTTTGCATATAACTTGATAAATATTTTGTATGTCTTTATTTGTAATTTATTTTTAATTTAGGCAAAGCAATGTAATTTAGTGTTTACCCCCCCACACCTTAGGAATGGGTCTCTTTGAATTTTATGACAGAGTTGGGGGAGGATGAGTATTTCCCTGCTAAAGTCTTTCAACACCCGCAAGGAAGCCAGGTTACCTTAACATTTGGTTGGGGGGGCAGGTGTTAATGTTCTATTTCCCCCATTGGTCTGGCTGTTTGGAATTGGCTTGTCTCAGAGGCCTTTAAGTACCATGATGTCCTATTGGCTCTAGGGGTTGGACAGAGAATCTATAAATCTGCTTGCTCAACCACATTCTCTCTCTCTCTAACCTGTGATGATGAAGACAACAAAATGAAGAGCACAGCTCAGCAGACATATTGAAAAGGCTTAAGGCCTGTTCTGAAGAAAGCTGAGCACCAATGATGCCTTAACTAGAGACATTTTAAGTAACGACAAGTCTGTGTGCCGCCTGTATTACTCTACCAAGATAAAACAAGCTCTTTAGCGCATATGTCAGTTTGGTCCTCCAATGCACCAGGACCCTAGCAGAGGTTATCCAATGTGGATAGCCCAAGGTATTGCGATGTGGGAAATGGACATTGGATGGAGGGGTTTGGGCCTGCTCTTGCCTGGTTAAGGTTTGAAGTCCCCCGAGGGTATTTTAGCACATCTGTTGATGCCACAGAGCAGCTGTTCCATGACCATCTGGTCCATCTGCTGTTGGTGTGGCACCCAACATGACTGGTCCATCAGTGGTAGGACTTCTTGGCATTGATGATGGAGTCTGCCACTAAGGACAACCTTCTTCTTGCTCAGGCCTTTTGTGTGCTGCCTTCTTATGTTATGTTTCTAAAATGAGTAGGCCTGATTTTTATATTTTTCAATGCATCTGAAATATTTTAAGAAGTCTTTCTTTTAAAATAACTGGCTGCAATTATACTGTTACTCATTTGGAGCACAAAGATGCCACAGAACAAAAAAATGATTTTGTTTGGGACCATAAAAGAGAAAAAAGGCACACTGATCATTGTGAGTGATATTGTTGGGCATGTTTTGGAGCCATCCCACCTCAGGTCATTTGTAGGAAATTCTTTGCTAATTTTTCAGACAGTTTTGGACAAACAATAATGATTAATGTTATTATCAGGCTTTTAAATTGATTTTTTTTCCAAATGTTCCTTGGCCTGTATAAATGATTTGAATTTGGTTTTCAGGGTTTCTGAGGCACATTCATCTTTAGAAAGTAATTGTATTTCCCCCCCAAGGCACTGCCTTGTATTCCTTGTGGGCCCTGCCATGTTGGAGGCTGAACACTGGGATGCAAGGCCCCATAGCTGGAAGGTGATTCCTGAAGGTGACACAAAATTTTAAAAAGCTGACAGCAGGCAAACTAAATTATCTAAGAGCTCATATTGTGAGTTTTGAATTTCCAGGTTATGACATTTTGTTGGCCCGCTGATTAAGATTTACAGCTTGTGTTACTTTGGCTCTGGTTGCGTGTGAGCTTTTTTGGCTTACGGCTTCCCGCAGTGTTCACTGACCACAATTCTGTCTACATGTCCTGAGCTTTGTTATTTAATTACTGTCTTCCCTTTTATGACCACTGCGTGAATTCTGACTCGTCCATGCCATTGCCTGCTTCTATTTTTTTTTCCACACTTCTGTTGCAAACAGTACGCCCAAACCACCAGAGTGTTGTTTGGGTTGACAGCTACGAGGTGTGGCAGAAAAGTAATGAGACTGGCAACACTGAAAGCGATCTGGCAACGCTGCGCTGTTGTCCTTGATAGAGCACGTGTATCAGTACTCTCCCATAGCTCAGTGCGAGTTTCAACTCCTTCCGTTAACTACGTGATTTTTGTGACTGCTATTAGCGAAGTTGTGTTTTTGGTTGAGCGTCACGCAAAATGGAACAGCGGAATTTGGAGCAACGTTGTGCCATTAAATTTTGTGTTAAGCTTGGAGAATCGGCAAGTGTGACGTTTGAAAATTTAAAATAGGCCTATGGGGAACATTCTTTGTCCCGAGCTCAAGTTTTTCGCTGGCACAAATCATTTTTGGAAGGCAGAAAACACGTTGAAGATGAACACCATTCAGGGAGGCCTTCAACTTCGAAAACCAATGAAAACATCGAACGTGTGAACACTCTTGTGAGTTTAGACCGTCGTTTAACATTAAGAATGTTGAGTGAACAATTAAATTTGAACAGATTTACCGTTCATCAAATTTTGACTGAACATTTGCACATGCAAAAGGTCTGTGCCAAAATGGTGCCGAAAAACCTCACAATTGAGCAGAAGGACAATCGAAAAAACAAGTGTCTTGATCTTCTTGACAGAATCGCTAATGAGCAAGATTTCTTTAGTCGTGTGATCACAGGTGATGAATCATGGATTTTTGAATACGATCCTGAGACCAAGAGGCAAAGCAGGAGTGGCACACTGCAAACTCTCCTCGACCAAAGAAAGCTCGAATGAGCAAATCGAAGATCAAATCAATGCTGATTTGTTTTTTTGACAAAAGGGGAATCGTCCACAAAGAATTTGTTCCTCCAGGACAAACTGTCAACCAAGTTTTTTATAAAGACGTCATTGAAAGGCTCAGAAAAAGGGTCATTTGCGTGAGACCAGACATTGCAGACAAATGGAATCTCCATCATGACAATGCCCCATGTCACACTGCCCTCTCCATAACAGAATTTTTGACCTCAAAAGGCATTCCTGTGGTTCCCCAGCCCCCTTATTCACCTGACTTCAGTCCGTGTGACTTTTTCCTTTTTCCTAAACTGAAAAATGTCCTCAAAGGACGTCATTTCGGGACTTTAGAAAACATCCAAAGAGTGTAACGGACATGCTGAAGACCATACCGGTTGAAGACTTCCAGCGCTGCTACCAACAGTGGGAACAACGTCTCCATCGGTGTGTAGCTGCCCAAGGGAACTACTTTCAAGGGGATAACATTGATGTTTGAAAAAAATAAAAACTTTGGTAAATAAAAAATAAGTCTCATTACTTTTCTGCCACACCTCGTATTTGGAATTACTGCATCACGATGATAACAACTGCTTTTCTATCTGTTTGTCTTTTGTTGGTCAACAGAAAAAATTCTAACCTACATAATACCATAACACAATGGGAATAGAGGTCCTATTTGAGATGGGTCCAGCTGCAGACTTCCGCACCTCCCCAATTCAGTAGCTCTCCTGGACAGCCAGTTGGATTGCAGCTTTATGTCACATGGTTTACTTGACTTGAATCAGCTAACTCTCCCCCAACCCTAATGTTAACCATAGTGTAACTAGGTGTTATCACTGACGTACTGTATATTATACAGTAAAGCAACAACCTGTTCAGTGGAATGGAGCTCTGGAGGCCCACAGTTAGTTAATTGGTCTATTTCACATGAAATTAAAAAATACAGTATATAAAATTTAAATTTTTCAAAGCAGCAGTCCAAAAACACCTTAGACTCCAGCAGCCATTTAATAATAACATTCTCAAATAATGTTAAAGCAGTGTTAGCTGTTGGCCATTTTTTCCATGATAACTTGAGTTAAGTATCTGGATGGACAGGGCGGTGGTGTCTGATCTGTTTTAAACCAGATGTGGAGTGCTACTGACATGTCATTTACTCATTGGAACTGCAATCAATAATTTAAAAGTATGTACAAGTAAACAGCCATCAGGCTAGAGGCCTTCTCTTTCAAACCTCCATTTTAGGGTGTCTTCTGACCTTCAATGTTTCACCTTGAGGCCTTTCAGATTGCGGCACTGGCCACACCCAACTGCCCACTTGGATGTGAGACCATCACTGGAAGGCACAGTGCAATTCCTTGCAAGTCAAGAGAACTTTAGAGGGCGCAGAGATCAACCAGAAGTTTCCCAATTTCCCGGATTACTTTAAAATTTGATTCTTTATATGTATACAAGTGTGACGTCAAATGAAGCTGGAAATGTCTTGTGCTTTTCAAAACTCGCTTTGACTGCTGCAGCCCATCATCATCTCTTGGCCTTTAATCCGTGCATTTGGGGTTATCTCTCCTCCGCAGCACTTCTGTCAGGATCTTTGTGCTTCACTTCTGACGGCTCGGTTCAGTTCAAAAGGCTGAGAGGAGTTTGCCTGCAAATGTTCGAGTGCACAAAAAATATACAAAGAATATAAATAAAATGCACATTCAGGCCATAATATGCGTATGTCTGCCCACACTTCTGTGAAAAGCAGAAGGCGACCAGTGGGTGTGTGATGGTTGTGTCTTTAGGGGACTTCTGCCTGCTCAGGGGGCATACAGTAAGCAAATGAGATTGTAAAACTCTTGTTGATAAAATCAGCTTTTATTGAATGTACTGAAGATCGAACTGCTTCATTTTAGAGAAACTGAGGAACTCTATAGATTTATAAGACCCTCATTTTTCTATTGTCTTTATAATTGGACCACTGGCCAGTTAAGCTAACCTTTACTTTATCTAGTGCTTTTTTATAACGAATGGCATTTCAAGACACTTTATAACTACAGACCAATTTAATACTGAAAGGGCTTACATGTCTATCTATATTTGTAAATCAGAAGGAAAAGTGAATGCAATACTGTAAATAAAAACAAGTGGAGTGCATGAAGACTCAAGTGGAAGAGAAGAAAAAAGAAAAAAAAAAAGGATTTTGACCTGTAGATAAAGTCATGAAAACATGAAGACTTGACAGACAGAAGGGAGGTTTGGAGTTCTGTCAAAGACATGAGGCTTGAAAGGTGAATGTGAGCCACCCTAAGTGAAAGGTGCCAACTGAGCAGAGAACAAAAGACAATGGAAAGAAAAAGACAAACAAACCAGGGAGTTCACAAGTATGGCTCAATTCTGTGATGAGTGCAGAGATGGACACCCGAGGAGACACCACACAACATTTCTTAGGCAGGGCCACAGGGAATTCCTCCAAACAAACAAGCATGAACACCCCGAGCTGAAACAATCTGGGGCTGTTCCTCAGGATGTGGGCTTGGACCCCTTGTTTCTGTGCAGGGTACTGTTCATGCTACAGCATACAAAGACATCATAGGCAATTGTGTACTTCCTATTTTGTGGCAGCAGTTTGGGGAAGACCCTTTCATATGCACAAAGCCAGGTCCATAAAGACGTCGAGAAACTCAAATGGCCTGCACAGAGCCCTTGTGGTGGTCCAAGCTGGTTACAGCTTCCATACTCGCTTGTACCCAGGACTGTTGCTAGTCATGTGCCGAGATGAGCTTGGGCAGTGAGAACACATAACAGACAACAGGGAGGTGCAAAATGTGCAAAGTGTTTTTATTCAGACAAACAGTGTTTCAAATTAAAGTGCACTAGAAAGAAAAAAAGAAAGAAAGAAAGAAAATCCACAAAAACAAGTGATAAGTGGAGGTTAAAAGGCAATAAATAGAACAATAAGTAAACCCTAAAATGAGGCTAAAATCCCACAGGCAGAATTTATCCATTCATTCAAAACAACCGGAGCCTCGGTGATCGATTCCCTCTAAAACAGACATCTCCTCGGCTTACTGTTTTCACTCTCCTCAACATGAGGAGACATCCACCAACAGGCACAGTCATCTTGTTAATCAAACTCGGGTTCTCGACGCAAGTCCTTTGGTGTCTTAAGGTGAGCTGCGCCAAACCCTGCTCCTTTTTCCCATAAGCTGTAGCCCCTCAGGCTTCTTTCGGAGCCTCTCAGAGGGGTAAGATGTTTCCTGCTCCTTGGTGCTCTCAGCAGGAGTGACCTCTCCATCCCCTTGAGTGTCAGCCACACCAAGACTGACTTCCCTGATTGTCTGCCCTCACTCCACATTTGAAAGGGGCTCTCTTCTGATTCCGCTCTCTCCTTCTGTCATTTACTGTACTTTCTGCTGTTTGTTCTCTGTTCAGGCCCTTCTTATAAATTCATCAGATGCAGGTGCTACAGTCATGGACTCTGTAGCACTAACAAGGAGATTTCCCACCACATGCATCCTCATGTGAATGCGGGGCTTGCCAGTTTCCCCACCAACAATCCAGGGCCATAATGCCACCTACCTCATGTACTGGCGCCTATCTGCAGCTTGAGTGCGGCGCATTTATTTATTTTATAATCACACATCAACACAGACGTCTATTCTTAGCCCTGGCCTCAACTTTACTGAACACCTTTAGAATGAATTGGATTGCCAATTGTGAGCCAGATCTTCATGGCCAACATCAGTACCTGACCTCACAAAGGCTGTTTTGGATGAATGGGCACAAATTCCCAGAATTCCTGCACAAACACTCCAGAATCTTGTGGAAAGCTTTCCCATTAGAGTTGGGGCTGTTGGAGCTGCAAATTGGTCAATGCTCACAGTTTTGAAATGGGATGTCCAACAAGCTCATATAGGTGTGATGGTCGGGTGTCTTTTATGTCTAAGAGAGAGACACTGACAGCTGGTAAGTGCAACACCTTAAAAACCTCTTTTAGGCCTTGTTCACACGGGCGTTAAAATCGAGCGTTTTTTTTGCGTTCGTAGCGTCCGGTGAGCGCGGATCAAGCGCCGAGTGTTTTCTACACGTAGGAGTCAATGAGAGTGTTCACACGGGCTTTGGTGACGTGCGTTTGTCCGGCTGCGCGTTTATACGGCATCAAAAAAACGTTGCATGCAGCTTTTTCTTGGCGTTCAAAACCCAACGAACGCAAGGAAACCGCTTCTAGTTCGTTTTCTGCGCGTTTATTTTACGCTTCGGAGGACCGGATATATATATACAACATATATATTTTCATATTGCTTATTTTATTTTATTGTCTCATGTAATTTGTAAACCATGAACCTATTAATTTATGTTCTAATATAATATTTGATAACGATTATGTAGGGGGGGCAATCCATGGCTGGGGTTGGGGGGGGGCATTTCAGTGCATAACACCGGTGTAAGCGCACACTCGACTACTGTTTCCTTACCTCAAAGTGACAAGTAGTCTCTCTTCGGGGCTAACACCAAGTCGCATATTGGTTGATTGGCGTGCAATGTGGCATTGCACCAGCTGCAGCAGACAATCAAAAGTGGAAACCGACATCCGACAGTAATTAAAAAACTTGCGCGGAAATTTTCGCATTTCTTCATAAAGCACAAAAAAACTTCCTTTAACCCGACGTTGTGCAGTCAGAGGATGAACCCAGTAGCGGCGGCGATTTTTTCTCTCCCTACGTCGCCGTATTACGAGTATTTTTAAAACAAGAAGATTAATATCTAACATAGCAAAATGGTCCATATTGAAAGGAAGCACCTCAAATACAACGACAAGGGCTTTCATATCCAGTTCCCGACACTGCCTCCACAGGTTAACACACAAACTACAATTTGGGCTGCAGGCTGGCGTTAGACAGAGACAAACGAACGCCGGTGTAGAAGTCAATCGATCGCCACCACAAAATGCAACATAAACGTCTAGGACGTTCAGAGCAACTTCGTTTATCCAAAAACTTAACGCCCGTGTGAACAAGGCCTTATTGTCTCCTTTTCTTTTATACCTCTCAGACCAAAGCAATCAAGCTCATCTCACAAAAAGCAGACCTACAGCACATGGCTGCATAATTGAACCCTGTAATTAATAACACATTACACATATGTAAGATTTCTCACAGACATTTCACCATCGAGTGTATCTAAGCTACTAAGGCACACAAGCTTAATTTAAAAGTGGCTTTCCTTGAACCACATTTTTCTAACACAAATGGTGTAAGATAACAGGTTAAAATTGAAGAGTAAGGTAAGTTAGGCCTGGAATTGTTCACAAAGAAGAGTGACCCCTGCAGCATCCAGTGCTCTGCGTGGACTGCTTGTCAAGAGTAGCAGAGTCTTCATTTCCTCAAGCAAGCAGTGAACTGCCATTGTCGTGATGCAACAGTGCAAAGTGGTGAAAAGGGGTGAACAGGCCTTAAAATAAATGAAAACCTGATCAGGATTTCTCCAGTTAGCCTCAGAAGCAGTCTTTACTCCATAATATTTATAATTTATATACATTTTTTTTTATAATTTTACTCACTTAAAACAGCAAAAAAAGTTCTAAAAATTCAAAAACACTTTAAATATCTCAAAGCCATAAAAATGCTGCTCAAGGGTGAGGAAACCGAAAAAAAGTCTGGTTTAACGGACAAGGCCAGCAAATTTTATCCTTCCTCTTCTTGTTGCTGATATCCGTCTGTCACAAATCACTCCTGACACTCTTCTCCACCCACTCCACCCTGCCTGCTCTCTCTTTTTCACCTCTCTCCACAATCCCCGTCACTCTGAATTGTTGATCCCAAGTATTTAAACTCATCCACCTTCACAACTCTACTCCTTGCATCCTCACCATTCCACTGACCTCCCTCTCATTTACACACATGTATTCTGTCTTGTTCCTACTGACCTTCATTCCTCTCCTCTCTAGCATATCTCCACCTCTCCAGGGTCTCCTCAACCTGCTCTCTGATCGCTACAGATCACAATGTCATCAGCAAACATCATAGTCCACGGGGACTCCTATCTAATCTCATCTGTCAACCTGTCCATCACCATTACATCACCCCTACTACTTTTGCTGTAGTTGCCCAGCTATCTGGTAACTCTTCACTGCCACCCAGTGCCTGTCTCACCTCCTCCCTAAACTCAACCTTGCAGTCTTCCTTTTTCAACTTCCACCATTTGATCCTTGGCTCTGCCCTCACTCTCTTCCTCTTCTTGATCTCCAACATCATCTTACAGACAACCATCCTATGCTGCTTCACTACACTTTCCCCTGCCACCACCTTGCAGTCTTCAATCTCCTTTAGACTGACCCTCCAGCATAGGATATAATTTACCTTTGTGCATCTTCCTCCACTCTTGTACGTCACCCTTTGTTTGTCCCTCTTCTTAAAATATGCATTCACTACAGCCATGTCTGTCCTTTTAGCAAAATCCACTACAATCTGGCCTGCATTGCTCTCCTTGACACCACACCTACCCATCACCTCCTCATCTCCCATCTCCCATGTTCCCTTCACCAACATGTCCATTTAAATCTGCTTCAATCACCACTTAATCTCCCTTGGGTACACTGTCCATCACTTCATCCAAATCACTCCAGAAATCTTCTTTCTCATCCATCGCACACCCAACTTGCAGGGCATATGCAATTTCCAGCTTCATAATCATCACTCTCTCTGATACTCTTTTCACCACCAAAACACTCTTGACATACTGTTCCTTAAGAATAACTCCTACCCCTTTTATCCTCCTATCCTCACCATGATAAAACAATTTGAATCCACCTCCGATCCACCTGGCCTTACTCCCCTTCCATTTAGTCTCTTGCATGCACAATATATCAACCTTCCTTCTCTCCATTATATCTACTAAGTCTCTTCTCCCCTTACCAGTCATACTGCCAACATTCAAAGTTCCTACCCTCAGTTCAACTCTCTTTATCTTTCTTCTCTCCTTCTGCCTCTGGTCACTCCTCCCCTCTCTTCTTCTTCTTCTTTGGCCAACAGTAGCCCAATTTTCGCCAGTACCTTGTTGGCTAACAGTGCTGATGGCAGCTGTTGGTAACCCGGGCCTCTACCTATCCGCTATGGAAATCTGTATTGTTGCATGCATATTGATCTGGCAAAATTTTACACCAGATGACCTTCCTTACATAACCTTCAACATTTATCCAGGCTTGAGACCAGCAGAAACACACTGGTTTGTGCATCTACTGTAGCTGGGTTCAAAGATTTTTTATAAATGAAAAATGTATTCACAGAAATAAAAAAAAAACAAAATAGAAAAAGGCAAAATAAAAGCAAAAGGGTCTTAGAAAGGAACAAGACTAAATCTGCTCTCCATTACTCAGAATCCAAAATTATAAGCAATAAATCCACAAAAAACAGACAAATCAACCCGATACTCACAGCTAGGATCTTTTCCCCATCAACCTCAATAATGCTCTGCTCGTAGCATGTCCTAAAACTCATTATAAAGGCTGAGGGCAGCCCCACAGTGTGATGTCATAGTGGCCCCGCCTCTGGGGGCTCCACCCACAAAATATAAGGAACAGCTTCATTACATAAATACTAAACAGTAAACATCACAATATTACATAAAAACCACAAACAAAAAGCACATGGATAACAATAATTAAAACATGACAAAACTAACAATGAAATGGAACATAAACCTACTGTGAGCCAGGGAACACACCATGGAAGTAGCATAGCAATGATAAAGCACAGCCGCTGAAGTTTGTGCTGTGGTCATTTTCATTGTCTGTAACTGTTGTTCACCTGGGGACAGCTGTGTTCTGCACCGCTATAAGGGTCAGCAGAGTGGATGGACCTCTTGATGACAGGACAGTTGCAATCCCTCCACCCGCTCCTCGCTTCTCCTCCTGAATGGCTCCTTGACAACTGGAGTAATTAATTAACACACTCCATGGGTTATTGAGTTTTAATTTACTCCTGTGTCTGGCCATAAATGGGCTCATCTGAGTTTCAGACATGCTAATAAAAAACATAATCACCATTCAACAAACCAGGCATTTTCACTGTGATAAGAAATTCAATTTTAAATGAAAATAATAATCAGTCATTCACCAGAGACCATTGAAAGAAACTTTATTATTTGAGGTATGGGGCTACATGCTGCAGTTACATTGTGCTTAGCTTGGTTGACTGTCATATTTTTAGCTTTCCAAAGAAGCACATCTAATCAAAAAGTCAATTTATTGCTTTTTATGATCGTTTCTACTCTTAGTTTTTCCACTTATTAATGTCAGTTGCTATCATTATTAATTATGCTTGGAATGTTTCGTATTGGCTTTTCTTGGGATTTCGCATGAGCCACAATGACATTTTGACCACAGGTCAAAACCACGCCAGGTATGGCTTCTATTCTCATTTTCCAGTTCTACCTAAAACAAACAGCTTACAATACAAGTAGATTGCCTGATTCACAAGTGATCTTTATGGTGGTCAGTCCTGCAGAAGGTTATCAGTTCAAATTACAACACTGAGTGCCTTTCAAAACCTGCTCATCTACAACAATTGCACCATAAACACAACTTTAAGTCACTTTGGCAGGCTGTAGCAAAGGACAACTGAAAGTAGTAAGCTTCTTAACTGCCATAACAAAATACTTATATGGAGCAAGACTGGGCGAATCTTATACAAACAAAACACAAATACAAAGGGTATATCCAGCAGCCTCTAAATGTCCAATCCTGTGCAGACCACATCTCTTTGAAAGCTTCTTTTGTTGTGTTCTCCTATACAGTGGTGTAGTCGTCAGGATTTCAGCTAGACCAGATGACCCTAAAAAGTCTTGTCAAGTGGATGCAACAGCCACAAGTTGCAAACCAGCAAATGATGGAAGCGGAGGTATAATGAGTGGTCCCTGACTCACCACAACACAACAATGTCACACCAGCACAGATACTATCAACAGTTCAGGCACAAGAGGATATTATACCAAATGTAATAGTTTCTGAGTATGATGTTGTGCATAATCATTGGCAAGCTGAAGACTGGAGTCATATGTTGGCTTTGTTTCTGTCGGACCTATAAGAATCTCAGTAACAATGTCATGAGTGATTATTGGTTCCTTAAGAGGGTAATACTAGGCCCAGTCAGCATCCAGGTTTGGGAGATTTGGGGACAAATGGCAAATTGGTTAGTGTGATACAAGGTTACAAGTGTACGATTATTTAGAAAATAATTCTCTTCACCAAAATCATGCAATCTAAAGGTAGTTGCCTCTGCACCAATTTTGTTTTCTGACTTACCATTTTAGCTTTGTACACATTCCACTTGCCACATACGAGTTGGAAAGACTCGTCAGTGCGGCTTTTCTTCACTTCGGTCTTCTGGTTAATGATTTTCTGTGTGTGTGTTTTTCTCCATTAAGTGTCGCGGTTAGACATTCTGGTTTATTGACACTTTGGTGTTAAACTTGGCCTGGCTTTTTAACTATGTTTCATCCCAAGACTTTTAATTTAAAAAAAAAGTACCTGTGGAATTTCAGTGTTAGCCATTTTTAAGTCTGTATTCACCATTTCCGGCCATTACCCATTACGTTTACAGCAAGACTGTCTTAATAACTTATTCGATTTTATATACTTTTCTAAAGAAGTTATTTTGATGGATTCTGAGTTACACTCTTCTCAAATTAGAAGCCATGGCACACACAGTTGTCCAGTAAGTGATGATCAGAAGGGCTTCAACTCCAGGCTCTCATGTCATCTGAGGATTAACGGGTTTCTTGATGCCAGCTTGTTGTGGAGTTCAGTCATGCTGTGTGCTTCCTACTCACTGGGCAACATCAGCATGTCAGCCCTCCAGAGTTTGAACTGAGCCTTCCACCCCAAATGTGTCTTCCCCTTTCCTGTGCAGGTCACTGATATTTTCTAAGCCTGACGTGTGAGTGTCTCTCAGCTGGGCCACTTCGCGCCGCGGAACTCTTCAGTGCTGATGTTGAAGGCGTTCGATCGAGGACATATGCCATGCATCTAAAAATAGGATTTTCATACCCACACTGCTGACGTATTTAAGAAGCCTCGGTTGAATGGAGTGGTACATCTGATATGTGATTTGGTTGCTTTTACAAAGGACTTTGAATATACTTTAAGGCTTCGCCTGACCAGAAAGCCACTATGTTACACATGACTACTCCATATTCAGCTGTTTCTGCACATCCCTTTCATAACTGACTTGGCTCTGAGCCCCCCTTTTATGACCATTGCCGTTATTAATAGGCGGCCCAATCTGAGTTATGTTGCGCTAATTTTTGTCACCACTTGGACTTCCATAGCAATTCCCGCATATTATTTCACATGTTCAATAGACACTCATATTGCCAGGAAGGATTTTTAGGAATGAAACACTAAAATGCATTTTTACTTACTGAAATGCACAAAAAATGTAAGCAAATTCAGACGAATAGCCTGAGGAAAGTGCACAGTTTAATGAGCGGTGACAGAAGCACAGGCGGCTGGGCTGTGCTTGGCTCACAGGGCAGGTTATGTAAGCAGAGCAGGGGTCCACATGCAAACCTGATTTCCAGCATGAGCTTCCGGGGGCGTTTGCAGTTTGATTACAGGACATGTTGTACAGACGTAAAAGATGAGCCTCTTTGTGACATGACCTCTGCCCCAGTTACAGCAGCCATTCTGTGAGCTCAGGGTCATTGCTGAGTGCACATGTTGGGGTCCACTCACTTCCAGGACATGCTGGATGACCACTTGGCATACTTCAAGGCGTCAAATGCATTTGCTTGACACACTCTTGTTATGTCCTGCATGTCTCTGGACTTTTCAGTGCTTCTCTTCAATTGCAGTTTTCTAACAGCATCTTGAGTCTGAAATTCAGTGATGACTGATCTGCACAAATCAATTACTTCAGTCTTTTGAATTTCGCTGTGGGTGTAAACGTGCCAGTTTAGCACTGGGATTGTTCCTCTTTCCTCTTCATCACGTTCAGACGGCATCTTCACTTTGCTCAGGACAGTCCACATGCTGTTCTTCACTGTGTGTGCAAGAAAATGGGCCTCCCTGAATGCTGATTACAACTCGCTGCATGACACATTTGTCATATACAGTTTCATGACTGTCAAATGGTTTCTTTTAGTAAATATTGACAAAGCACTGTATCTTCCCTCTGAGATACTTAAGTATTTTTAAGTCACTCAGGGTCTTGCTCATGGTTGAGTGGAAGATAGGCAGTAGGGGCAGAGTGGTGTCATGCAGATGATGTAGTGGTCAACTATGGAGAAGGTGAGAGCTGAGGCGAAAGGCAAAGCTCCCGATTTACCGGTCAGTCTACATTCCTGCCCTCACCTATAGCCAGACGTTTTGGGTAGTGAGTAACAGAACTGGATGGTGGACAGCAACAGCAGAAATGAGTTTCTTTCACAGGGTGTCTGGACTCAGCTGTAGAGATGAAGAGTGAAGAGCACAGACATTCAGCAGGAGCACAAAGTAGAACCACTGCTCCTCCACATTGAAAGCAGCTGCTGTAGTTAAGGTAGTTTAGGTAGCTGAAAAGGATGCTTCAGTAATCCCAAGCACAAGAGTTGGAGGAGGTGATGAGGAGAAAGGGTTTCTGGATTAAGACTGCTGACTCCACAACCTGGAGTTGGGTAAGTGGCACAAATATGGATGGATGGACAGATGGACCGTATCTTTTATCTACCTCTTATTGTGAGTTCTTCAGAGTAAAAAATCCAAATTGTAATTACTTAAGTGATTAGTAGGATCAAATCTATCAGTACAGGGATTCCTGTTTCAATTGCGATAATCAAGATGCACACAAACGTCTGAGGAATGTCAGGAAGTTGGCTCATTTGTTTTCTGGTTTTTATATATTTTTATTTTCTATTAGGGTTTTAAACCATGCAGTTCTTAGTTTCATGTTTACTTTGTTATGAGTTGGTATTTGCAAGTTTTCAAATTTTGCTTGAGGTTCTTAGTTGGTTCTCTCATGGATTTCTGAATTTCAGTTTAGTTCTTCTGTGAACTCAGGCTGCAGCTATGTTGTACTTCACTAACGTTATGTTTTGGCATAGTGTTACCATTTTGTGGCGCCATTACGGTGGTGTTTACACTGTGTGTACGTTAATGACCAAGATAGAAAGTCAAAGGTGTTTGCTTTGCTCATGTAGACATCCAACTTTAGACTCTTGTTGCTCCTGAGTTAGACTTTAGTACTTTGGTTTCTGGTAGTCCTGGTCCATCCTCATTTTCCTTAGCAGGACGTGATTTGTATCTTTAATTTGGACCTTGTTATTTGATTTTCTAACACTTGGGAGACCATTTGGTTTGAGTTGTGGATGCCACTGTTTTGAGCGCAATAATGTGACTGCTGTTTGGGGGTGTGACCTCAGCAGTCACATTGTGTGACATCATCACGACAGCACTATTTAACTACACTGCTATTATGAGGAAATCTGGGTCCACATTTATGGGTAATAACCATAACTTTGAGTATGCTATGTGCTAGATAGCTTTGTTAGGTTCTTCAGTCTCTGAATGTAGGCCACGTTTTGGTTCAGGCCCATGCCAGACATTTGGCTTGTGATCCCATTGTTCAGTTCAGACTCTCCTGGCCATGTGTCTGCCAAATTCCATCTAATGGCGGAACAGAAGAATTGCTCCGATTGACTAAAAAGTCCATTTTAATTGGGAGCCTTTAGACTTGATTGGGTTACTGTCAAATGTATTAGTTACACATAAACAAATAGCAACCAGGTGTGTGTATACTAGAAATTATATATTTTTTTATTACTTTATGTATACATTGCTATTTATAAGAAACAGATAGAATCACTTGAAATATATGGAGCTCTGTCAAAAATAAAAAGCCCCAGCTTAGAGCATCTTTATTAGAATAAAATGAATCGTCTAGAACTGACAGAATGTGGCAACCATTTGCTGTTTTTTTTAATTGGCCCCAGTGGGCTGTCACAAACCACCATTGTTGGAGTGATACATTGATTTGCCGCAGATTTGGATGATGATTGATCAGCATTATAGGACTATCTGAGGGTTCAGTAACAGGAGGAGTTGGAGAAAGAGCCAGTGGTAGGAAAATGAAAGACCAGACCATTCCTATCAGCAGAACATCCCAAACAGGCACTGGCAGCATGAATATGGGATTGTGGCACTGCTCAAAGTAATGGCGTCTCTTAGGCAGCTAACAGCAGGACAGTGCCATGGCACTCTAGTTTGTCCAATGTATTCTCACTGTGTAGTTGATACACCAAATCCTTTCACAGAGGTTGTGTTATATCCCAGGACCTCAAGCATACTTGACATACGTGCCTTGGTACTTAAGATTCCTTTGTTCACCCGCTAACGAGCCTGATGCATGTCCTTCACAGACAGGTAGGCTCTCTTTTCAACCACCTGTACCCTAAGTGATGCCTGGTATATACATGGAGAACACCAAAGGGGTCTAAAGTGTGATAACATCACAGTACCAGTGACTAGTACATCCTTCAGGTGCAAACTTCATGATCCACTACACCACATGTGACATCATATGACTAATGTTTTAACATAAACTGCCCTATCAAAGAGTCCAGGGAGTATTACCTGATGATTTCAATCTAAGATGAGTATTCACTTCTTATATGGACTACCTGTTTCCTTCCCAATTATCAAAAGGTTTGCTTGACAGGCCTATCAAACATCTCATGCCGTGTAGAAATTCTTACAAAACAGTGGTCAGGCCTGTAGGTGCAGGATCAGGACCTGCTTGACTTCCCATCATCAGCTACCTCACATTTTCTAGGAGTTTGGATCATCTTTAATGCATTTCGTGCTGGAGAATTCAAACCCTCCAGTTGTTGCTTTATTTGGAAGAATTCAAAAACTTGACATTTTTGAAAATCTGATTAAATTATTTTCAGTTTACTTCTGTTTTAATTTGTTATTTGAATATGTTTGTTTAGCATTTCCCAGAGGCCCCTTTATAGAAATACATGAAGGTGTTTGATGGTACAGAACTTTATGAATGTGGAATGCTTACTTTAGATTCTACTGCAATACATGTTTGTTGTTATTGAAACTGCAGTGTTGTTGCTCTTTTGATAAATATTTTGAGCTCCTTATTTCATTTCCTGTAGACTGGCTTTATTCTTTTATTATTTATTTATTTATTCATATCCATTAGGAAGCTTCTTTTTGTTCTCCCTTCACTTTTTAAACTCTGTAAATCAGGGTAGTTTTGAAATATCAACATCTCTTATCAGTGACTTTCAATATCAGTGACTTTGTCCTTACTTTCCTTGCATTCCTTTTCTTTTATTTCTGTAAGTCTAATTTCTAGAGTAAATTATATTCCTTATCCTTAATCCTTTGACTTATAAAAACAGTTTTGTAATTGCTGCCTCCTAGTAGATCAGTCATTTCAGTCTCATTGACTTTATTTAGATTGCTTATTAACAAACAATATGAGACCATTAAAGCCATGAAATACTTCTCCATTAGCTAACAACTAAGTTGTCCTAATATGTCATCCAGATACTTTTTAAAAAATGTCAAGGCTTTTGCTTCACAAAATATGGCTCAGTATTTTGTGCCACATTCCTATAAGTCCTTGGTGTAAAGAAGTGTTTTCTGGCTTTAGTCCCACATGCACTTCCCCTTAATTTCCAGTGGTGTTCTAGAGTATGAGATTCATTATGTAGTTTGAAGAACTCATTTGCCTCCAGTTTACTGATGTAACATTTGAGAATGTTATGGATTAGGTCCCCATGATGTTATTTCGATTCAAGACGAAGGGGGTTTAATTCCTTAGCCACTGGAGTCCACTTGGTAGCACTTGCTCTGGGTTGCTCTTTAGTGCACAGGGTCTGGAGCTGCACACAATATTCTGGTTGAGGTCTCACTAGGAGATTGTTTAGTGCAGCTATTCACTTAACTTCAGCGGGGCTAATGCTTCCTGCTGTTTTATCAAGACAAGGAATCATTAAAAAATGATTATTAAAACAGTTATATACACTCGCCTAAAGGATTATTAGGAACACCTGTTCAATTTCTCATTAATGCAATTATCTAATCAACCAATCACATGGCAGTTGCTTCAATGCATTTAGGGGTGTGGTCCTGGTCAAGACAATCTCCTGAACTCCAAACTGAATGTCAGAATGGGAAAGAAAGGTGATTTAAGCAATTTTGAGCGTGGCATGGTTGTTGGTACCAGACGGGCCGGTCTGAGTATTTCACAATCTGCTCGGTTACTGGGATTTTCACGCACAACCATTTCTAGGGTTTACAAAGAATGGTGTGAAAAGGGAAAAACATTCTGTATGCGGCAGTCCTGTGGGCAAAAATGCCTTGTTGATGCTAGAGGTCAGAGGAGAATGGGCCGACTGATTCAAGCCGATAGAAGAGCAACTTTGACTGAAATAACCACTCGTTTTAACCGAGGTATGCAGCAAAGCATTTGTGAAGCCACAACACGCACAACCTTGAGGCGGATGGGCTACAACAGCAGAAGACCCCACCGGGTACCACTCATCTCCACTACAAATAGGAAAAAGAGGCTACAATTTGCACGAGCTCACCAAAATTGGACAGTTGAAGACTGAAAAAATGTTGCCTGGTCTGATGAGTCTCGATTTCTGTTGAGACATTCAAATGACAGAGTCAGAATTTGGCGTAAACAGAATGAGAACATGGATCCATCATGCCTTGTTACCACTGTGCAGGCTGGTGGTGGTGGTGTAATGGTGTGGGGGATGTTTTCTTGGCACACTTTAGGCCCCTTAGTGCCAATTGGGCATCGTTTAAATGCCACGGGCTACCTGAGCATTGTTTCTGACCATGTCCATCCCTTCATGACCACCATGTACCCATCGTCTGATGGCTACTTCCAGCAGGATAATGCACCATGTCACAAAGCTCGAATCATTTCAAATTGGTTTCTTGAACATGACAATGAGTTCACTGTACTAAAATGGCCCCCACATTCACCAGATCTCAACCCAATAGAGCATCTTTGGGATGTGGTGGAACGGGAGCTTCATGCCCTGGATGTGCATCCCACAAATCTCCATCAACTGCAAGATGCTATCCTATCAATATGGGCCAACATTTCTAAAGAATGCTTTCAGCACCTTGTTGAATCAATGCCACGTAGAATTAAGGCAGTTCTGAAGGCAAAAGGGGGTCAAACACCGTATTAGTATGGTGTTCCTAATAATCCTTTAGGTGAGTGTATTACAAGACATCTACCATGCGATATTTTTACATAACTTAAGGAAAGGACTCAAAGGAATGTACTGCAGTATATCTTTATCACAGAGTCAGGATTTATTTGACAGTGTTTTAGAATATCATACAGTAAACAAGATTTATGTAAAAGTTAATTTATCCATAGTGGTGCATTTCATAAAAATAGTTGCTCACTTACAGTCTTTGTGACTATTAATACATGGAATCATATTTATAGAGATACAACTGTACAAGGTAAATACACAGCTAACACTAAACAGCAATACCTATCAGAATGGGGTTTATGTAACGTGCCTTCATTTGTCTTCATTTAAAAATACCACTGGCAATAATAAAATAAAATAAAAAAAAAAAACAAACGAGAAAAACATGTTTCCATTGTTAAAGCAATGTAGAGCCTGGAGAGCTTCTCTGCCTCTTCACACATGAAAAGTATGAGAACAATACTACGTCATGTACTGTACTCGCACAACACCCAGAGACCTCGTCCCGAGGCGGTCACGTGGGCCAGTGGTAGATTATACTGCATTATCCTCTCATGGGGTAACACACACTGAAGTCAGCTTCTTACAAAGTAGCAGAAAGACTGAATCCTGGCTGATCCCAACAAACATCTGATGATGTTTTGTGCTTTTCTATACTTTCGACACTAAATTGAACCATCTGACCTTCCAAACACTCTCCATGCGGCCTAAACAGTACACAATGGGCATTTTGGCACCAAAGCAGCATAAGGAGGAATATGAGGCCTAATAATTTCATAGCACAAAATGACATCTAATCATATGGCACTATAATTAGAAGCAGTCTGAAGGAAAACAATTTGGCAACACTTTAGATATTCAATAAAGGCTCTCTTTCATATTAGAAGAATACTCTATATTGTTCTGTCTCAAATGCATCATTTTAGAATGCTAGAAATATGCCAGATGCTTAGAACATGGGTCTAATGTGATTAACTCTTGACCTTCAGATGAGAGGATTTATATATTTTTTGCCTTTGTTGATGTGCGAAGAGAAATCATTTGAGATGAACAACCATTTGGCGGCCACATTTAACATTCAGCCTGTGAAGGCCATGGCCTGCTTCAGAGGCATTAGAACCCACCGAGCGCTGAACTCATCTTACTGCAGCCGCGGCTCATCACTGGGGACCACAGGACATTTTTCGCAATGCTAGTATGAAAGAAACAGTCTTGAGCTATTGAGGAAGCAACAAATCTAAATGTCTTGGCTAGGAACACTGCATGGGTTTCATAAGAGCTGGGCTAGACAGATCATCTAACTCTAGAATGAACTCTTCTTTCCTGTCACATAATGTTATATATATATATACCACATGTGTACATTATATGCTAGAGATATATGTGTATACTGTATGTGGAAGTCAGAGTGGCACTTTGTTACCATGCTGATGCGTAATAGAAAAATGTAAAGGATGCCTCAAGAGAAAACATTTTCATATGCGTTTCAGCTTTCAAGATGTCAAGAAATGGAACACTAATCAAAATGTTGTGTTTTTATACCTTCTCCAAGGAAGGCACCTATACTTTTCATTTAAAGCATATTTTGTACTCTGACATACTGTACATTATTCTTAGCTTTCTGTTCACTTGATCCCACAAAGGGGCCCATGCCTTCTTATTTTAACTTTACTAAGAAATCAGACGTCACCCACTGCCATCATAAAAACAGAACCTAAGGCTGTTATATGAGTCTGGCATTAAACCATCGCATTCTGCAGTTGGCATGCATGCACCTCTTAGTTAAAGCATTTTGACGCAAGAGCTGTCATAAACAAAAGCAGAGAATCACAGAGTTGCTGTTCACCCCCTTTGCTGAGCTCATTCAATTTATAAAAGTTAAAAAGGGAATAACATCTTGTGCATGATAATTACACAAAAGATTCCGAAAGCAGAGAGGCAGGCTCATATTCTAGTAGTGCCTTTCTTTGGATTTTTGCACTTCCACAAAATCAACTAAATCCTGTGTCCTTAATGTATTTAACTGGTTTTCTTTGTAATAAGTTGGTAACATAAATAACAAACTTAGAAAGACTCCATTGTCAAATTTGTAACGTTGGGGTCTTAATTTATAAGAAGCAGCATCCAAAAAACGAAAATATATATTTCAAGATAATATTTTTCCTTCAGTTTACACATGAATTTTAAAGGCTTCAAAGTTTAAATTTGGGAAAAGTTTTAAATATATTTACTGGCTTTGATGGAAGTGACTTTAGTGACATCACACTTACTTAAAAAGTCATTCTTCAGATACATATCACATATTGCACTCCACCCTCATTATAAGGCACTCTTTTCACATCACTGCCCCAAATAAGGCCACTGTTCCATGGCTCCCAATTTCAAAACACTCTCGGAAATCGTCATAAATTATACACATATCAACAACTTGGTCATCCAAGACAGTGTTATAATAAGGGGGAGTGAATTTTATATACATAGATTGGAGCAGGAGTCCAGCTAGAGCCCTGGAGTTATACAACTCACAATAATTAACCCCAAAGGACTAAAGCTGTAAGAGAGCAGGATAAAATGCCCATTATGCAAGAAAAATGGAAAATGCAATGCTACGAATTTCGACAAATTAGTATGCTACTCACAGAGCGTCTCAAAAACAACTTTAGCTTCTGACTAGATATAGATTTTCAGGGTTTTATTTACAATAATCCTTCTTTCTTGTAACTGTTGTTATTCGAGATATCCTGCATATCAGTGCTTTCTCAGATTAAGGCAGAGGTCCATTAGTGGATATCCTCTTTTGTGCACAGTCTGCTGATGACAGGGACAAAGATGACGGTAATGAGGTGGAGAGGCAAATTCTTCATACTCTTACTTTATGAGACAACTTCAGTTTAAAAACAAAAAAGAAAAATGGCTGCAACACCATACACTGTTCTTGCAAAGCGTTCACTTCATAGGTTTGGTTCATTTGTAGCTGCCATAGCCCATGTACTGAAACGTAGGACTGGTTTGAGTTCCTGAATTTGACTTGTCACTGCATGCCTCTGATTAAACAACACACCTCAGTGTCCTTCTTTAGATGTCGCACACATTCTGGTTCACAAAGTGAATGCTTTCCAGTTATTAAGGTGGTGGGTGTATATTATCTTCAAATAATTTAAAACAAAATATAAATAAAAAAAAGTGATATGAAAAACATGGAATATTTATCTTTCATCTAATACAGGTGGCAAAATGATCATGACTCTGTGGCTGTCTTGTTTTTTTTTTGTGTTTTTTTTTTGTTTTTTTGTTATTATTATCTGCTCACAGTGGAAGTTCCAGACTTCAAAGCATTAGGAAGTTTGTCAGACCCTGGGATCTTCCAAGGCCCAGGGGACAGTGTGGACTTCCTTGATGCAGTTTTACTGCTGTTGCTCTGAATACAACTTCCAGAATTGGAATGCCCTTCACCAGAGATCCTCAAAGGCTCCCCATCAGGTTTCTTCTTGGCAGGGATCTCATAATTCCTGCCACTATTCTTGAATCCACCATTTAAACCTAACTGAAAGTTCTTTTCCAGCGGCTCCTCATTTTGTTTCTCTCGTTGCGCTCGGTCTATTCCTTTCCTCTCTAAAGATCTTCCTCTGACACCTTTCAGACCATCGATATGCTCTTTTTGCATGTCTTCAATGTTCTCAATACCTGCTGCACACTTTGTTCTAGTTGCCCTGACTTCTGAGATGGACCTGCCACCTTCTCTTATTTTGCCACTGCTATTCTTTTTGGTGGAATTTTTCCCCGCCGAGCACTTCAACTGTGACCGATCTGTCTCTTTAGAGTTTTCCAAATGATCTTTTCTTTCCACTGATATCCTTGATTCCATGCCACCTGATGACTGCTCCTTCCTCTGTCCTGTCTCGCTTTCCCCTTTGGTGTCCCATGCTGGCTCCAGGGGAAGCTGGTGAATGGGATCAGAGACTGGAGCTGGATGAGATGAAGGTAATGGTATGATCGTAGCATCAAGGGAAGAGACTACTTCCGGCAAACTTGGGGAGGCTGTAGGGGGAGAATCCCAGGAGCTTGGGCTGTCGGCTGAAAAACAAAACATAACAATTACAAATAAATGGTAGCTCTATAATATGATGATTTGAGCTAATAATACTTTCACACTATGTATTTACATGAATAGTTCACTGTTTAAATTATTGTACAACAGTAAAAGTATAGTACATGAATTAATTTATACTTTATACTATAAAAATTGCCCTAGATTGAGCAAACTTTTGATGTGTTTGAGCGTATGCTGGCATTTAACTACACTACAGGTAAACTGCTGGTCACTCACTGATACTGTGCATTCACAGGCACGCATTTGATAGTAGCACACCATAAGCATTCTAATGAAGTCTTCTGTACAATTAGGAATCCAGCAAAACATCCATTATAAGTAACAGAACGACAACAGTGATAGCTAGCTAGATGGTGTGCAACTTTAAAGATCAAAATGATGCTTAGCCCATTCCCTCTACTATAATAAACAGAGGAACTGAAATTATAACAGCACACAAGTGTTTAAACTATGGGTTTTTCAACTGTGCAGGCAAAGTGAAATAAAAAAAAATGTACTAAAGTTTACTGCGAAACTAGCAAATATTAACATATATCAAGAAAGTTCCTACACACAAGCAAGTTCTGAATGTCTCAACTCCAAGTTGACTGGTTTTGTTGGTACACTTATTTTTCAAGGGCATTTCTCAGGAAAGGTCCATTTTTATTGTGCTATGTTGAAAAGAACGTGCTGTACACATCTTGAAACTTAAAAAAAAAAAAAATTCCCATTTCACCCCTTATGCACTTAGGGGTTTTTGGCATTGTTGTGCCTAAATATCATACTCAAAAATAAACAGCTATTATTCTGCTTATGTAATAAAGAAGCGCAAATAGCTGAAGAGTAGCAAGTACAACAGTTCAAACTTTTAAAAGAAAGTATTTATACGATTAAAAATGTGTGTTTACACCAATTCAACAAAACACCAAAAAATGCGGTGCTTTACGGATTTCTCTCCAAAAAGCTGGATTTTACAGTACATAAGCAAGATATTTTATGATGCACAACCCTGGAATTAAGTTTCTTTTGTGTTCCAATCTGTCAGCTATCAGTGTACCCAGTTAAGATGTCATATCTCGTAGTATTGCAAAGTTATACTGTTTGGCACATTTAGTTTCAGTAGCAGTTATATATCATACATACATACATACATACACACACACGTTTTGTTTTAGAAAAAAAAACTTACACACACACAGCTATGTGTGTATATAATTATGTACTCATCCAAACTGTTTCTTTCAAATTTATTTTTCATACCAGTCCTTGAAACAATTTTATTTACCACTAGACGAAAGGAAGCTTATATTTTGTACAACAGATTTGAGGGTTTGTGCTGAAATTCACCCATTGCCCTGCCTTCTGTTGCAGTTCTCCCACAAAGGATTATGTATTTTTCTTGTTGTTGCTTTATTCTTGCATTTCACATCTGGAATAAATTAAATACGTGCATATATTTTCATATCAGCTTCTTCCAGTGCTGGGTTACAGGGCTCGGAATGATGCCTTTGCTGGTGGCTCTGGGCAGAGGGCTGGAAACAGGTAGTCCTGAGTACAGAGCTAGTCATAAGGACACAGACACCTGAACCAGTGTTTCTCAGCCAATTTTGAGTCACAGGTGGCAGGCACTGGGTCGCAAGCACATGAGACTTGTTTTTGGTATAATCCGCCCCACTCTTACCACTGCCACCAGAAGGATCAACAGAGCTGTGGGAGATTCTTTATTCCATTTCTAATCGCACTCATTTCACCATGCAGTTGCTTCAACTTCTCATAATAGACACCCCATACCCAGTAATGGTAATGAGCCTTTCACTGTATGTGGCTTAACAGAAGTTACATCTGTGATAAAAACACTCAGTTGTGATGCACTGTTTGTGCCTTGGGATATCCATCCATTATCCAACCCGCTATATCCTAACTACAGAGTCACGGGGGTCTGCTGGAGCCAATCCCAGCCAACACAGGGCACAAGGCAGGAAACAAGCCCCGGGCAGGGCGCCAGCCCACCGCAGGCCTTGGGATATACATATTCAAATCGTAGGCAACAGATATATGCTTTATATGAAAGCAGACACCTTTGGGCATGTAAATGCTATCATTGCTTTTGTCTAACTTGTGGGATTACTGCAGTGTACACAAACAAGTTTGAAATATAGCCATGTCCAGCTGGCATGGTGATTTGTAGACTTTCCTTTTAGGTGTGCCATAAAATACCAATTGCGTACTGTTGTTGTAATTTAAAAAGCATTGTTGAATTTCCAGAAACTTTTTGACATAAAAACAAAGAAAACACTCTACGTACCCTGTTACTAATTAATTTACCTTGAGAAACCTTATTTTAATTTACATATTTTCCTCTTCTGACTGCCACTCCTGATGGCAGAACAGATGCCCAATGCACATTACTGAAACACCAAACTCCAAGAGTCTTATGTACAATGGGAACTCATTGTTATGCCAACAGTCCCTGCAGTATCAAATCTGTTGCTCGAAGTTGTACCACATAAGTTAAATTTTCTTTGTAACTGGAAAACTAAAAAAAAAAAAGTCACTTAGCTCATTCAGTATTTAAGTTACACTAAAATAACCTAAATAACAGGAACAGAAATTGTTTTCCACAACATTTAAAGTCCTAAAATATGCTAGAATGTTATATCATGCTGTCAAACAAGTGTGTAGCAGCACTATGTGACTTCATAATTTCAGCTCCTGGCAGACCCTACTGTGGCCCTGATTGGGCATCTGAGGAGAGGGCAAGATCGGCCAATGGGAGCTTTGAAAAGGGAAGCCAGCTAGTCAGTAAGGAGGTTCAGAAGTCTGTTGTTTCTGTCTGAGTTCATCCGTCTGTCTTGTCAGCAATACCATCACCTTTGGATTATTGTCTTTATCCTGGATCATCACACCTGTATGGATGCATGGACTGTCTTGTGCCTGTCTGTCGTGTGAGTAGTGAGTTGGATTTATCATTGTGCTTCATCATTGTGCACTCCCAAATCACACCACTCCTCATCGCATCAGGAATACCAATAGGACTGTTTATACATCACTTACAGCAAGCTGTTCCCTGGATTTGTCATTTTTTCTCCTTCATTCCAAATCATCTGTTGCAGCTACATTTGGACGGAGTTATGGAGTTTGTCGTTAGTTTTTATTGTTAGGTGTTTATCGTGCTTATTGTATTTGTCGTATTGACATATTTTGAGATTGCCAATTGAGTGCTGGAGAGGGACTGTGTTTTTGTTTATTGTTTAGTTGTATGTTATCTTCGATTTTTTGTTTAATATATTCAGTTTGATTATTGTTTTTTTGTTTCTGTGTCTCTGTGTGTGAGTGGTGCGAGTCAGGCCAAGGTTGTGTGCGTTCCTGGGGTCACCACAGAAAAAAACAAATAAATCACCATCCTTGCAGCAATGTGAATCTTAGTGGCACTGCACCTGCTACAAGCTAATCTGGTGAGTCCCCTATGTGGTGTTTGTAGGCATAACTTTAATACGTCACTGTGGTCTGAGCTTATAAGCTTATTTATATCTTATGAGCTTATGAGCTTATTTATATCTTATAAGTCTGCTTTTTTACTGCTCACATGCACAGCTGACATATAGCCACATTAAGCACAGTGGCTCACACAGAACTGCCAAGCAAGCAGTATGACAAAAGATGGATTGGGACAAACGGACAGCGTGCAGTCAGACTGTGAGATGCTGTAATTGTGTGCTATTTCTATCTTAATAATAATAATAATAATTCTTTGCATTTATATAGCACTTTTCTCACTACTCAAAGCGCTCAGCAATTGCAGGTTAAGGGCCTTGCTCAAGGGCCCAACAGAGCAGACTCCCTTTTGGCATTTACGGGATTCGAACCGGCATCCTTCCGATTGCCAGTGCAGATCCCTAGCCTCAGAGCCACCACTCCGCCTTCTTATAAATCAGCATGGAATTGTATCCTTGTTTAAGCATCGTTGTCTTGTTTGGAATTGCATGTTCACCTAAGGGGGCTCTGCATGTGGAGAAAACAGTATAAAGCCTTGGCACATTGCCCAGCACATCTTGGAAGCCAACAAACAAGTGGAAGATGTCGCCACATGTTCCTGAGAATGCCTTCCACTGCGTCAACGACACCGGAAGACTCCACGCCTCCGGCAGGTCTTGTCACTGGCTTAATTCGTCTTTGTATCATCTGCAGTATAAGGCGACATTAAACAAAGCTAAGTTATTTCTCCTATGTAATTTCTTACCACCAAATCACCAGGGAGGGGTATCGTCTTTTATATCTATATAGACTTGGGTCAAGTAGCACGCTGTAATTACAAAAGAACTCATTCCCAGGGAGCTAGCACCCCCTGCAGGACAAAGAAGGGGGTGCTAGCACAATGAAAAATTAAGGGCCATGCACATCCTTCAACCTGCATTCCTTATCCATCCCTAGAATAGAGGAGGATGTCTCTCAAGATCCATGATGTCAGTTACAATACATCCCTTAATACCGGCCTCTACATAGAATTCCCATATAAAACAAGTGCCACCATAGAAAGTCAGGGGTCATTTTGGAAGTAGCTGCTATACAGAGCAGAAATCTTTACAAAAAGGATCCTTGAACATGCTTGAAACAGGGTATCCCATTTATGACTCCAACCATCTGGTCTTCTTGTTAACGACGGGTACATTTTCTAACTTGATTACCTCTTGTTGTTCTCTCAGTGAGACAAAACATAGCCTTACATAGCCTGGGCAGAGGCCTGAAAACAGTCAGAAATATTACCACATCATTTTTAAACCACTCATCAGTTCTAAATCTAACATATTACATCTGTATCTTGGAGGACGTCATTCTAGCTACTTTCTAGCTTTCTAGCCACTCAAGGATTTTTTTTGTGCTACTTGAAAAGAATCCCCATTCATCTGAAAGTAAATATCAATAAAAGAAACAATGATTTAGTTCTAAAATAAAAAAAATGCATGCCACATTTGTAGAACATTTCACAAAATTAAAGTGTCTTGCTTTGGCCTTGGAAGTCTGAAAAAGATATTTCTAATCTATCTAAAAATAACACTACCAAAGCTGGTTTACTACTAAAGAATATGTTTTAGTTTTTATTTGTTTTAAAATTACATTCATATGAAATTAGCAACAAACCACAATTCACTTAAACTGCAAAAAAAACTGATGTATTCAAATTCAAACACAGAAATAAGTTTGAAACAATTTTGTGGTGTACCTAAATATTTACATTAATGATCTGATATTCAGAATGAAATGTAGCGCTGATAGAAGCTGCTTTCACAGGTTATGAATGACATCTATCTTATTGGTGTTATGACTCTCATTTTTCTTGTGTACAGATGAACAGGGCAGCATCGACAAATTGCTTTAATGCAGTATAATCAATTCAAGTGCATTCAATCTCACATGCTATTTTATTTATTGCTGATGAGTTCTGAAATTTTAATACAATCTACAAACTTGCAAGGCGCAATTTATTTCAGCACGAAGGCATTAAGGAATATGTCAAATGCAATTTTTGACAAATAAGATACTTTGAATAAATTGTAAAAACAAATAGTGGGGAGAGTCACAGAAAGATACCATCCACCTAGTAGCCAATCTGACATTTAAAAATGAGGTTCAGAATAAACCCTGTAAAAATAAACAAAAACACTGCTGCTCTTTATTAGAGTCTACAGATTTAGATTGCACAATTTAAGATAGAAAGATAAGGAGTGTCTAATAATAGACAGACAGACAGATAGACATGGAATGTGTTATATAATAGTTGATAACATGAAATGTGCTATATGATAGATAGATAGACAGACAGACAGACAAATATCTATAGACCTCTGCTCCTTTAAAACCTGTGATGGGGAAATTATGCACTGAATATGAATAAACAGAAGGATTAAAAAAATTCAAAAACAGCATGCAGAATTTTCCTAATTCCATATTAATCAATAACCTCATTTTAAGACAAGTGTATCTTTAAAACCAAGTTTACATTGTGCTATGGAATATACATGATTTAAAAATTCTAGTTTTACAACAGTGTGTCTTAAGAGACTTTGAAAAACTTTACTGGAAAGTGTAATTATGTAATGTGAGACAAAGCCTGAATTTTGGTGTGCAAAGCAAAACTGAAATAGCTCTGCCATCACATGTAAACATTGAACATTGAGAACTACTTACAAGGATGTCTTGGTAGAGTTAACATGGAAGTAAAATTAATATCCTTTAATATGATCAGTAGTGTGGGATCGAGAAAATATTATTCTGCAAATATATAAACTACTGTGTTTCTAATTTTTAAACTTTATCCATTGTTTTTATAAATTACATTACAACAAATGAACTACAAATAAAGGCAACAAACATGATCTAAAATCCCAATCTTATCTATCCAAAGAACAAAAAATCAGAGATCTGATGTGAGATAATTACTCATAGTTATTCAGGCATCCCATTGGTTAGCACTTGCACGTTCACTATGCTTATTGAGAACAACATTAATAAACGTTAGTCATATTTTTAAGAAGTTCTCAATGGCTCCTTGCAAAGAAAACTAATTTTTTTTTCCCTAATTCTAAGCAATAAAGACATAATTTCCCAAAGGTGTTATGATATATAGGACAGGGCTTTTACAATTGAGCAAGATAAGGTGATGGACAAATGGCGAGGTTTAAGAAACCACAATAGAACCTTCTTTAATAAAGATCGACATTAAATTTAAGTGAAAAACATTAGCATGAGCCAACATCTGTGCATCTACAAAAGGCAAAAAGGACACACATATGAAAACATGTTCCTTTTAGCCTCTTTTTAAATTAGATTGGAATATCAAAGAAGTAACCATTAGAACATCTCCTCGTTTGACATTACAATTAGTTAAGGCAGAGTAACACTAGATGTATTTACACTGCCAATTTACCCTTGTTCAGTTTTATGAATTTATGACATCACACGAATGGATCAGATTCATCTGCAAAACTTAGAATGTGATATAGTTAAGGAAGTTGAATTTAATGCATACTTACTGTAAAGGATTACTCCACCAAAACAAAATCATATTTTTATATGCTACTTACCACATGTAGTTTGTAGTGGGACCCAAAGAAAAATTTTAATCTCATATTCTCATGGAGAAAATACATAACAGAGATTCTAGTAGAACAGGCCCAATAGTGACCAACGCTGGATGACGGCAACCTATTACAAAAACTTTCAAGGATAAAAGAAAAAAATTCCCATATAACTCATGTCACATAATCCAAAAGTTCATTACCCATTTACTGTATATCTGATGGGCAAATGTGCAAAAAACATGCACTCCTAAAATAATACTACTACTTCCAGAAAACTCTGTGTATAACATACACAAGAAATGTGTATTCTCATAATACTGTGATTTTGAGTTACATGGGAATTTTTTCTCTTTTCCATAGATGTTTTTCACATTGTTTGCCATTGTTCAGCATTAATCATTATTGGTTCAAATTCTATCACAATCTTTTAAAACCATTAGGGGATGTGACTGAGCTCCAAACACCAGATACAATCACACCCACCACAGTCACAGGTTCAAAAATTGTTTCTTTTATTAATAAACTAGCGACTGGGAGCCCGATTGAATCAGGCTACAAATTCTAGGTTTGTGAAATCCATACTTTCTCTGCAAAGAATTATTTGTTTTTTTAAGTCCTTGAAATTATTTTGTTATCACGGCACTGATTTGTGCTTAAAATAGACCTTTTCGGCCGATGTAATGAAGAGCTTCCTGTTTAAACTGGGCTGCGAGACGTGAACTCAGCTCTTCAGCGCACCCGATTTTTTCTGACAAATTTTCAAAACAAACAGTATTTTACAACTCTAATCAGAGTCAGAGTAATAATTATGTTGGCATGGTCAGTTTAGATCTGAGATCGGCTAAAATTTAAACAATGACCGTCATTAATACCCAACCGTCATTACTCAGTTTGCCAATAGATGTCAGAAGGACGGATGCCAAAACCGAACTGCCCAAAGATAGATTTCGACTGTTATCTGCTCGAACCAACACCGACTTACTATACTCGGCCGTCCAGCGGCGTCACTGAAGCATTCGAACATTCTTAGCCAATCATGCAATACTGCGTCCGCGTTTGCCATGTTATGTTCTCACTACAGAGGCACAGTCCCATTGCATGGTTCTAACTTGTGTTGAGTCGAGGTATTGACGCGAACACCACACATACGGATGGTATCAAATTATATATAAGGATGTTACCTTAACAAACAAGTTAGCACAATCAAAGTATAAGCAGCACATACTGTAAATGTAATCCTCCTCCTTCACTTTCCTTCCATTAAGCCTCATCCACTGCCTCCTGACTCTGACTGCCTGGTCAAGGCGAAGGACCTCTTTTTATGTTTCACCTGGAAATATTTCTGGGGCTAGGACATGGTCCATCCGAAGCACTTCTAGGTCAGAAGTGAATCCTACAGAGTAGGGACAATATCCTCCTGTAGTGTCCACAGGTGGCACCCATGGGAACCAACAGGGATATATTCCAGAACTCCCATGATGCCCTGTAGGTTGTTGAAGGGGACCTGAATCCTAGGGACTCTGCCCTCTAGTGTATCTGGGGATACAGTACAGAGATACTGTTGTCTCTCCTGGTTCTTCCAACATACTGGTCAGAGAGTCTGCCGTTCCAGTTTCCTTTATTGTGTCATCCCGTTTGGGCAAGAAATCACCCACTGGGACACCCATCCATCTCATTCGGCACTCACACTTTACTTTCTCCATGAAAAGTAAGTACTTTCTCCATGAAAACATGATTAAAAATGTCCTTGACCACCACTACAAACTACTGCAGTAAGTAACATATAAAAAAATGCTTCGGGTGGAGCATTCCTTTAATAATAAGTTCAGATTTAAAGGTCCGCAAAATCCTACTGTTTTATTCCATGTGTCTATGGTATATTATGGAAAAAAGATGTGTATGGAATTTGCCCATAACAAGATTCTTGTTCTTGTTAAAGAATTTATTTTAAAGTAACACCTGGGATCCACTGTACTCATTCTCTTCACATTTTAAACACTTCACTCATCTCACTCATTAATATCTGTTTGCTTTAACTGAAAAGGGACATCTCCTTCAATGTCTCCTCATTGCTCATACCTCTCAGTCCTGAAATTGGCCTAGTTACTCTTCTGTGGATCTGTCTCTAGTGCTGCAATGCCCTTTTTGTAATAAACATAAGGTAAATATAAATTTATATATGATACAGGTAGATTAAGTAATAAAGTCAATGTGTGTGTGTGTGTATGAGCATGTAGTAAACTTGTGGGCATATATTACCATAAATATATGGTATCTTTACAAACACATATTGTACCTGCATATCCTGTTTATAAACACTGTCACACGCGCACACATAGGAGGAAGCTGAAGGGACCAAATGAAGGTAATTCCATGCCAGGCAAGGAAGCCTTCCTCTGTTGTTTCTGCAGACCAAATACGGGAAGTTCTACCTGGGCCAACTTTGACGACACCACTTCCGGTTCCGTCCCTAAAAACGACGGCACCTCCAGGCTCAAGAATGATGTCACTTCCAGTTCCAGCTCCAAAGATGATGTTGCTTCCAGTTTCTGACCCCAAGACTAACCTCACATCCGGCCCCAAGACTAACCTCACATCCGGTTCTGGACCTCGATGACATCACTTCCCACTCCCTACTTTAAAAGACCGGACAACATCAGTACACCTCAGTTCAATCTTGTACTCCAAACAATACACTTCAGTGTGACTTTTTCATGTACTTTTGCAGCCAGGGATAATATACAGGTGGCTGCCCCAAACCTTTTTTGTGTGTGTCGAGGCTGATTATTTCACAACACTTATTACCAATCTGGGTGTCTGCATTATACTGTATAAATGTTATTTTTGCCCCCCAGTCTGTTTCTCTGAGTTTTGGGTTTGCAGTAATATATATCTAGTAACATGTTCTGCTGTCTGGGTATCTGCTGGAATTAGAAAGGCACTAACATACATTTTCATGCTGCTCCATGTATTTTAGGTCTGACTTCCATTGTACCCTCAGCTTTATAAAATGTACTAATTGCCCAGAATGTTGTCTTTACTATTTTGATCCAGAATACTTTATGGTACAAAGCTTGTGAGTACCTCAATTATTTCGGAGAAAAACAAACAAACAAAAAAAACTACAGTCTAAACTTGGCTTTAGTGTACTGCTGGTCTGCTTAGTGGCCAGCACTGTACAAAGGCTGTGTAATCACTTTTGTTTGGGTAGCAGACGTCAAGTGGAGTGAACCTTGTATGGAAAAGACATCATTACTGTCAAAAGCCTGATTAGTAACTTGAAAAAACTCTTCTTTTGTTTGACTTGATGATTGCTTTTTGCTCTTCATGTAGAAGTCAGGATATAAGATTGGGCTCTAAATGCTGAACGTGAGCAGCTTACAGCAGGTTTCACTGTCTAGTAACATTTCCAGTGTATGTCACTGATGTGCCATATAAAAAGAATTGCCATTTATTGTTTTATTTTATACATGTGGTGTGGTAAGTATATACAGTACAAGTTCCTAAAAAATCCACATAAAACAAATACATGCACAGCAGGTACCTGTGACAATACACTGCATGTAAACACAAGTCCACTAATTTATGGCAGATATCTACAATGGATATTACGATACTGAATTGCTGCCTCTGACAATTTTATTTTAGCAATACAATGCACGTACAGGTTTAGAAAATTAATGATAGAATATAGTACATGTAAGTCAGAAATGGCTTATCTCTGAAACGAGGATAAAAAAATATCATTAAATTCATGCCCTAACTGTCCATCATTTTAAAAGGCACCTTCTAAAGTTGCATTATGACTTTAGAAGGTTTAACTGTATAACACAATCCACATTGGTGATTCCACTAAAGAAACAAAAGAGTAAACTAGAAAAATGGAAAGTATCGTGCTACTGTGTTAATCATAAAAAATAATACAGAAAGAAATCATCTGAGATGGACAAAACCAGAGAGGGAAATGGTCAGACATACAAGTATATTGCTGTACTTTTGAAAGTCTATCACATGGTAGCTTTAAGTAGCACTGCACTGTAATGTTAAATGGCTAAATGGACTCAAGTGACAGTTCAGTGCTGAGGCACACATTACATATGAATGAGATTCAAGTGTTATATCCTCCTTGGAATCAACTGGAGTTGCTGACAGAATACATTTATCAACCTGTAAATATCTATGGTCCTTACTAAGTGGTATATATGAAAACAATTTGTGTGATTTAAGCCCAGTCAAGATCCATCTATCATACAGTCTAAAAAAATAAAACCTGTTTCACTTCCAGAATAACCAAGAAAGTCAAGAAAATACTTGGAATGCCTTGAGGGTTAATGTCTCCTAGCTCTCACATTATTAGAAAAGAAAAAAAAAAGTCTTTCAGGAAACAAAACAAAACACAAGCAGTTCCTAAATGTTCAAACTTATTTGCACTTCAGACTGTCATATTATATTATACACAGCAAATGTCTTTATTATGGATGATTATTCGTGCCAAAATTAAATGCAATCCAACGTGTTAACTACGTTGAAATGCATGCGTGACATTTCATTTTTACACTGTTTTACTGTCAAAATTAAAAACGCATCAACCGAACGATTGATTGATTTTTACAATGGCATGCAGTTTAAAATATAACATAAGTGCATTTTAATTCATGTCCAAAGATTGCACATCATAACTAAAAGCAAAGCAGATCTATTGCATTTTGCTTAGTGGCAGCTCTGAGTATACGGCATTTCAATTCGAGACTAAATGACCAATCAGCATCAAAATGCAGGGCAAGAGGTGTCATTAACTGGGGAAATTCAGATAAGTGATATTTTTGGAAATTGATAGGGGGGCTTTGGATGTGTTGAGATAGCTTTACTAGGGCGGCATGACACTATAAAACTTTAAGTCAAAATGAATGTCAGTTAACGAGTCTTCTTGCCTCTCAGACTAGAAATCACAGGAGGTGATGGATTACACCACTGCTTGATGTTTCAAACTGACTTTCACAACAGAGTCTGCAGATAGAAGGTGTCATTAAAGCAGTATATCACCGTATCTCGTCTTCGCCAGCAGCTATAGCTTCACAATGCAGCAATATATCATAGAGTCCTTTACATAACTTAACTTTACCTAAATTTGGCCTAGAGGATGTATTCAAATTAGTGGTGCAGCATTTCAAATTAAATTTCAAACAATTTACTTAACTATTATGGTAAGAGAAATGCAAAAATTAATTTGTAGCAAATACAGTATATGTTAGTTGTATGTATAAATGTAACAATAGCAAACTTAATATAAGTATTCACAGCCTACAGGTTAGTAAAAATAGTAAGGTGTAGCGCTGAGCAAGTGGTTACAGTAAAACTATTTTGTACTAAACCATTTGTTTCACAACAAGCAAAATTTGTGGCATTGACACAGGAATAAAGGTTGTTAGCTCCTGTTTGGAAGCGTTTTCCTTAACTACTGTAATTCTACAGGTGTCTGTCTGCCTGTCATTTAGTGTTTAAATAAAATCCTCTTGTGTAGTCACTAGACTCATTTCCTGTCAGGTGTAGACATTTCGTTGACTCATAGACGCCAGCGTTATAAGGTGACTGGAGGTAGAAATGATACCCAGTAGATTTCTCTCCAGAATCAGGGCATGCAAATCCATAGCCTCTTCTGCAAGAATGAAGAAACAGGAAATGGCTTTTGCAAAGGTAACAGGAAGGGGCCGGTTGCAGTGATGTGTATTTTCTTGCAGAGAAAACATGATATTATAGTAATGTCTACAATGGTGCATTCTGGCATGTGTTTTTGTGGAATATATGCATCATGGCACCCTCTGCAATGATGTGTATAAGAAGCATAATAAGTAATTTATTTTACTGGTGTGCTGTTTATTACCTGCAGATAAAAGCAGAAGTGTAAATAAAGTTTTATGGAACAATATTTGTTATTTTCCAACCCAAACACCAAACAACTGTTTTTTTTTTTGCATGCAAAACAAATTTCAGGACAGTTATCTTATCCAAAGATCTTGACCATACATTGTTCTTCTCTCTCTTGTTAAATTAACACTAGCCTGAATGAATCTATTCATTTTTTACATTTAAGATTTCTCATTCAAAGATTTATCAATGTGTATATAAACACAGGGAACTCCAGTTTCTGTATTACATCTTGCCTGAAGAAGGGGCCTGAGTTGCCTCGAAAGCTTGCATATCATGCTTGGCATCTTTTTAGTTAGCCAATAAAAGGTGTCATTTTGCTTGGCTTTTCTCTACATTCATAATGGTTAACACGGTACAACACCCTAGTACAACAGCATTAATTTCAGAAAATGAAACTCGCCTGTTTTGTTCATCAGAAGTACAGAGGTTTAAAATGTTGTCTTTAAAACCAATTTCACACATGAAGCTACAGTACAGTATATTCATAAAATATTTTTACCAGGAAGGGCTATAAATAAATGTGACTTGAAATGCTGAGATAGTTAATCCAGTGTAGCTAAGGACTGCAAGTGTTAAAGGGGGAATCTCCCACCACTTGTGGAAAAATGAACTTAGCAATGTTTTGATATTTACTGTATATGTGGAAAGGACATAAAATAACAATTATTCCCAAGTTATTCCGATCAAAATGACAGCTATAGTCTTCAATCCTTTTTGAAATGACAGACAATGGACTTCTTACTGGTATTCGATAAGCCATTTTTATTGCTCTAACATTACCTGTAACAACCTGCAGAGTGGAAAAGTCATTTAGCACAGTGAGAAATGTGCAGCTTGGCTAAGGTCAAGTACTGTATGTCATGTGCACATTCATCTAGTCTCAATCCTAAGATTCTTGAACAGAGGAATGAACTGATTGACATAATTAATTAATAAGTGAAGATGACAGGAGTACCAACTACAACTGCATATTTCACTCTTGTATTATTCAACTTCAAAATCTTGATTATATTAATTTACTGATACTGTATATATCAATAACTGACATGCTAATTGTAAATAAAACTTTCATTTTAAAACTAAGAAATTAGATGTAATTTGAGAGTTTAATTTCTGCTATTTCTGTTTAAGTTTACTCTTTTTTCCTCTTAGTACTATTGGCCTCTATCAACATCCTGTTATTCTGTAGTCCACAGAAATTTTTTTGTTGCCCCCCCCCGCCAAACATTTATGCAGATGCCCGTGGGTTCTAGCTGTACTAACTTTAAGTAAAATACTGCCAATTAAAATAAAAACAGTTCATTAAACTCTTAACATCCACTGGCTAGCAACTAATTGGCTGACTCCTTTTCCTAGAGGGAAAAAGAAATCATAAATGACAAGTCCATGGCAATAAAAAGGGAAAACATTGGACCTTTGGAATTGTGTGTAGTAGTAACTCACCTATAGCATAATCACACAAAAAACATTTCTAGTCAGGTGTAGTTTCTCTCACATGAAATGTTTTTCTTTTTTTTTTTTATCAGGGGAGCCTTAATTCCACTACTACATCATTTAATGTAAATACAGACTATTGGGAAAATTTTGCATTATAGGATAAACATTTTTTAACTTTAAAAACAGTCAGATAAAATATTGTAACTAGACCCATCTAAGAAACACAGACAACTGGATTTCATTTATAGGATTAAAGCTAACCATGTTTGTACTTCGCCGTTCATGTATCAGCTCTGCTCACAGACTGTTAAATGTAAATCAAAGCAAAAAGTTTCCAAATAGGACACTATTAGCTCCATCATATGACTAGCATATAAAGACATTTTCAAGGCCAAAGTATAGATGCTTACAAATTTTAAATAAAAAGGCGAAGGTTCAAAGCACTTTAGGTAATCAGAGTAAAATAAAAAGGTGAGCAGCAGACCACATGGCTCACCAGCTCAAAAGTATATTTGAAAGACAAAGAACATATAAGCAATTAACCCCACAAGCAAAAAATTCATGCAGCAAGAAAAAAGATTCACAACCTTTATGCAAAACAGGTGTAAAGAACACCGAACGCCCATGGAGTGACACTCTATGCTTATATGTAGCAAAGCAACTACCCTGTTATATCTGGACACATCTCAAGATCATTTTCATTTGATCTGAATTAGCATCACATTCAGCAGTAGTCATACAAAGCTTTCGCCTTGGAGTGACTTTATAGCATCTAGTAATTCTGATAATGCCAGAGGTTTATCAAGTTCCTCCGCACTAAAAGTGTCTATTTGTGGTATTTGTAATGTACCCAGAAATGCATTAGATTGTGTATTGTCTTCTTTAAACTCAGTAGTATATAGGGATTTATAGTAGTCTCTGAAAGTGTGCATTATATTTTTGTGGTCGACGATTCTATCTCCATTCGCGTTGGTGATTACTGAGATTGTGTTGTGCACTTCTTGCTTGCGAATTTGTTGAGCTAAAAGCTTATTAGCTTTCTCTCCATGTTCATAGTAATGATGTCTGGATTTATAAATTAGTTGTTCAGTTTCTTTAGTTGTCAGGAGGTTTAATTCCGAATGTAGAGCCTGCCTTTTCCTACGTAGAGTCTCGCTTGGTAGTCTGGCATGTTCTTTATCTATTCTAGTAATTTCGCTTTTTATCTCTGCTACTTTCCTTGGTTTCTAATTTATTTTTGTGGGAAAGATATGAGATAATCTGTCCTCTTAAGAAGGCCTTAAGAGTTTCCCAGAGTGTTCCTGCAGAGATCTCTGAGGATGTATTTGTCTCTAGAAAGAATTTGATTTGTTTGGATATAAATTCTGTACAATTCTCGTCTGCTAATAGAAGCGGGTTGAGACGCCATCTGAGGGGTGAGTGTACGGGGCTTAGTAACGTTAGCTCCAAGATCATAGGTGCATGGTCAGATATAACAATAGCATCGTATTTGCAAGATTTAATCATAGTGATACAAAGCTTTCTATTGCTTTTAAAAAGATATATTACACCAGTAATGGCGCAATGCACAATATATATATATATATACTTGACTTGAGCATTCCTAGTTTTCATACTCTTTCTCTGTTTAGCATTCATTTGCTCAGAGGTTGATGCGCTTGCTGCTTCCTGAGCAGCTCTTCTTTTCACCACCTTAGCAGCCTGCTTTTTCTCTTCTTTCGTTGGCATCATTTCGCGTTAAAACTGATTAAGTCAGTGTTTGAGTTGCAATTACTAAGTACATGTTCCTTAATTTTTCACTTAAGCTGGCACTTAAGTCTTCAATCTGCCTCAAGATTGATTTAAGATATGAAGAGGTAGGGGAAGTGACAGCGAAGGTGGTAGGAATGAGAATGGTGCCCGTATGCATGCACCACGTGGCTGTCTTGCTGTGTGCCGCTGAGAGTTGATTCTATAATAAAATAAAAATCAAAAGAGGAATAACCTTGGATGTCAATCATCACCCCAAAAGCAGATAGTAGACATCATGTAGTATATGTGTACCACATTTCAGGTCAATAGTTCAAACTGTTTGCGAGCTACAGATGATTTAATATCCAAGACAGACAAACGGACAGACGCGGTGGCGTATTATATATAAAGATAGGATTTCAATAAAGTGTATGATACAGCTTTCACTTTTACAATATCTTGCCAGTGACTCTGCCACTATGGTTCCCCATCAGCCATCAGTGAACCTGTTTTCTGAACCCACTTTAAACAGCACTGGCAGCACAAGGCAGGAACAAATCCTGGACAGGGCACCTCCAAATTCAAGACAGATTTATGGCCACATCTGCACTTGTTAACACAAAAATAATTACAGATACCTATTAACCTCAACTTGTCTCTTTAAAATAGTGAGGTAACATTGATGTCAGTGTTGGAGACTCACACATTTTTTGTCTTATTTGAAACCACTCAATTATGATGCGTCTCTCTCACATTATCCCAAGGTAGCATACAAAAAATAAAATGCACAGCATTATACTTTTTTTTAATGCAATGCAAATAAAAAAATCAAAAGTGTACACATATCTGGAAATACTGTCTCCTGCAGAGTGATGTCACTTACTAATTATAATCCAACAAAAAAACAGACATTTTTGGATATGTTGCGATTTTAAATCCAGGTGATCTATATGGTAACACACACTGAACATCCTGCAAAATACCAAATCCTACAACACAGACATTACGCAAACTTAATTTTTTAGTTTTGTGTTTTCATTGCAACACTTTAGCCCTAGGCTATGCATTTTTTTGAAGCAGGTCCAAAAAGATGTTTCTCTGAGCCCACTGCCATTACTTATAGCAAAGCTGCACTGATATCATACCTCTCACTGCTCTCAGCTCTTGTGGCTATCATTGCCAACTACATGCCCATTAAAGTGTATCGCAAGAATATAACAATAATACCTAATCCAAAAATGAACAACAACAAATGGCAAACAACGGAGTAATAATGCACAGAAACAATAAATACTGGAAATCAAGACATGTAATAATGGTACTGTAACAAACAACAAAGCTGAACATAAAATGGAGCCCTATATTACTGCAGTGATTGTTTCTGTAATGGAACGCTGCATCTTCATGTTCAGCAACTGTAAGACAAGACACTTTATAGAGAGCTGCACAGCAGTTATTGTTTTAAAATGAAATAAGAAAAGTAGCATTGAACTCAAAGTGAACTGAGCACACACTGTAGCATACAGAGTAAGGTAGGCTTGGAATGAGGAAAAACTTACATTTTATTATATTCAGCAAGTAACTTCTTTTGTCATTTATGTTATTTCTAATGTATTATTTTGTATGTGTTTATATTAACAATGCAAATTTTGTTATCCATTTATTATTTTCTTTCTATATATCTGGTGTTGCTTTATTATGTACCGTATTCTTTGAGGGTGGACCCCAAGAGGTAGGACCACACTGATGTCACCACTGAAGGACCACCATCAGCCTTTATATTTGAGTCTGGAGAGCAGGTTCTTGAGCCGCTCACTGGATGACGTTCAAAGAGTGCATTATCTTCGTAGGTTTTGATTTTCTGCTGTCTGGATTTATTACTTCTGTCTTTGGGTTTTTGATTCTTAAGATGACAAATTTGGCCTAAATTGCTGTGAGTTGCCTTTTTAGGCAAACCCTTTTTGTTTCATTTGGTGTTCTTCTACCATTTTTGTTTCTTTTAATCCAAAAAAATAGCTTATTTTATAAAGAATCTGTTCTGCCCTTGTTCTTCCAGGCCTGCAGTGTTTTTTTAACAGTTCCTCTCAGGGCATTTTCTGATATTTTTGTATATTTTGGGAGATTTAAGTCATTTTTGAACTTTAAAAACTTATTCGCATTTTGGAGTCTGGATGGGCCGAAGCAGGCCAGTAGAGTTTGGGGTGAAGCCTATTTCTAGACAGCCGAGGGAAGGCCCTGGTCTGGTTTATGGGTCCTTTACAGGCTTCACACTCTTTTTCTATTTTTGTGCACTCTTTCATAACAACCAAAACATTAAATCATTTTCAATGGAATCTGTATGTGTTATCTTTTCCTGGCATTCTCTATTTTAAAGTTATTTTACATCAGAAATGAAAATTAATGTATGTCTTGCAACTAAACCAAACAAGTGAATATCTTTGATCAGATGAAAGGTCACTCAAACTAAAGTTGCTCATCATTTCAATCAAGATTAATAGTGGAAAAAAGGGACCCAGAACATTCAGGTAAAGTTTTTATACAGCATTTTGACTTCTCTGCGGTGGGCTGGCACCCTGCCCAGGGTTTGTTTTCTGCCTTGTGCCCTGTGTTGGCTAGGATTGGCTCCAGCAGACCCCCCCATGACCCTGTAGTTAGGATATAGCAGGTTGGATAATGGACGGATGGATAGATTTTGACTTCTTGATGCAAAAAAAAAAAAAATAAAATCACTGACAATGGAATACTGTATAGACAAAACCAGGTTCCAGTTAAAGCAAGAGCTGACATCAGGATCAACTCTTCCCTTATAATTTTAGACTTGAGTGCTCTGCCACTGTGGTTTGATTGAAATAACAAAATGGACAGATGGGAGGTATGGTGCCCCAAACTTATATATTCTTTACTGTTTTACTATAAATTGCAAAAATGTAAAAATCAATGCATCAATTAGCACTTCAAAGGTTCAGCTCTTTCATAAGTATATTTAAATAAGCCTAATTGTGAGATATATGGTCTTAAAATCACACACCTACAGTATCATTTACTGCACTTAAATTTTTATTTCAGTATATTTCATAGTTACACCTATATTAATGTATTTTTTGTTCAATAAATACAGTATGTATTTGTATGTATAAAATAAACTGTGTCAAGCATAAATCATATTAAAAGTAAATCCACCCATCCATCAATTATCCAACCCGCTATATCCTAACACAGGGTCACGGAAGTCTGCAGTAACTTATCTAATTTAATCAAAATACAGTACATTCAAAATACATTAAATCTGATAACCAAGTACCTTTCAAATGACAATATTTTTTACTATGATTTTTCAGATGATGTAGTTCAGATGCCATCCATTAAGCACTTATACTGTGAGTACTTCCTTTGAAGCAACAATTTGCTGTACTTTATCCAAGAATCTGAGTGGATTTCCTTTTCCCTTTCGATGGATTCACGCTTGCTCTGAAGTTGCAGCACTTGGGAAATATTTGAAAACAGAGAGGCTGCTTAGCATTTGCTTATCAGGTTTGTTATAGCAGAAATGTAATTTTTTTTCCAACGCTTCAGAAGGAAGCTATCACTGACTGAGAAGATCCCTTACATAATAGCTGAAAATGGTATGCAAATATGTGTGGATGCTTGCAGCAACTGAAACTTACAGTATCCATTAAATAATCTATACTTTATAACCACCTCAAGTCAGCAGTAAGTGTTTTACTTGTTCAGACACATTATCACACACTGCTCATCACATTGTGTCTGCTGTCTTTTCTCATTAACGCACACCCCTGCTAGCTGACTCAATTACGTAAGCCATAAACACGAGGTTAATCCAAGAGAGATCAGCGCATTATGAATATCTGAAATTGCCTTCTTTGAAACAGAATTGTTATGTTGGTGGAAAAGAAATTGGATTCTATGAACACATTTTATGTTTTTTTTCCAACTGACAATTTGAATGTACTTTCAAATAATGGCCTAGATAGACTCTGATTTGCACGCTGCGGATTGGCTAATAGTATTTTCGATTCTCAGCTTTACTGCAATGATGAACTGGGTTTAAATTAATGAAATTTCTCCAAAGTCAAATTTTATTTTTGATCGGCATAGTATGATGTGCCAGATAAACTTAACTACTTGGTCCCTTTATGAAGAGGTGTTTTTTTTTTTTTTTTAATTTGTATATAGAGTTGCTAGGGCTGATGAATTCATGGAAGGATAGGTGCTGTCAAATAACAAATGAAATAACAAATGATGATCAGGGATGTAATGTCTAAGTGGAATGCTTGCAAGTTGAACACAGACGTTATTGTTAACTGTTTTTTTACAATTGTTATATAACTCTTGCATTTGGGAAGACTCTTAAGGTTATTCTAGATTAATGGGAATGAAGCCCATTATCGGGTGACATAGTTGATGCAATACATGCAAGTGCCCTACTTTTGCTAAAATTGAAGTAAATTCATCTAGATGGAAATGTAAAGCACATTTGTTGTGTTGAATTTTCTAAGCAGAAACAAAGCATCTTGAGTTCTGAAAAATACTTGCTGCAGTAGTGCTCTGATTACAACTTGAGTTTTGAGTTTTTATTGTAAAGAAAAACAGAACAGGTGCATATTGGAACTGAAAATTCAAAACACCAACAGGGATTTACACTTTTTCTGCTGTAAATCATTTATCTTGTAATTCTCTATACTAATGCTAATCAGATATTCCAATGTGTAAATCTTTGTAAATTTCTGATAGGAAACCAACTAGCATTAGGTTTCAACTGTAACATTTGCAATAAGGACCAGCAAAGGTCTTTAAGTTTTTTTTAATATTAAACTAGTACCATATCTTATATAACTTAAGGTTATGAATCAAAAGCACTGTGTGAGCTGCTGCTTTCCACTGGAAATGAAGCAACGTGCACAATGTACAATACTGCTGATCCAGTGTTAGTAAACGGCAGCATTTTCTATGAGAAGTGAAAGTGATATAGTCGCTCGCAAACTCATGGCTGATTTAATTGTTTTTTTTTGTTATCTTCAACACTAAAACAAGAGAAAATGCATTTGGGATATCAAGAGAAAATACCTACATTTGTTGCTTTTTCCATTATTTGATAACAATGTCTATAATGTTTTCATGATAAAAATACTGTGTAGAAATCTCAACCATCTCTGCTATGACATTATTAAACTTGATAACCAGAAATGTCAGCTCCTTTCAATCGGCTCTGTGAAAAAGGACATCTGTACTGTTATCTTTCAGCATAAACCATTGTTGAAATAAAGTCATATTTATAAATCTGCTTTTCAAAAAAGATTTTTTTGCTATCATCAGTGGAAAAAAATGTATAGTTGCAAAAAACAATGTAAAAGGCAAAACCAAGCTTGCTGATCAGCTCAGTTAAATGTGTTTGGTTATACCATGGCAAATACTGGTTGTCTTAGGAGTGTGACTAACTTGAATTATGTACTCAGAAAGACAGAATTTTGGTAAATGATGAAATTGGTTGCTATATACTGTAGGGACCTGGCAGAGTACACGATTGTGTTTAAAACAATCAAAGATACAACGGTTTCTATTATATTTAACCTGTCTCTGCAGAGCTAAAATGATAATTAAGATGTAACAATCATAAATAATATAGAGAAAAAGAAGAGTTCATAATATACCGAATGGCCTACCTTGTCTGTAACCTTATCTATTCAACTGGTGTGCCATGAGTAGCAGAAAGACACAGTATCTCACAAAAGTGAGTACATTCCTCACACATTTGTAGATATTTTATTATATCTTTTAATGGGACAACACTGAAGATATGACACTTTGATACAATGTAAAGTAGTCAGTGTACAGCTTGTATAACAGTGTACATTTGCTGTCCCCTCAACTTTTGTTGCCAGCGGTTTAGACATTAATGGCTGCATGTTGAGTTATTTTGAGGGGACAGCAAATCTACACTGTTATACAAGCTGTACACTGACGACTTTACATTATATGAAAGTGTCATATCTTCAGTAAATTACAATATGAAAGTCAACAAAGTATGGCTGGGATAAACGTTAGAGATAAGGTATAGAGTCTTCTAAGTAAAATATCTATATCTATCAATTAATCTGTTCATTTTAAAAATTAACTGATGTCTACAATAATTGTTAAAAACAACAGTATAACAATTAAGCAGTTGCAGACTGGCCTCCCATAGGTTGCATTGCAAAAACCCATGTAACCCCATATTCATCCACTAAGTTTTCAATTCAAACTTGATCTGACAGGAAGGCTGGCCTTATAACAAATGGAGAAAAAAAATCGCAAACTCCACACAGATGGCACTTGAGCCTGGACGATACCTTAAACCACTGCAATTATATAGCTTGATCTGCAGACATTATATTTCCATGCAAAGCCATTACCAATAAACAGCCTTTACATGTGTTCCTGTACTATTTTCATTTTGTGCTTAAACAAGAAGAGTCAGAGTCTAAGAGAAAAGAAATGTTGGAAATACTAAAGTTATTAAATTACCAATTTAATTTCTTTTTGCACACTGAAGCAAAATTGTTATTTTAATAACCTACAGTAAATCCTGATATGATTTTATTTTTTGCCACATCAAATCAAAAGAGCTTTGAAGAGCAAAACATAACCACTGAAATGGGACTCTTGACTCTGCAGGTGGCAAATGCACTAAACGGCATGCCATTTTCTGCTTCATCTACAATTTAAATTAATTTTTTAGTGTTTGGGCTCTGGTTTCCATGATATTCTATGCAATGAATTTAAAAGATATATACTTCTAAGATCATTGGCATTAGTACTTTCTAAAAGAACACTAGTATGCTAATTTAAATTAAAATATATTATAGAAGTTAGTAGCATAACCCAACATAGCTTAGCCTACTTATGTTATTAGACCACCCTAGCAGAAAGAGTGAAAGAGAGAGAAGGAAAAGCAAAGATTAGACTTTTAGATATCATGGGATATGGGCTTGTTTCTGTATATATGTCCAAAATGAGGTCATCCAGATACAAAGATTGACTGAAAGATAGTACACCCTGGAGCTTCCTGGTCACACTCTCAAATACAATTAGTATTTGTATATAAACAGAGAGCTCCTTTTATGACTACAGTCCTGACCATATCAGCAATTTTATTAAAATTTAACATAAAAGAAAGGGAGAACATGCAAGGACTCTACAGAAGACCTGAGGACTAAACTGAATTCATCCATCATTGAACCAATGTTCTGTTACTAAGGGTCACAGAATAGAAAACATATGCTGGTGCTATAAGCTGTAAGACTTTTTAATGATCATTCAGGGACTAATGCAGAATAACTTGAAGGCGGCAGTGTTAACCATTGTTCCACGCTACTGTCCATTATATTGATTTATTTAATTTAAATAAATTCCCCAAGACATGTCAGGGATTACTGATTATTCTTGGAATATTTGGTTTGCTTTGCACATGTGTGTCATAGAAGTCCCAGAAGAATGTAAAGTATTCACTGTAACAGCCCAATTAATCAGCTAGGTGTTAACAGAACATGGGCGAGTAGATTTTCAATAAAACAGAAAGACTGACTAAACAAAAAAATCAGATCTAGAAAACTGGCCTTGTGTATGTAGGGTGAACTTCAGTCTTGTGGCATATGCATAAGAAAGACAGACACCACACTGGGGTAAAACAGAGCTGCATCTGATAATCTTTGATGATGGCACAACAAGTGTGCACTACCAAAAGACATTTTTTGTTGAATAATATTCTTTTAAATTATGCTATAGACTGATTATGATTACTTTTGAAATCTAGGTCTGTGATGCATTTAATATATGTATAAGTAGATCATGATGATTTTCTATGAGTGTCACTGGGACATAGTGGATAGTGGTACTGTCTCACACATCCAACATTAGCTTCTATTCTGTGCCTGGTTGTTGTTTATATGAAATTTGCACATTCTCGCTGTGTCTGTATAGCTGCTTCTGTATACTCTGTTTTTACACCAATATCCCTAAGGACTTGCAGGTTAGGTTAGCTGGGTTCAAATTAACTAAATGTCATGTGGATGTATGTGTGTGTCGGCCTTGTTATTGATAGAGAATGTTATGTATGATTTTTTTGTCATGTGCAAATGCAGAATTTTTTACAAACTTCACCTTTACTGAACATTGAAGATTATATAAGGCTAGAAATGTGTGCAAAGCGAAGTATTTCACTTGATCAAATATTTATGGTAAATCCCTTTGGATTCTGCCTGTCAGATTTCAACTCCTTTTCATTTTACATTAACCAGCATATAATCCAAAACAAATCAATAAAAGTCCTTATAAATTCACAACACACTCTACTTAGTTTCATCACATTAAAACTCCATCTATAGTATACAAAAACTTGCTAGATGCTGCAAACCATCAACACTGTACAACGACATTTACCCTTACACTGTTATGATTTTATGCTTCCATGCTGTCTGTAGAAGGGCTTACTCTGCCACAATTGCTGAACCTATGTTTAAAATTAAACACAAGGGGACATAATCTGTCTGCAGAAAGGGCTGATACCTTATGTTGTTTTGGTTTCAACTGACAGCTCTTTTAGTATCAGGGAGTGATATTTCTAAAGGCCGTAGCATGCATAAAACTGGGCAAACAATAGTTAACCTTTATGTCACTGCCCATACATTACAGGCAGTCCCTAACCCTTATCACAGAGGATATTAAGCTGAGGAAAAAATAAGATTTATAGTCTGTCCTTGGGTACTTTTTTAATGAGGTATTCAAGGGAAAGAAATGGTGCAAAAGGAGCAAGTAGAAAAATACAGTTGACCACTAAATAAAATATTTCTTGTTTTACTGTTTTTTTTTCCAGAAGAGATAGATCATCAGAAGATGAGTCTCAGTCTCTCAATAGACCACATTAATCATGTCAGATTACAAATTAATATGAAATGAAGCCAACAATATTCAGATGCATGTAATTTAAGCAGCTGCATGCCATATCTAAATGTTTTGAAGTGGATTCCAATCATGCAAATATACCCTGTCTACCATAGTTGGTGAGACACTGACACAAAAAAAGAAAAACTCACACAGTGACAATAAAATTCCATTTTTCTGCATGCAGATATTTGATCACGATCTGTATTTTCTCTCAAACGCAGTTCTGCCTCTAAGATACCCCTTCAGCTCTTCCCTAGTGTTCCAGTGATGCTTTCTTCTATGTCAGAAGTATAAATTGTTGCTACAGAAATTTCTTGTGTGGTGCTCCTGACCAGATCTCTAACATACCTTTATGCTCACGAATAAAGTGATGACAGCCAGGGTAAATAATGTCTCCTAAGTGCTCATTGCTCATTCCTCATAACCTCTTTGATTCTCTTAATGAAGTCCGTGAATGCTACTGAATACCTGTGAAACTGAAGCACTCTTATACTTTTCAAGAAGACCGACTTATTACCTGTGACTCCTTGAATACTTCTTTCTGTGTCCAAAAGCCTTTTATGTTGTCTAAACGTTGACTCTCACATCTTACCTGGTCTCAAAATTCCCTTCTAAAATCTGCCCTCAAAAGCTACAAATATATTGGAATTCAATTTGTTTCAGAATCACCTAAAATCTCCCTGCTCAGTTGCAATGCTCGAAAACCAAACACCACAGAATGCCTCTCTAAGCTGTTTATCCAGGAGAAGGCTGACATCTGAAATCCTCTGAAGCTGAAATTCTAGCCTTTTAGAAGCCTTTAATGCACTGCTCTAGATGAACACATATTGTATACTGTGTTTGCCCTTTTTTGTTCACATTCTCTACAACTTTTATTCTTTAACTTTTCATAAAGATATCCTGATATTTAATTAGAAATTGAAGACCTACTGTTTTACTAATGCATTCAAAAATATAAATAATGAATTCAGTTCAATTTATTTTTGTATAGCTTTCATTATTGAGTATAGAATTAGAGCACTAATTTATTAGTATATGGCAACAAAGTAAACTATTAAATCAAGAAATATTTACACACAAATATACAAATTACAATATGCAGTCAAACTCAGAAGTCTCAATTTGATTAACATGAACAAATCATGATAGCAGAAAGTTCATAATAATGTAATTAAATTAAGGTCAATTAAAAATGGAGGAAAGGAAAAAAAAAACAAAACAAAAACATACTCAATAATATTCATGCAGAAAATAAATGGGCCCATGGTTGGTTGTAACAGTTGTGATGAGCTAGGTTAACTCGCCATCCTACCACTCCTGTGCGCTCTACGATATAGTAAATATGTGCTGGACAATCTAAAAAAAGCAGACTACATTCTTTTATGATTGAATCCTATGGCAGTGAATATCTCTGGAGTCACTGGAGTCAATCTATCTGAACAGGAGATGCAGAGTAACTTTTGTTATCATCATCACTATATAGCTTTCCACTTAACATGTTCTAGAATTCTTCTTTCAGTGTAAGATGGCCTTCAGTCACTTGGCCTTTGCCTGACATTTTAAAGGCATGCTACTCTAGCTTTTAGACTTGACAATTATTTTCTACCATGTCTACATTTCAAACATCTGCTGCATTACCTGCTTCTTTCTACTTTCCTCAGCATTTATATCCTGGAACTGAATAACACTATGTTAAAGGCTGGTGTATAATTCATAGCTGGTGCCCTCAATTATCAAATTTATCTCTCTGCTCTGACAGTTCCAGCGTGTTTATGTGCTTCATGTTTGTTATACTATGGGATTACATCACATTACAAAATTTTGTAGCTTCTGCAAATTGCATTGATAGGTCAGTTTTTGTTTTGCCCTAGTAAACTAATTGGGGACATTTTACTGTAAAGATTAAAATCTTTTGGATAATAATAATAATACATTTTATTTAAATAGCGCCTTTCCCATGCTCAAGGCACTTACAGAAAATAAGAGAAAACAGCAGGGTATACAGCATATAGCATTGTACAAACCAAATAAATAAATAAAGAAGATTAAGACAGTAAATTTAGAGAAAGCCTAACAGACAACAGAATTGATGGTCTCGCACACACATACAGGTTACATAAGCATTTTGACAGAGAGGTAAACTGAGAAAAGGGTAATAAAGTCAGGTAGAGCTAAAAGCCTTCCTGAACAGATGAGTTTTGAGTTGTTTTTTAAAAGAATTCATGGAGTCAGCTGACCTGATTAATTTCGGTAGGTCATTCCAGAGTCTGGGCGCTATACAGCTGAAGGCCCTGTCACCCATGGAGTGTAGATTAGTGTGGGGCACAAGAAGATTACCAGAATCAGAGGACCTTAGTGAGCGGGCAGGGACATAGTGATGAAGAAGGTCACTGATGTAGATTGGTGTGAGGTTATTTAAGGCTTTGTAGGTTATTAGTAGGATTTTATATTCGATTCTGTAAGACACAGGGAGCCAGTGAAGACGGAGCAGGATGGGTGTGATGTGCTCGCTGTTGCTGGTTCAAGTAAGGACTCTTGCAGCCGAGTTTTGAATAAGCTGGAGCTGTGATATAAGATTAGAAGGGGCACCTGCCAACAGCGAGTTACAATAATCGATGCGGGATGTGATAAAAGCATGGACAAGTTTCTCAGCATTAGAAAAGAAGAGGAAGGAGCGAACACAGGATATGTTACGGAGGTGAAAATAAGAAAATTTCTTAATGTGATTTATGTGGGCGGAGTAAGAAAGGGAGGAATCAAAAATGACACCGAGATTCTTTGCAGTGGAGGCAGGTCTGATGAGATCACCGCCAAGATGGACTGGGAAGGAGCTCATTTTATTAAGTCACATTTTAGTCCCAATTTGCAGGAGCTCAGTTTTGTTGCAGTTTAACTTGGCCGCATTCATCTTTCCCTCGATTGCAACCAGTCGTCCTGTCCCTGCAGCTGAATTACACCCCACAGCATGATGCTGCCACCGCCATGCTTCACTGTGGGGACTGTATTGGACAAGTGATGAGCAGTGCCTGGTTGTCTTCACACATACTGCTTAGAATTAAGGCCAAAAAGTTCTATCTTGGTCTCATCAGACACCTGAAGGACTCTGAGATGGTGAGAAATAAGATTCTCTGTCTAACGTCTTGAACAGAAGAAGATGTGCTGAGTACCTAATCCAGGTGTTCAAAATTCTGAGTGACTAATAATAAAACATCTGGGAGACCTGTTTCAATTAAATAGTGAAAAGCATATTCAAGGCCACCACTGGAAATAAAGGAAGGAAGCATTAACACAAAGAGCCTTGGAATCCAGAGCAAACTACTGGGTGAAGTTGGTGAAATGAAACTAAATGAGCTTAAGAGACTGATTAACATAATCTTGTTTGTCAAATGTCTTATGTTCTTGTTGTGGTTTTTTGAGATCAATGAACCTTCCAAAACTCAAAAAAACACATTTTTCCCTCACGTAATATATTTCACACCAAATCAGAACTTTTGCACAATTAAAAAAAAGAGTCTATTATTGGGACTAGAAGTAATGTGGATGAATCTGTTATATTTCTAGTTCTGAAAAAAAAGAAAAAAAGAAAAATGCAACTCAAGAACAACCTCACTATATAAACCATCAAGTAGATAAAACATTTCTTAGGCTTATTTAAGGTGTGATAGTGTGTTTAATTACCACTAAAGATATTTCAGACTGTCTTTTAAACACTCTGCATAAAAAGAAACAGCAGACCACTTACTGAGAACCCACTCGGCCTCAGTATAACTAGTAGAGTTTTCACAGTGCATTTCCATATGACTCAATCAACTGTTCAAAGATCTGAATTAATGTTCAGTACTAGTTGCAATAAAAGAATTTCATAAAAGGCATTTTCTGTTGTTAGTCATTCTCCTTCAAAAAACCTATGCAATACCAGGTACTTCTCAAGTTTATTTGATGCTAATGTAATTAAATGAAATTTTAAACTATTTGTTTGGTAATCATGCAAAAAAGGCTGAAATGATATTCACAGAACAGGTATCAACATAAAATATAGGCTGTAACTTATATTGTAGAAAGAGATTGAGATGGGCAATCTAAAAGCCAGTACCAACACTGTTACTACATTTCCCATCAGGCAGAAAGAATGTGCTAGGGCTGATGGGAGCATGCTGTTATCACTGCACACAAAGATTTGTAGCCACCAAAGTGGGATCTCATCTAAGACAGCCGGCAAATCATTCTGCTCTGCTAAACTGGATAATAATTTTTATTGCCTTGCTGGATTACAGCTTTTGTCTAGGAGTATATCATTTTGTCTCATTATTGGTTATGTTTGGCTGTATTGAATTTCCCAAGACAGTTTTTCCTTGATTTTCATCTAGACCCTTTTTGGAGGAATACAAAAGCAGTATATGATGTTGCCAATCCCTATAGGAACAATGTTCCTTTCTTTCAACCCTCCAAAATATGTTTAAAACTCCAAAACATCCTTTTTTAATGAATTTCCCAATTGCAAAATTGCATGTGAAACAAAATTTAGCAGCAGGTTCACAGAAACATATGCAAAAAGAAACCTGGTTGTTCACCGCTCCCTATTATTTTTTTATGATATATGATACATAACCAATGGATTGAGACTCAGGCCATTAGACAAGGACAAGGGCTGCCTGCTCTTTCTTGGTCAAACATGTACATAGAGATATCTTTTTGTACCGAGTACATGTAACAATAACTGAGGAATGAACTGATGACACAACTTTTTTGTAATCAAAGAAAAACTTACATTATTGAAATTGGCAACATTATTATATACATGTATCATTATCATTGTCAAGTGTGGTTGAGATAAGCCACTATGAAACAGCTTGCAATATTTTATTACATACCAAGTCAGAATAAGGTAGAAAAAGTGAGGATGGTGCCAGTAAATTTTACTAGACAGTTTATTCAAGTCCTTTTATAATGGAGCAGTTATAATTTTAGGATTTGTTGCCAATACAGCATTGTGATTTGAAGTAATTTCAAATCAACAAGGAAGAAATCAACTTTGAGTAATCTTGGTATTATTATTGCATACTGCCACTGGTGCCTTCTCCTGTAATAGTATGGGGACCTGCAGTTTTGGATATGAACCCCATTCCCTCCCAGAATCCCTGTTGTAGATGTTTTCCATGATCCACAAATTCAATTAGAAAAACATATAACTATTTGCTTTCTTGCCTTAACCCATTATACAAATATATTCAGGCAACACCAGGTACTTTGGCTAGTTTCAAATAAACATTTATGTAGAGAGCTTGTTGTTTGTAATGTCTGATATCATGCTCCCAGTAAAGATGGGAAAAATGTGTACTATCTTTAATCCTTTTTTTTATTCTATATTAAAATAGCACAGCTAAGAGTACTTGAAAGGCATAAAATGAACATGCACAGTTCAGTATAATGTACTTTGACTCCAGTAGACATGTGATTATCAAAGCTATTTAACATAGACAATTCCTTTTGATTGATTAATAATCTCGTATGAAAATATATGAAAGATGAACCTGATCTGATAAAATAAAATAAAAAAGATGATTGAATTACATTTGGTGGGTAGGTGAGGTGGTATTTCATTTGAATAAGATGTAGTACTGTATATCTTACTGACATGTAAATTATTTAATGTTAGGCTATGTTTAAATTTCAAAATATATTTTAAAAATCACAACTGGTGCATCATAAGGCATAGAAGCAAAATGCCATCATAAATACTGTAATTCTTGGTATGAAATGGTCTTAATTTAGATGTTAATAAAATACATTCTACAGCAAATTTTATTAATAGAAATTGAGCAATTTACTACATCTTCCTGGGCTTTAACTGAAATTTAAAAGACAGACCTGTTTAAATATGGGTGACATTTTTAAAAGAATCTGCTCAGCATGTGTGGAATTAACACAAACTATGGGATCATTAATCATTTTGCTGACTTTGTCCCTTCTAATGTATATAACTAGAAAAGAATGCATTATTTTCACTAGAGGAAGTAAACAAAGACTTATTTCTGTATGTGAAATGTATTTCACTTGTTTGTGACTTCCATAAAACGATGAACAATATGCACAATTACAAAGGATCCAGCTTGAAATGTCTTGGCTGACTGGTCAGTTTAATTAGATGCAACTCCACTTTGTTCTGCAGTTAGGTTCTGAGCAATAATAAAAGATTGGAAAAGCCCATCGTAAAGGTTTTTATTCTGTATTACTAATTCAAATGAAAGCATTTAAAAGTTTAATCACAATGTAGTGGAACATATTTGAGAGAAAAAAAAAGGTATGTGTGTCCAATTTTGTAATCATGTTTTTAAAAGAAGCCAAAAGTAAAACAGCCAACTCCCTGTATTCTTTTCTGGTCCATTAATCACTGTTTTTCCTTTTGGATGGCAGCAGCTATATCCTTTTTTAACTACTGGGACACATGCTAGCCTGAATACCAAGAGTTTGAGGATGAATCTTGGCCTGAAACCTTGTGCACCCACCCACTATGAGCACAAGGATGGCAACAAGTGGACTATAGCTTAACAAGTTGGCAGCAAGAAACTCAGAAGACAGGGTAAGGCCAGGAATTAATTATCATGTACCATCCAAAACTACAGGAGGATCCAATGCTCTGCAGGTGAAAATAAAATACAATTAATATATTTTACAGAGGGGCGGCATGGTGGCACAGTGGTAGCACTGCTGCCTCGCAGTTAGGAGACCTGGGATTGCTTCCTGGGTCCTCCCTGCATAGAGTTTGCATGTTCTCCCCGTGTCTGTGTGGGTTTTTTCCGGGTGCTCCGGTTTCCTCCCACAGTCCAAAGACATGCAGGTTAGGTACATTGGCGATCCTAAATTGTCCCTAGTGTGTGTTTGGTGTGTGGGTGTGTGTGTGTGCGCCCTGCCCGGGGCTTGTTTCCTGCCTTGCACCCTGTGCTGGCTGGGATTGGCTCCAGCAGACCCCCGTGACCCTGTAGTTAGGATAAAGTGGGTTGGATAATGGATAGATGGATTTTACAGAGGAGCACACTAAATAACCTGACAAAGAAAAGGTAGTGTGTCACTGGAAAGAAGAATAACACAAGTTCAAAAGGGAAAACAAATCCTTGAACGATAAATTAATATCTCCCCTAATATTTCATATAAAGTCACTGGAGTGAGAATCTAGAACAAACTAGTTAAAGTGAAAACCTTGAAAGCTTTTAAGAAATACCTAGATGAGATACTGGGACAAATTAGTTTTTAGCTTCATTAATGGTCTCGTTTTGTCGGACAACTCTCTTAAGTCAAAGTCTCATGTACTAATGTCAAAAGTTACATCATGGTTTAGAAGCAATAAATATTTGTTACAAGGTTTAATACCTTTATACACATCAGGGAAAATGGTTAGAGCTGCTGCCTCGTGGGTCTAATGGTTTAGGTTCAAATCCCTGCCTGTGTGGAGCCTGTGCATCTTTCTAAGTCTGTGATAGTTTTCCCTCAGATATCTCAGTTTTGTGTCGCCCATCCCAAAGACATGCAGGTTAGTTTCAGTTGTCATTTCTAAATCAACAATTGTGAGAGATTTTAATCTACATGGTCTGCAGCCATGGCCAAGGTTTGTTCTCACCTTGAACTAAATTGCTGTTGGAATGGACGCTGGCCCTCAGTGATCATAGACTTGATGAAGCAGGTCCAGTAAAGGATTACTAGATGAGTTTATAATCTAAGCATTAAATTGCTGGTAGTCAGTCAGTCAGTCATTGTCCAACCCGCTATATCCTAACACAGGGTCATGGGGGTATGCTGGAGCCAATCCCAGCCAACACAGAGCGCAAGGCAGGGACAAATGCCAGGCAGGGCGCCTATTACTGGTAGTGTAGATGCTAAATATTTTGATGTTATATTCTGCAGTTTATTGTAATGATTTAATTGTAAAATGATTCTCAACCATATTGAAACAATCTTTCAATGATGGTGTGGTGGTGGAGGCGTTTTCTACTTTTTCAAATACAAGTTTTCAATACCGTACCAGGAATGTTATGAATATTAGTGCATACTTACCATTTTATTATCATGAAGAAAAACAGTGCAAAACTAATCTTTCTAAATATACAGATTCTTCTAACTTCTACTGTTGACATCTGCTTTTCATACTGCATATAAAAGGCTAATTTAATTAAAAATACTACAAACAGCAGTATTTCCAAAGTTACTAAAAGAATGCTGGCCTGCACATGAACAATGAGGGATGATGAGCCAATAATTTCTACTAAAGCATTCTCACAACCTCAAAACCACATGAAGAAGATTTCATAAATTTCATTGCAGTTGCCATGAAACTGACTTTCATCCAGGTCCAAAATATAATTGGAATAATGGCTGCTCTTTAAATAAGGTTACTTTAGTTAGGAAAATAAAGATCAATTTCATAAAATTATTTTCACATTTAGTTTTATATTGCTACAATTATGCTTTAAGAAAGGTTACTTCTTACTTCAGATAGCTTTAGATTGCTTCAAATTTGCCAAGGAATACCATAAATGCTGTAGTAGTGTTCCTACTGTAGTATACCATGTTTAAAAAGTGCGTTATTATGAATAATAGAAAGTACCGTATATAGTATGATGGAAACAATTTCTTTTTTACTGGATCATAGTATAGCTTTTCCCAAGTAAAAATACCAAGTATCTAATATTAACTAATGCAGGACTTTATGGACACAGGGTGAATTTTAATGACTGAAAAGCTCTCTGGTCAAAGAGGAATATTTAAGTAGGGGAGCTTTATTTTTATCTGGGAAAATGAATGATTATTGTTTGACAGATAATGATGTTATAATACATTCAGTATGTTTTTTGCTATTCCAAACAGAATAATATATTTACCAATCCATTTCCTGTACCACCTTATTACAATATAGGGTTCACAAAGAGTAGAACAAACATTTTGCCATGTTTGAATTTACTTTGTCAAGGCAGTCTCTTTATAAAATAACTGTACAGTATATTGCCCTTTCATTGTCTGGAAACCATAAATACATTAAAGTAATTTAATAAATTACTGGAAAAAAAATACATTTTGTATGAATATAAAAATAATTAGTTACATGTGAACTTCTCCCCTATTTTCTTTCCATCATTTGACATGTTAAAAGATAGTAGAAAAATGATTATGCTTGTAATTTTTAAATATTATTGACAAATCCAAATTTTACTGGAACAGTCACAACAAACACTATTGTCAGTGTAACTTCAGAAATCAGTTAGTTAAAAGACAGCAGTTAATTAGACAACATCATTAGAATAGTAAAATACATGCAGATTTTACAAACCGTGTCTTTAGAGTGGCCCAGTAGGAAGAAATATGGGGAGCCATGCTTGTCACTTTTCATGCACATGGAGAGACTGGAAGGTACCATTCCTAAAGGAAGGGGAGGAACAGCCTGGGACCAGTCATTAGAATTAACAGAACCAGTGACATTGAGACAGTTAGTTAAAATAGTGTTTTTTTAAAAGCTTTATTGTTAATTAGACCAAACACTTTGAAAATACTGAGAAGAGAAGATAATACTAACTTAAAATTATATAATATTAATAGGTTTAACATGCCAATCTAAGCAGTTAGACAGATTTGATCTATGTGGTTATTTGTCACATAAATGTAATGAAATAAACAAGGCATTCTGAAGTGCTTGGGGTGCAGCAATCATTGCAGTATGAAGTATTGCAAAAAATCATACTGTACATTAACTGTTGGCTCTCATCCTCAATTGTAGACTGATATTCTACATGAAGCCTGCACTGAGCTCCAAGTTCACATATTCACTCTTCATAGTCTGCAATCTCAGTACATAGCCACTGGTTTCAGTCCTGATTGCTGCAGCATATCAGCTTTGTGAGACAGGTTATGTGGCTTGTAGGTAAATGCATTGGCAGTGCAGCACAAGGTCATGTTCACTGATTCAGTCCTTACTATTGACTCACTATGTGACACTCAAGTCATGCAACCTGCCAGTGCTCCAACTGCAAGAATATGAAATGAAAACATTTCTACAAGGGGTTGTGATTTGTAAGTTACTTAAGACCTAACAAACAGTTACATAAACAGTAAATAAATATAAAGTCAGATTTCTTACTTCACCACTTCTAAACATTATACACTCACCTAAAGGATTATTAGGAACACCATACTAATACAGTATTTGACCCCCTTTCGCCTTCAGAACTGCCTTAATTCTACGTGGCATTGATTCAACAAGGTGCTGAAAGCATTCTTTAGAAATGTTGGCCCATATTGATAGGATAGCATCTTGCAGTTGATGGAGATTTGTGGGATGCACATCCAGGGCACGAAGCTCCCGTTCCACCACATCCCAAAGATGCTCTATTGGGTTGAGATCTGGTGACTGTGGGGGCCATTTTAGTACAGTGAACTCATTGTCATGTTCAAGAAACCAATTTGAAATGATTTGAGCTTTGTGACATGGTGCATTATCCTGCTGGAAGTAGCCATCACAGGATGGGTACATGGTGGTCATGAAGGGATGGACATGGTCAGAAACAATGCTCAGGTAGCCCGTGGCATTTAAACGATGCCCAATTGGCATTAAGGGGCCTAAGGTGTGCCAAGAAAACATCCCCCACACCATTACACCACCACCACCAGCCTGCACAGTGGTAACAAGGCATGATGGATCCATGTTCTCATTCTGTTTACGCCAAATTCTGACTCTACCATTTGAATGTCTCAACAGAAATCGAGACTCATCAGACCAGGCAACATTTTCCCAGTCTTCAACTGTCCAATTTTGGTGAGTTCGTGCAAATTGTAGCCTCTTTTTCCTATTTGTAGTGGAGATGAGTGGTACCCGGTGGGGTCTTCTGCTGTTGTAGCCTATCTGCCTCAAGGTTGTGCGTTTTGTGGCTTCACAAATGCTTTGCTGCATACCTCGGTTGTAACGAGTGGTTATTTCGGTCAAAGTTGCTCTTCTATCAGCTTGAATCAGTCGGCCCATTCTCCTCTGACCTCTAGCATCAACAAGGCATTTTCGCCCACAGGACTGCCGCATACTGGATGTTTTTCCCTTTTCACACCATTCTTTGTAAACCCTAGAAATGGTTGTGCGTGAAAATCCCAGTAACTAAGCAGATTGTGAAATACTCAGACCGGCCCGTCTGGCACCAACAACCATGCTACGCTCAAAATTGCTTAAATCACCTTTCTTTCCCATTCTGACATTCAGTTTGGAGTTCAGGAGATTGTCTTGACCAGGAACACACCCCTAAATGCATTGAAGCAACTGCCATGTGATTGGTTGATTAGATAATTGCATTAATGAGAAATTGAACAGGTGTTCCTAATAATCCTTTAGGTGAGTGCATATTGCTAGCATTATCTGTTTTCTAGCAAAAAGAAGTCAGTGCCAAGCCTTATGAACCCACATGTTCTGTGTTGAAGTGTGTGTGTTCCATCTATTTTCAAGACTAGGTTCTGTGACAGCAGCACAGCCCAAAGCATGACAGGGAAGGTACTAGCAGCGAAGATGTTAGCATTTGACTTGTACAAAATGGTCCATTAATCATCACAACAATTTAAGTCAACCTGAAGAACCATTTGTAAGACATATTTTTCTGCTAAGCAGGAGGAACCATTACCTTCACACCACAGCTCACATTCTAGCAGTTTACAAGCCAGATTATCCCTCAACTGTAGACACCAAATTTCAGCCATAAGATGATGAACACTGGACTAAAACATACATTTTGTCCCAACTCTGGATGGGACAACAATGTATTACAAGGCACACTTGTGCACTCAAACTGTCTATTGTAGTGTTTTCTTTGGGAAGGATTTTAGAATTCTGTATCAAAACAATACATTTGCACACTCCTATGTGAAGGTAATTATGTGTATCCGATCTGTCACAAACTCTAGCCTTGTGCCCTCTCATACTGTATCACCAGTGGTTTTTAAACTGGATGGACAATTTAGTTTGCTTTCCATAATATATTACTTGTTAAACATTCTGTCCAGCTGAGTACAAAATCTATTAGCTGTCCTACATTAAACTATTATTTATTGAGGAACTGTGGGATATATTATGAAACAAAAATAATAATAAACATTCAAGAAAGAGAATAAGAAAGAAGACTCCTGTACAGAAGCTACCTGAGCTTGTCACTTTAATTGGTGTCACTAACAATGACTGTTAAGCAGTTCTAGTCATTGTAACTATCTCCATATTTATGCAGCTTTCCAGTAACAAATATTGAGTGAACTTGTAGTCCAATAGGAAGCAAATACTGGCAATTTGATAATTTCATTTGACAGCTAATACCCTTCAGATAAGGTTTATAAATCTTTAAATGTATGCATAGAAATCCAGTCCACCAGGTCTGTGGCTTTCAGTTATTAAATGATTTCCTTTTAATAAAATGTATACATACATAATTATTCATTTATTACTTTTAAACCTACACTACCAGCTGTCCTTTGGAACATGTTTCTTATGCTTTACAGAAAGTCTCATTATTGTACTATTTGAAAAAGTACACATAAATTGCTGTTCCCTTTTAGTCTGAATGTGATACAATAAAAAGAGGGGGGGAAAACCACAAATCAAATAAAAAGCTATACATGTATTTTGGAGACAATGTTTTTAAACATCACCTTGATATATCATGCACATATAAACAAATATATGGTGATGGCTTATTTGTTTCTCAACTCCAAACCTACAGTATAGGTATAGGAAGCAGGATTTTTATAGCTAAATTTTTATAATCAAGTTTGAAACAGAAAGGAGATGTCTGCATCATTGACTTGACATTTTATCTGCCTATGAAGCACTGCTACAGTATTTGTCAGTCTAACCCAAGATGGATCCAAGTTGAGACTAAACATTCTGAGAGACTATTACTTCAGTTCTCCATTTACTATAGATAGCAAATGATAAATAAAAGTGAAGACAGATGCAAGACAAGTTCTGGGGAGTACAATGAGACCATTAATTAGATGCACCACTATGTGTATCTAAGGTGCTCAACAAGCTGACAGCCTCAAGTACATTTTCTCTCTTTGACTTTCTAGTCTCTCTGTCACTTCTAGAAATATCTGTTTTGCATTGGCCTTTCTGACATCTTCCCAAGCATGCTAAATTTTGATGCATCTCAGTTCTCAATCTTAAACTGTAGATGAGCTTGACCCTCCAAACCACTCCAAAACTGCTGATATTCAGGTTTTTCATGATGTCGCATGTTTTTACAAAGCATCTTGAGAGCACTTAGATTTTTTTACATCTCTGATCGTCTCTAGAACATC
>JANRMT010062792.1:89958164-89991335 GCA_026402145.1 Polypterus bichir lapradei | reverse complement strand
GCTAATCAGAAAGCAGTATCATTAAGTGGTAATTGGAAAAGGGATTAAAATGATCAAAGAAGCTTTTTTTAAACAGGAAAAAACAAAACTTAAAGTTGAGAACTAGCAAAGTCAGAAATCTGAAATTTAAAGTTTTGATCAAATATCTGAGGAACATGAAGATTCTCCTTTTTACTGGTCATAACAACCATATGAACTATAACAGTAAAAGCCAGATCTTAAATAACATAACTACTAAACCACACAAAAATGCACATGCGCCCACAAAATAATGCACATGCGCCAGCAGCCCTACAATGGGAAAGTGTCCTTAGAAACCAGTGAGGTGACTTCACCTAATCATAAATGGCGAGGTGAAGAGAATGGAAAAATAAACTTGTAATTTAGAGAAAATAAAATTAGAAAAAAATATTAAAAATAAACCAAAATGATTGTAAACTGCTGTGGATCCTTAAAAATTGTACTTTGTAATCACTTACCATGCATTATGATTTACTTTTTTAAATCACGTTGAATAAAGGCATTTTCTAAATAAAGGATAATAAATAACCACTCAATACTTGACTAAATCAAAGTGGGAAAAGAAAACTGTTACATTGCACTTATGCTGCAATTAATCCATTTTTACACAAATTGACAATTTTATCTGAAATGATCCATAAATCAAAAGAACATGGTGCAATTTTACATACTGTACAGTCTGTAGGAACAGCTGGAACACTTTTAAGTGACTTGGTCAAGGTTACATAGCATGTCAGTGGTGGAGGCTAAACTGTGAATGAAATACCCATATTGGTTATTGGCTCATCACTCTATTGTCACTGCACTTGGCATCAACATCACATGTATACATTTTTGCTGTTTTTTTATATATAGACACTTGCTGCCATCCTATAAATGAGTTTTATCTTGATTAACTAATTTTATAAGATGTGTCATTATACGCAAGAATCATTTATGTATATACTGTATATTGAGCATATGTGATTGAGAAAGATAAAAAGAGAGGTGTTTTAGAATGCAACATGAAGGCCTTTTCCAGACCCAAGTTTCTTGCTCTGTAATTGAATGACAAATGTATAAAGTCAGGAGAGAGTCTTTCCCAGGACATCAGCGGTAGAGGTGGGAATGAGGAAGCTAAGCATAATCAAGCCTTACATGAGTCCATTGGCACTAACTCAATAAGCAGTTAAAAAGGCAGCACGGGATAGTATAACAGCATGGAACAGAGTAGGGCAGGGACATTAATAATTTGATTTGAAAAAAAATTACTCCAGAATGAAAAAAACCTATATCAAAATTTAAAACTCAAATTTCACCTTTGAACAAGCATGGCTTGAAAAAGTGGTCACAAAGTTTAATCCAACCCTTTTTTGCTTATAATGGGCCATAAAATCCTATGCTATTAAATGGTACTGTCAAGACATGCAAATTACCCTCCATTCCTTAGAATCCTCCTTTCAGGGATTATTTGATAGCGCACTGAATTATAATGCAGCACTTTGTGCCATGGAATTAAGTCCAGAACTGACACAGCTCTGTAATGACAGTGTCATATTAAAATATAAATCATCATCTTCTGCTCCATTATTAAACACCAGGGTTCCAGTTCACTGAGCACGGAATAAAGGGAAACTTAAAATTTAGCTATAAAAATGAGGTTAAACTGAAACACTGTACTCAATTATAGTTATTTTCTTTGAGGGAAAACCGTAACAAGACGGTGTTCTCATTTGTCGTGTTGTGTAGTTTCATCCTGTTTTTGTCCTGGAAATACGTAATACCTGTACACACAGTATAATACTGAAATAATGACAAGGAACTGTTAAAGGCATATTGCTTTTTGAAGTCCAGCACTGTAGTGTGGATAATCAAATATTATTTTAATCAATGCAGCAGAGCATTTATTTATTTATTACTGAATCAGTCTAATGTATTTTGTGAGTCTGAAGAAAATCTAAAACCAATGGAACTGAACAGCATGTGCTGTCTGGTTTGCACTTTTCCTTTTAGTGGCCTTACCATGAGTCATTTGTGACATATTCTTTATATAGCTCTCTCCTGATAGTTATACTCTTAACATGAAATCCAGGCAAAGAACCCATGTATGCTCTGGAAATTATCTTTAAATGCAATGATGACACTTTGTCTCCCTTAGTTTTAACATTTCCATTCTGTAGTTGTCCTATTTTACTTTAATAAATGTTTTATGAGACTGTTCACTGTGACATACCATATAAAATAACAATGACTTATTGATAGCTCCATTGTTCTAATATATAAAGCAGAGTCGATGTATGTTTGTTTGTCCGCCATACAAACCTGCACCGGGCGTCAGATCGCCACCAAACTGAGCATGGGGCTCCTTTGTGACCAGCGCAGGGCACCTTTTCACCTACAGTTCCGCATACAGTACGTCCCTGTACTACCAACAGGAGAAGGGCTGCTGATGTAAGACTGGATGAATCATCTCAAGAAAGGGAAACCAACAGGAGAAGGGCTGCTGATGAAAGACCGGATGAAACATCTGAAGAAACGGAAGGGAGGCTGTAGTCGATGTATGTTTGTTTGTCTGCCATACAAATCTACACCGGGCATCCAATCACCACCAAACTGGGCATGGGGCTCCTTTGTGACCAGGAGGAGGTCATGGGGTATGTTTAGTTGGGAAAAATGTTCGGGGTGAAGTGCAGGGCATCTTTTCACCAATAGTTTCATACATGTCCCTGTACTGCCAACAGGAGAAGAGCTGCTGATGCAAGATTTGATGAAACATCTGAAGAAAGGGAAGGGAGGCTGTAGTTGATGTATGTTTGTTTGTCCGCAATACAAATCTGCACCGGGTGTCCGATCGTCACCAAACTGGGCATGGGGCTCCTTTGTGACCAGGAGGAGGTCATGGGTATGTTTGGATGGGAAAAATGTCTGATGCAAGAGTGGATGAAACATCACAAGAAAGGGAAACCAGGCTGTCTGCCAACAGGCAAAGGGCTGCTAATGCAACATTTGGACAAATGCAGCACGATTTAAAAAATATGGCTTTCACATATAACTGACATGTTGCATATCATGAACATCCTTTCGCTGTTATTGGCCGAATGGATCATATCTGTGTTCATTGTAGAGCTCTAAAATGGAAAGGAGAGTCACCGGGATTGTGTTGCTCAAATGGAAAGGTGAAACTGCCATCTCTACTTCTTCCACCTGAACCTCTACAGTCTTTGATGTCAGGATCAACACCAATTTCAAAGCATTTCTTGAACAACATCAGGAAGTACAATTCCTGTTTTCAAATGACTTCTTTTGGTGCAACTAAACAAATACAAGAGGATGGGTTTATGCCCACATTCAAAGTGCAAGGCCAAGTTTACCATACAATAGGATCATTACTTCCATTAACTAATGGGACAATTGAGCTCCTTCCGATCTACTTCATGGGAGATATTTCCACAACAGCGCAGCATAGACACAGCAGAATACCGAACGTGAGACTGGACATTGTGATGGATTTAGAATGATTCCTTCATGAGAACAACACATATGTCACCATTTTCAAGACTGCACTTCAACGTATGTCAACAGATGATTATAAAATTGTCATAAGAGCTGACAAAATGCCACAGGGAGAGCATCACTGACGATTCAATGCTCCAACACTTGATGAGGTTGCCATTGTAATGGTAGGCAATGACTTTGGGAAGCAGGACATTATCATTGAGAAAAGGAACAGAAGTCTTCAGCGTGTGGCAGACACACACAGGTCGTATGGTGCCCTTCAGTATCCACTAATCTTTTGGCAAGGCGAAGATGGGTATTACTTTGGAATTCCACAAACAGATCCATCTACAGTCAACTCTGTTGCTGGCAAGAAACTCAGTGCAATGGACTTTTATGCTTACTGACTAATGAGTAGAATTTCTGAAGAGAATCACATCTTGAAATGCCGGCAACTTTTCCATCAATACATATTATTGAAGCAACTATCATAACATGTTGCACAAAACGTGAAAATGTTTTCATACCAAGAATACCGTTGATTCCGAATGATTTACCCTTTGATTTCAAACGGCTACAATTTCCTATTTGTTTGGCTTTTGCTATGTCAATTAATAAGGCTCAAGGGCAATAACTGCTAGTTGCAGGCATCAATTTGGAAAATTCATGCTTTTCACACAGACAACTCTACATAGCATGTTCTAGAGTGGGCAATCCTCGGAATTTGTTCATTTTCGCACCACAAGGGGAAAAAAAATATAGTGTATCCAAAGGCTCTGGAATAACCACCTGTATTACCTATTACAATAAAATGTGAATCAGAAAAATGTTTGTTTTATTTCTATGTTGTGTTTCTTTCATTTGGGAAATTCATTATACAGTACATTCCCGGGCAACGCCGGGTACTCCTGCTAGTAGTTAAATAAAGAGCAAATGAGGTGCATCCTGGGAATAAAGAATGTGTCTGACTCACTCTTCTGCTGGTAGAAGAAGGGGCTTAAAATCCTGAAAAACTTCATTAGGAATATTTCTTCCATGTCAGAAGCAAACTTAATATTGAACATTATTGATGCATTTTGTGAGTACTTTTGCTAATTTGATTTGGCTAGAACCTGGTAAAGGATATATAAAATAAATATTGAGTAAATGAAACTAGCAAAAAATGATCTTGTACTGTAACATGAATTTTATTTTAAACCTCATTTTGTCAGTGATTAACAAAAAGGGGTCAACATAAAATAAGGATTGCTTGAATTTTGTTAATCCATGAACTACTTAAGTAATAGTGAGGTCTGTCTGGGTCAACATAAGGATTTCTCTTGGTACTATAATAACTCATGCTTAGGTAAATCAACAATGCCAGATTGGTCTGGTATGACAGAGTATGGGTAAGTGTGTAATTGTGTCCTACAAATGTCCAAGCACTCATTTAAATGTTTGTTGACATTTTTTGTAAATCAACAAATTACATTAAGTTGGTTTAGAAAGCAGATAGATGGGTGGACTTTGGTAATCATTAACTAAACATTTACCATAAGGTTTGCCAATGTAACAATATTTGGGCAGCTTAACGGCTAATAAGGCTGTCTCTCAGCTACTGGGTCCCAGATTTACTTCCAAGACCAGTTCACTATCTCTGTGGAGATTCCATATTCTTTTAATGTTTGGAAGCTCTCACTTCTTCACAAAGACATGCTTGTCAGGTTAATTGGTGACTCTAAGCTAGCTGGCAAGAGTCCATGAATGAATGTTCATTGTGCTTGCAGGCTATACACTGTACTGGACTGTACTACATTGAGGTGAATTATATACTTTTTTAACTAATTATTTTACCCTTAGAAGAAGATTAATTGGCCTGTAAAAACACTAACAGTTTTGAAAACACTTATGGTTGTATTTGCATGAAATGCTTTGTGGACATCAATTTTGTATTTAACTTTAAGGTAACAAAAAGGTTTCTAAGCAACCTTCTTGAATACTTAAAGGTATCTGACAAGAAAATGATAATAATTAACTTTTTTCTTTGTAAATATTCATTAGGGTGTTAATTCATACATATAATAGACTTTATTTTTTTACGTTTGTTCTTTAATGCAAATGGCCTGCTCCTTGAAACAGCCAAACTTATGGTTATAGCTCTACAAACAGTGTAGTACATTCTACCTGGAGACAAGGCAAAAAGGTTTAGCTGTTTTTCATGTTCAAACAAACATCAGAATGGGCAATATACAAGGGCAAGATACAGTTTGTGACTTAAGCAACTTTTACGGTGGTGTGATTGTTGGTGCCAAGTGCAGTGAGTAGAACAGCAGCTCTGAACACAAAATGTGTTGGACCTTGAATCTGATGGCTTATAGCAGCAGATGGCTACATCAGGATCCACTCCTGTCAGCTAAGAACAAGAAGATGAGGCTACAGTGGGTACATGACCACCAAACCTGGATGACTGAAAAATGGAAAAACAACCCCTCACTGCCAATTCTGCTATAACATATAGATGGTAGGGTCAGAATTTGGCATAAATAGCCTAAATCTACCAGACCATTTGACTTTGAATGTTTAGGCTGGCAGTGCTAGTAAAATGGGGTAGGGAATATTTCCTTGGTACATATTACAGGTTACTTAAGCATAGTTTCTGAAAACATGTATCTCTTTTGTTTTCCCAGTCTACCCAGTTTCAGATGGATATGTTCAATAGTACTGTATAATGCACCATATCACAAAGTTCATTTAATCTTAACCTGGTTCAATGCACAGTACTTTCAGTTTATTCCAATATCTTGCACATATCCTACTCTACTGTATATTCAGTAGAGCACCTATGGGATAAGGTAGAATGGGAGGTTCACAGTATGAACGCACAACAGAAAGTGCATGATGTTACTGAGTAAGCATGGACCAAAATCACTAATGAATATTTTCACTGTATTGTTGAATTGTTCTGGAGGCAAAAGGAGGTTGTACTGCATGTTATACAAGATTGGTGCACTCAGTTCATAGCACCAAGGAAGTAATTTATTATAAAAATGATGGCAGTTGAACTACCATATACTATCTACATATAGACAACTTTGTAAAAATGTGTGCTCCAGATCTAAATGTTTAGGTTGTATTGACCACAAGATTACAGACTATATACAGCACAACTTACAATATATAGGATGAGAAAATGTGGTATTTTGTTAATTTTAATATAACAATGATGCTGCCACACCAAGCTATTTCAAATATACCTTGAGTGTTATTCAAGGGCTACTGAAAGATCAAAAGCAAGAAAAAACACACACAGTATGTAAGAAAACAAAAATGTAGTTAAATAGATAATGGTTCTATATAGAATTTCTGTGCTTGCTAAAGTCTAATATACAACAAGAAAATGAGAAAACCCACCATACTCCGGGACTTGTCCTGTTCCTCTCTTTAGTAGCAGGCGAACTCTTCTGCCTCCTGATTTGATGAGTTCAATTGCTCTGGCATGTGTCATGTCTCTTGTGCTTTCACCATTGATTTCTATGATTTGATCACCAACCTGTCAAAAATAAAATATTATGTGAAATCATCAAAGGCATTATATAATGTAAGCTTTCATTTAAATTTAGATGATCTATGAACTCCAGAATTATTACAACAAACTTGGCTCTCTGGGAAGACATTTAGACAAAAGGAGGTCTTTACATGCCTGGCCAGTAGAATTCAGGTTACAGTCTGATTTCTTTACCAGATAGTATTGTAAAATGATTCACAATTAAATTTGATCACAAGCTCCTGGCTCAAGAGAAAATAGCTTGTACTTTGCATGATGCCACAGTGGTCAACTCTGTTGCATCACATCTCCAGGAAACTGAATTCAATTCCAGGCTTTATTATGATCTGCAGGGAATTTGTCCTGCATGACTTTGTGGTTTTCCTGTGGGTTGTTTTCCCAAATCTAAAAAAAAACATTTTGTTACTTGGCAATTCTAAACTGGACTCTTAAGAGGGAGTATAGCGGTGAGATTGTGAGTGGGTTGCTCCTGCCCTTCCACTCTGCCTAAGGCTGCAAGACTCTGGTCCCCTTGTTCCTCTGTTGTATTAAGAAGATGCATTAATGGATCGATGGATAGTCTATATTCTTTCCATATGTTCAGATTTATAGGAGAAACAGTAAATTTCCTGTAACATTATGCATTGTGTTTCTGCTGCATGTCATTACATATTCATTTTATTTATACTATAATTAAATATATTAGATTAGATTTATAATACTCTAGCGTCACATGATGACACAGTGGTTAGTGCTGGTGTCTCATAGCTCCAGAGTCCTGGGTTCACGTTCCAGCCCAAACACTTTCTGTATGGAATTTGCATGTTGTTCCTGGTCTCAGTTAGATTTGCTCCAAATATTTCACCTTTCCTGTCATATCCAGTATTGACTCCAAATTGGTCCAGCGGTTGTACAGTATATATGAGTGTACTCACACAATGGATTAGCAACCTGTCCAGGAGCAATTCCTGCAGTGAGCTTAGTGCTGCAGAAATATGCACTGAATAGGAATGAAAGTGGAAGAATGGCTTGATAGATACAATATTGTACAGCAAGTTAGGCAACTGAAGTATGCACTGTAAGAGTAAACTGTTGCCATTCTAAAGAATCTCTCTTAGATTTGTAGCTTGTTATTGAAATTATTTGTCCAAAAGGCGGAATGAAGTAAGTCAGTTTTAATTAGTGGCTTGAAAAAGCAATGGAAATGGATAATTTTTTTCGTTAAAGAAAATTTCTCTTTCCCATTGAGCAAACTGTGTTTCCATTCTGGGGAAATACCAAATATTAGACATTACTTTTTCAAATATATTATTAATTCCCACTGTTGTAATATATCCAACACAAAACCATTTACAGGATAAAGTGTCGCCATGAGTATATCTCTCATTATGTGCCTAATCTGTATAAAATTATGACAAGACATGAAAATTAATAATGCTGTAGAAAAAAGTTAATAACTGGAGGTGCTATTTATGTTTTTTATCAGTAATGTACATTGTTCATTATTGTATAGTTAATATTTTAGAGTGCAGATTAAGAGTGCTGCATAGATTTAAAAAATTGTCTCTGGCAATATTTTTCCAGTCATAATGACACACATTTCTTTCTTCCACAAATAATACACTGGAATATCTTTCAGGAAAAGTAAAATTGGTTATTTGAAGAATGAAAAAGAATGTGCACTATACATATCAAATCTGCCTTTTAGTGAACTAAAAGCCTTATGAAATTAATTTAAGCACTAACTTTTCAGAATAAATTCTACAGTTGAGACAGAACTCTTATTAGATTATCTCAGACATCCAACCATCCAACTTCCACTTCACTTGTTCAGTTTAGGGTAAAAATAACGCCAATCCTTTCGGCCTGGACCAATCCAGGACAGGGTGCCAGGCCTTTGCAGGACACATTAACAAATTCGAGGTGAGTTTGTATGTGCCAGTTAATTGAACATGCCCACCTTCTGGACATGTCACAATAAAAGATGTTCCCAGAGATGTACAGACATGGAGAGAACACACAGAAGTCAACAGGCTAGGATTTGAATTCAGGAGCGATGAGGTATCAGCATGCCATGGTTACTGTTACTATTTCTTTGTTTTCTTCAAAATCAATAAATAAGCATTACAAGCCTTTCACAATTCAATCCAGTATTAAGAGAACTACTTTATTTAATATTAAAGTAATGTTTTTATATTTGTACTGTGATGAAAGCCGTTCTTCTTCGGGACTTAGAACTGTTAGTGGCCCATTTGTTAAGGTTCTATGATGTTAGAACTTGAAAAATGATGCTGTTCATAAACTGAATATTTCTATATGCAGTATATATACAGTAAATACTACATCTATTAATATGTACTCAGTGCCCTAACTGAAAATATTAAATAAGGAGGAAGGGTGAACTAGAATTTAATCTGAAACCTCAGTCTGACTATAGTTCTACTTTAAAACATATGTGTGCATTTGTGTCTACTTTCCAAAATAATAATAATATAATATGGAGTTTTGATATTGTTTTTTGTATTTCTCTCAAAAGCCGGATTAGTTTGTCTTTTTTTAAGGACTGTTTCTGTTTTGAAGGCACAGCAGTATATCTGATTTCACACGTTCAAATCAAATGGCTCAACTTTTTGAAGTAAAAATCTCTAATAATCTTGCATGAAAAAATGTGCATTCAAACTACAATTTTGAACATTTTTGAAAAAGAGATCAGTTATAATTAACTGTTGTTACTATGAAAACAAAAAAGGCAGCCATCTGAATATGCTTTACAACATAGAATCACAAAAAAAAAATTAAATGTCACAAGAAAAAAAATAAGTTCTCCAGCTGTGAGGAAAGGGAAACTATAATCATTTTAATTTAAACATAAGGCAAAAACTACTGCCTTACTAAAATCTACAGATCTTCAATAAATGCAAAATCTGCTGTGAACCCAATACATTGAGATTAGGCTTTAGATTCACATGGTTTAAAAAAAATATGCAGTTTGTTACAATACATGACTGAATACACCAAAAGAAATTGTGAATATTGAAGAATGTGAAGTTCTTACTAATTACAATAAATATGTGATAGATAGATAGATAGATAGATAGATAGATAGATAGATAGATAGATAGATAGATAGATAGATTCAATTGCACAGATTATGTCCTTCTTTTTTTGGGGAATAATTTTAAGGACATACAGACGTCCATGAGAACAAGAAGCAGGTCTTGTTTGCAAGAAAACAAGATAGGAAGGATTGCTTTGCAAAACCATCTACACTTACAATCTTAAAACAACGAGTGTTTCACAAAAGTCTTTTCCTCTTGTAGTGTCTTATATAATTAATGGAATGTTATAATTCCATCTTCCATTTTATATTGTTTCTATAGCTGCATTTTTCTGCCAAAAATAAACCCATTCTGATGTCAGTTATTATTTAGGCACATTGAAAAAGGTTTTGTGACCTTCTGCAATGACATTCTTATTATTTTCCCCTAGATTAATATGACATTAATTTGTCCTGAAATGTCTGTCTCATTTTGACATTTCTTGGCAGACTGGGTCATGTGACAGGATCCCATCTGTTGCTCTCATAGTTGGCCTGCATTAAGTAAATGGAACATTTTAATGTGCCCATCTCAAACTCTAGATTTAAGGTACATCCACTTGTTACTTTTATAAAATGACCCTTGTTATGCGTGTCCTTGAGAACGCTGACATAGTTATTGCTGAGTATAAATACAGTGTAACGGCACATATTGACATTTGGATGGGATCATTTTCGAGTTTGTGGTAGCTGTGTAATACAGTATAATGTATGTTTACTGTGCATAGGCTCAGCATTCAGTGAAATTACATAGCTAATTGATAAATACATGAGTTATTTCCTGGCTTATCAGGATTCTGATTAGACATGCAATTCTGCTAATGCCAAAAGATTTATTTAAAGCCTATTGCTACTTTCTTTATGTTACATTTGTTGCATAGACGCATTACATTGTTCCCAGAAAAGTCATGTCACATAAAGTCAAATAATCAATGAAAACATAAATGGACTACATTAGCAATATGCTCTGTCATGCTAAGTAATGCATCAGAATCAATGCAAAAGGGATGTCAATCATCATTAAAAGAATCAGATCATTTTCCTCCTGCCTTTTAGTAGTCTTGGCACAGCCTTCCATCTTATAACAACATCATCAGAAATAAAAGCACGGCCTCCAAGCTTCATGCCATGAGTAAAAATCAATACAAGAAAAACTCGATTTTGAGCATTTCTAAACAGATGAATATTCTAGCAAGCATTAACAAATATTACAAATTAAAAAGAAAAAAGGCAGTTTAGCCATTGTTGCTAAGCAGAAATAGCACAAATAGGTTGGATAATGTAACCACATGAAAATCAATCATCTAAATGACCAGTAAACAGTTCATTCCATTTGTAGTCATTGGGAAGCTGGCGCTTATCTCAGGTGGCAGCAGGTACAAACAAGGATTTCATCTCACATACGCACACTCGCTCACATTCAGTACTGCAGGCTTACATGAGGGTTCCAAGAAGCTCAACAACTTAACTATCAATGAGGAAAGAAACTTAAGTGAACATAAAGAGAACAGTCAAACTCTAGGCTACATGTTTCCAGAAGTTTTTAGTGAACGAAGCCACTTCATCTGGGTAGAAATAAACTTAGTATTAGTGATGACAGAACATTGTGGAGTTCACTTCACTGTGAGTTCAGAGAAATCATGGAAATTTCTGATATATTTGCCAAACTTAGCAAATGCATTAAAGTCAATGGGGAAGGAGAAACTGAATTAGTTTTCATTGGATTGTAATTGTGCAATGATCTTTTAAGTGTTCCTGGTAGCTAGGAAAAAGCGCATCAGACATGCTGAACCAATTATTGTGGCCAAAAATATTTCCTGAGATGTAAGGCTGCATTGCTATCCACCGTGCTTCAAAAAACAAAAGACACAGACGGAATGAATACCACAAATAAAATACAAAATATGGCCACAAATTAGCAATAAGTAAATAAAATAAACGTTGGACGTGTCACAAAGTGGCTGGGTGAGACTGGAATGTTCCAGTCTTTGCTTTGAAGTTGGACCTCCAGGCTCAGCAGGAACATCTTTGTTCCCATGTATCCCTGCAGATGTCTCACACTTTCTTCTTCCATCAAGAGCAAAGAAACGCCTTGTGAAAAATAATAATTTGTATTATTTCACAGCGTGTCATGTGTTTTCTGATGGGGGGAGGGGGTTGCTTTAAAGCCTGTTTTGGGAATAGCACCTGCACACAAGGCTAATTTGCATACATAATTTTGTGGTAGTACATTTGATTATTTTATTATAGTCAGTGAATGTGCCCCTCAAATGAAAACACTAAACGTTTTTTTGTTTATTTTAACACATGTAGGATGGGAAACTGGCAATGTTTCTCAATTTTTGTGGCTCTGGGAACTTTATCTTTTTAAATTCACCGAAGACCCACATACAGCTTTCGAAGTCTAAAAGCAGGTTTGGGAGGTTGAAACAACTGCGAGTGGAAGAGCGAGTTTTCCCCTTGGTGAAACGAGTGTGGTTAGAGATGGGAAAGATATTACCCAGTATCATCAAAAACTTTGGTGGATGGGCACAGGGGGTAGTTTCAGAATATCTCAGCAGCTAAAATGCCATTTTTCTTCTGTGAGCTTGCAACCCAGTGATGGCCACATTTGCAATGAGTTCAATTTATAATGTTGCATGAGTGCATTTCTTTTTTTGTTAACATTTTGTTTCCATCATGTTTTTTGAATTGGTAAAACTGTCCATTAGGGCCATGTACATGAACATGAACAGTCTAAGTACCAAAGTTGTGGCATGTCAATCTGATCAAACATGCTTGCACAGTTTGAGCACAAATAGAACTGCCAACTCTATCAGGCAGTGTGAGTAGTTATTTGCCCACTATTTAAAAAAAACATTACAGTGAGCATACATGAAAGATCTGCACATGGATTTTACAGCTCTCTGATGTTACGCTGGCCTTGCAAATCATCATGGGGTGCTTGGAAAAAAAAGGTTTGCTTAAGCTGGCCACAAAATGAATTTCCAGAAAGATATTCGACAAACAAGGTCACCTGTGAACACAGCATATTCACTGTGAAAAATGCTTTGGTGAATGTTGCCGATCAACTTTACTTGCTATATTCATCTGCATTTTTGTATGTAAGAAAATTAAAAATTTTGTAATTATAGGGTCAATTCGCTATAATTCAGTCATTTTCCAATTGCATCTGAATTACCATACTTGCTAAAAAAAATGAGCATGGAAAAAAAGGATTTTATTCTCCAATTCATGTATTCAAGAGGTAGATGCACTTTTGAGTAATTGGAGCGAATAATTATTTTTGTAAAGCATGACTTTTACTAAAACCACTTCAATCAGTTTTCAGGTTTCTGAGGCGCTACAGCCCACCCCAGTAGCACCTGACCCAGAGTTGGGATCTAGCAACAGATGGGACCTCACTTATATGGGATCATATAAGCATCCATATGGACCAAATTGGTTAAAATATACATTTTAAGTATTTATGGGAAAATGTCCCATTGACAGAGACGAAACATGTAAACTCTTGACAAGGTCTGAAATTTAAAGCAAGAAAATGGGAGGCAGGAGTGAAAACCACTGTCTTTATTCAGCCCCTTTCTCAAATGTGTTTTTTTTGTACATATAGTAAACTAGATATTGGTCTTGGCATCATAACTAAACAGCAGATATTATTTAATAAAGATTTCCAATCTCAAGAATGTTGTAGAAATCCGCAGTAAAAACTACTATGTTCAGAAGCTTGATAAAACACACAATAAAAGTAAGAATAACTTCTCAAGAACTGAAGGAAATTTAAAGTGGGATATAGTCAGATTAAGTGCCATAAGGCACATGATTCTGATGCTGAAAAAGAATCAGAGGACACCCAGGAGAAATGGGATTTATTGCTCACACAAGGTTAAAATGTAAGTACTTTCCAACAAGCTTGAAAACCCTAAGACTAAATCAAACAACATGATCAAGATGTCTCAATGTAAGCTTGTATTTCAAAAGAAAGTGTTATTTTCTGAAAGTCTGCAAACAGTAGGATGGAATTCAACAGCATAATGAAAACCACATTAGAAGATGAGGGTTTAGTGCCGCATTGTTGTAGATATAACGTATACATGCATTCAAAAACCACAACACGTTTTAAATATTTGCAGAAAATGAGACCACCAAGAGTACTACAGTATAATAAAGTAAATACTTTGACAGGGACAACAGGTAAAGAAAGGTTTTCTATATGACTTGCAATGCCATTTTATTTTAAGACTCTAAGAAAGTCCTGTAGGGTTGCAGTACTACACACTATAGATACAGTGCCGTGAAAAAGTATTTAAACCCCTCGAAAGTCATCATAATTTTATACATGACAAAAGATTCATACAGATTTATTCATTCAGTATTTTTAATGTGAACTATTATGTTGTCACAATACATTTCCGAAGTTAAAATAAAACATTTTCTGTATATATTTAACTTAAGAAGAAAAACTCAAAAGATAGTGTTTGCATAAGTATTCAAACCCTCCACATTAATACTTTGTCAAGAACCCTTTTGCTGCAATAACAGCCTTAATTCTTTTCTGGCAAGTATGTACCAGTTTTGCACATTGTTCAGGAGTGGTTCCACTCCATTGTTCTTATCAGAATTTACAGAGCTCCTCTAGATAGGTGGGAGGGTACATCTGGATAGTGTCGCAGATTCTCATTAAGGTTAAGATCAGGGCTTTGGCTTGACCATTCCAAAACTATCACCTTTCTGTTTTTGTGCCATTTCAGTGTCTCTCTGCCTTTATGCTTTTGTTCATCGTCATGTTACAAGATGAAACTTCTCCCAACCCATTGGTTCATAGCAGACGTGACTAGTGTTAGTTTTACACCACACATGTCTCTTTGAAGACTTGCCAAAAGGTTCTATTTGGTCTCATCTGACCATAAAACCTTCTCCTACATCTTAACTAGGTCTTTCTACTTGCTTTGTAGCAAATGCCATACAAACTTTTATGTAGACCTTTTTAAGAAATGGGTTCTTTCTTCCTATACTCCCGCAGAGGCCTGTTTTATGGAAAGCTCTTGAAATTCTGGTCCCATGCTCCTTCACTCCAGTTTCAGCCAAAGAGCATTACAGATTTCTGAGAGTGATGGCTGGATTTTTAGGAGCCTTTCTCACCAGTCAACGTCTTGTTCTGATGTTTAGTTTTGAAGGATGGCCTGTTCTAATAAGAGTCTACATGATCTGATGAACCTTTCACTTTCTTGTGATGGATTCAATGTGTCATTCAAACTCTTCACTATTTTTTGTAACCATTTCCTGCATTGTGCATTTCAATTACTTTTTTCTCACATCAGCAGAATGCTCCTTTGTCTTCATTTTTGTCCAGCAAAGACAATGACCCTTAAAAAGGGTGCTTTTTTATATCTGGGGAGATATAGTGGACTCACAAATAGTACCCAATTATGTTTAATTATGGTCAAATCACTGTCACCTTTGTGTCATTTGTGATTAATTTGACATTTGTGTAAACCTGGAGTTTCCAAAGCACAGAGGTTTAAATGTTTATACAAACACTAACTTTTGAGCTTTTCTTCAGTTAAATATCTACATAAATGTGTTTATTTTGACTTTGGAAATGTATTGAAATAGCATAAGAGTTCACATTAAAATACTGAATGGATAAATATGTGTGCAAATCTTTTGTCATGCGGAAAATTATGATGACTTTCAAGGGGACCGAATACATTTGCATGCCACTATAACTCAGAATATTTACTGTGCCGTACATGAATTAAAGTTTTATATAAAGTAGAAGACAGCATGGGTCTTTCACTAAATTTGTGGATGGGATATTTAATTTATTTAGTTATAAAAACAGATTTAGGTACCAATCAGTTCTTGTTCTACAGGCTATTGGATTTCCTCTCTAATGAGAGTGGCAGTAAAGCTGAAGAAGAGCATCTCTAAGTCCCTCACCCTAATCAAGGCCTGTTAGGTTGTATCTTATTGCAGTTTCCTCATTGTTGTACACAAATGACTGCATTTCACGCTGCCCTTTGGTAGAATGTTGAAGTTTTCTGCATGTAGCAGTCTTAAAGTACTCATTTCAGATAATAAAATGTCTGCATAGTAGAGTAAGATAATTAGAGTATTGCAAATAATTTAAGTTAAACCCTAATAAAACAAAAGAACTAGAGAACTCCGATCACTTTTGCATTTTTATATAAATAGCTATCATGTAGAAGTGGTACAGAATTTCAAGATGTTGGACATCACATCTTGCTGGAATCATGACATTAAAATTCATTATAGTAATATATACTTCATCTTATAATATATTTACTGGTATACATTTTTTACCCATTGAGTAACTATATCGAGTACGAACCCTGAAACTAATTATATGGTGCAGTTCAAAATGGCTACTGACTAAATGTATTCATGTGGATCTTGCTTTTAGAAGTTCCTAAACAAGCGATGTAAGCTGAGAGTATTCTGAGGAAGAAAAATGTTGTGATAATTCAAACCGATATTGAAAAACAGAAAGATGACATACTGTATTACAATAAAATCAAACGGAAGTAGACTAAGATGAATTATTTCCAACAAAAAAGGTTGTAAAACCTACTTTCATTCGACCATTTCTTATTGCAGGTCCTTCTTCAGCAAGCCTAAGAACATATAGATCCATTTTATATTCTCTGCCGCCTCGAATGCTGAATCCAAATCCTTTCACACCTTTCTCCAGCTCCACAGTGAAGAAATCAAAATCCTATTAATAGAGAAATACTGGAGATATATATACACAGTATATATACATATATATACACACAACTTCTCCCAACCATCCAAGAATGTCTTTTCCAGCATGATGGAGCACCGTATCATAAGGCAAAAGTGATAACTAAGTGGCTCAGGAAACAAAACATTGAAATTTTGGGTCTATGGCCAGTAAACTCTCCAGACCTTAATCCCATTGAGAACTTGTGGTCAATCCTCAAGAGGCCAGCTGGACAAACAAAAACTCACAAATTCTGACAAACTCCAAGCATTGATTATGCAAGAATGGGCTGGCATCAGTCAGAATTTGGCCCAGAAGTTGATTGACAGCATGACAGGGAGAATGGCAGAGGTCTTGAAAAAGAAGTGCCAACACTACAAATATTGACTCTTTGCATAAACTTAATGTAATTGTCAATAAAAGCCTTTGAAACTTATGACATGCTTGTAATAATACTTCAGTACCCCATAGAAACATCTGACAAAAAGATTTAAAATCACTCTTTTTAAGTTTTAAATTTCCTACAACATGTTAATGCTAAACAAATAAGAAATAAGCCAAATATTATCATCTGTTCTTTATTTTTTCAGTTACAATATCTAGAGCTGTTAGACTCTTCTTTTTTAAATTAATAGCTAATGGCAAAAATTTACCCAATGCATCTGTTAGACAAAATCTAAATTCTAAACTCTGCATTGTCCACTCTGGGGCTTAAAAGGGTTCAATAACTAATTGAGTCTCAGGGGTATTTTATTTAGAACATACAGTGGAATCATTCAAATGGCCCTTACACACTATATTTAATTACATGCAGTTTCATTTCCCTTCCATTAAATATTTATTGCTCTTTGAAAGCCAACTGATGCATTTCTGACTGGAATAATAAATGCCTTAGTAACAAAAATGTTCTTTACAAATTAATGCCTTTTAGCACATAACATTTCTGTATGCAAATTGAAACACTTAGCTCTAATGCCGCTATAGTATTAACACTGGGTGCTTTTGTTTATTATCTGTAGTGTATCACTGCGGGAAAATCTACTCCGAAAACAAAATCTGGGAAAAATTTCAATATATTGTTTATCTATTTTGTTTTTTACCTGTGGTTGCCTGTAGTCTGGTATAGGAAACTGCCTAGCATCAGGTGAATGCTGCCTGTAATCTAAAAGTGGAGGCTGCCGGTAATCCAACGTAGGCGGCTGCCGATAATCTGCTACTGGAGGATGTCTGTAATCTACAGGAGGCTGCCGATAGTCAGTGAAGGGAGGCTGCCTGATGTCCGGCTTCACATCCTGTCTCGCTTTCACTTCTGACCTGTAACTAAAAAAAAGAGCATACACATAAGTTGTTTAATAGAATTAACTGAGGCTGCCGTAGCTAAAAGAAACCTATCCTGGGATGGCATAAGAATGTTTAATTTTGTTTTCAATGTACTCAAGAAAGATCAGTTGCACTACCTTTATGCATGTATGTTGTTGTGAATCAGTCTTTAAAGACCATTTGATGTTTATGACTGTAGGTGGTAGTGGAATTAAAGGTGAAGTGCTTTCATTCCTAAATTATATCTTATTATTAGCAAACCATACAAAGCAGAGATAATAAAGCTTACATACATATATGCTACACACATCATAGCAAATGGACATAGACCTTAAATAAGTCTAAATCAGAACACTAGGAGAAAAAGTCCAGGATCATGGTAATTTCAACTTGGAATTAACAAAGTGAGTCAGTAAATAAGTATCATCCACATATCCATTCATTCACCTTTTGTCATACACAATAATAGGGCATGCCTTGCACATATGGTATTGGTTAAAAACACAGGGAACAGTTTGAGTGTAACACCTGCTTTAACCCGATTTCCGTTTGCCCCTTGAGTAGCAGAAGACTTATCCTAGGGACTCTGATGTCACTTCCACTCACCATCTCACCTCTTCTGCCTCTGCCTCCATAAAAACCACCTGACTTGAGATGCAGTTGTCAGTTGTGACCTAGAACTTGTGAAGGACGGATGTCTGCTAAAGAACTGACATATTGACACCTTTTTTTCCCCCCCAAGTTTTTTTTTTTCCCCTCTTGGACAAAAAACAGGGTCACTTCAGTAACTCTTTTTCTAAGTCTCAGAGTCACATTTAAATTGGTGTAGTTGGCAGAATATACTTGGAGGATGTTGACCTTGTGGCATTTGTGCAGGTGCTGACCGAACAGGTTACCTAACTCTGAATACTGATGACTAACCAACAAAAAGAGTTTGTGGAGGTCGAGGCACGATGAATTGCTGAGGCTGCCCTACACAGAAAGTGCACACTTGGACTCCTTCAGGTACTTGTCCCACATAGGTGTTGCTATGAGTTCACTGTAGCTGCTTTATTGGACAGCAGCAACATTACTATTGCCAATTCAACAGTTTATTAAAGACGAAACTAGCTTTACCAGTATACACGGAGATACTCGCAACTATCCAATGGCAGACTGCTCGATTCCCTTCCTGGGGCAAGGAAAACATTTGTGGGTTGCAGTGCATCTGAGTCCTCAACATACTATCATAATAGGTAGAGACTGCTCCGATAAAAAGAGTGAGTGAACTCGTGATGTCTATAAACTGCCGAAAAGCCCATACTTGGAAGTCCTGACTGCTGGTGTCGAGCAAGGTGTGTCCACTTCATGTACGGTGTGTTGAATGGCCAATAAGGAAAGTGAGAATTCAAAAATGTGAACTGAAAGACAATATGCTGTGTATACAGCTGCCGCTGAGATGAATGACCTAACCTTGTCAGACAAACTTGTCTATCCTCCTTCTGATCCTCTATTGAGCCTACGGTCTAAGTTTAAACACTTCTTTTGTCTTTTTAAATAGGAAAAATAAAATTATGATTACTTAAAACACATAAGAAATGCAGTTGTTTCTGTAAACGGTGCACTCACCTCAAACTCCAGACCACAGCGCTGTATTTTATTTTCGAAAATGAACTTCAGTATAGGCTAACAGTACACCAATCCCTACTCATCTCTTGCCAGTACTGCCTTGAAGTCTGCGAGTTGGCACATGCCCACCTAATGAGTGGACATCTGGGCTTTGATAAAACCCTTGAGTAAGGCCCAAGCATACTTCTTCACATCTGGAATAATAAGGAGCTCCAACAGTTTTGTGCATCCTGCCTGGAATGTCAATTATGACAAATAACTAGGTGCCAAATGGTGCCTTTGGTTCCCTTGCCTATTACTGAGGTTCCATTCAAGAGCATAGGAATAGACATTGTCAGACACCTCAAGCCATCTACCTGGGGTCATAAATATATCCTAGTAATCGTCAACTATGTTTCTCATTATCCTGAATCAATTCTGTTGCATCTGGCTATTGCAAAAGCAATTGGTCTAGGACTAGTTGGAGTGTTACCATGAAAGAAATAATTACAGACCATGGCACTCCTTTTATGCTGAAAATATGTAAAGAAATAGCCACCCTCCTATGCATTAAACATATGATAACAACTGTCTATCATCCACAAGCAGATGGTCTGGTCGAAAGGTTCAATCAGACACTTAAACAGATGTTAAAAAAAAAAAAACTGTCAGAGTGGATGAACAGGATTGAGATCAACTTATTCTGCATGTTTTTTGCCTACTGGGAGGTGCCTAAGATGTCCACGAGCTTTTCCCCATTTGAGCTGTAGGATGGAAGACAGCTGAGGAGTAATTTTGGATCTGGTCAAAGAGATTTGGGAGGAATAAGATTACTAACATTTTACAATATATAGCGCAATTGCACAACTGTTTCAAACATATCTGCCCTATAGTCCTCACCCATCTAGAAGCTGCAGAAAGGACCAAGGCGAAACTATCAATTGCGGAACCACGTACCACAAATTCCAACCCAGGGATCTCAACATGTTTTTGGTTCCCTCCTCTCAGTATAAATTCTGAACACACAGGCAGGATTTGCACATAGTTTGTGTGAGTAACTTACGGATTTGGGTGTGACTGCCAATCCTAATGTGATGTGGGAGACCGTGACAAGACCCTAAAGGTTGCTGAGGGTTGTGTTACCAGTGTTCCCAGAAGGAAGTGTTTTATCTCACAGGGCACTCTGGATATCATCGAGAGGAGTCGCAGTGCATGGCTTGATGGCAATTCTGGTCTGTACCGGGAAATGAGTAGGACGGATGCGAGGCGTTTATTAGGGGAATCTGTGAGCAAGTGACACACCATTTATGGTCAAGTGACCCACGTCCTGCTTACAGAGGAATCAAAGCTTTACGCACATCCGAATCTGTTCCTTGGAGAGTCGCAGTCAGGGCAGGTGATGGAACGATACTTATGGATGATACTGCAGTTGTGACCTGCTGGGCTGGCTACTTTGAGCAGCTGTTTAAAGCTGATCCTCTGGCTAGGACATTGGATATCTCTGGGTCCATGGTTCTTTAGGCTGATCCTCCAATTAGCTGTGAACCACCCAATCTCACTGAAACTGCACAGGTGGTGAACTAGCTGAGGGTAGGGAAGGCTGCAAGGATCTGTGGTACCTGGGGTGAACTTCTCCAGGCTGGTGGTAAGGCTATCCTCCTGGCACTGCAAGCAATCTTTGCTTTCATTTGGGAGACTGGCGTCATCCCAGCTGACTGCAAAATGGGACTTGTCGTCCCTATCTGGAAAGGGAAGGGTGATCAACTGGATGGCAGAAACTACAGGGGGATAATACTGCTCTCGGTGCCGGGTAAGGTCCTTGGCTAGGGCCATCCTCAATAGGATCCGTGTTCACCTACCAGCGACCGGAGTAGTCTGGTTTCACACCTAAGAAGTCTACCATCGACTGCATCCTAGCACTGAGGGTCCTCATGGAGTGCAAACACGAATATCGGCAGAGTTTCTTTGCAGCCTTTGTCTATTTTCATAAACTGTTTGACTCAGCTCATCAAGCTGCCCTGTGGGGCATCCTGAGACTTCGCAGGGTCCCCTTAACGTTGCTGGATATCATGGTCAGCCTGTACACTGGTACTGAGAGTGCTGTGCAGTGTGGAGGCAGAACTTCTGCATTTTTCCCAGTTGATTCTGGGGTTCATCAGGGGTGTGTTCTTCCTCCTGCTCTGTTCAATTTTTGCATGGACAGGATGTTGGCCATGGTTGTGGGGTCCAGCGGCTGCGGTTCATCTGTTGGTGAAGAAAGATTCAATGATCTTGACTTTGTTGTCAATGCTGTGATTTTCGCTGAGTCAATGGAGGCTGTGATCGGTGCTCTTGAGAGACTGAGCTAGGAGTCTGAGTGTCTGGGCTTGCAAACGGCAATGGACAAAAAAAACAAGATCCAGGCCTTTAATGACCTCTTAGGCACAGCCATCAGCAGTGTGTCTGTCTGCGGAGAGAGTGTCGACCTTGTTGAGAGGTTTATTAACCTCAGCAGTGACATTCATGTCTCTGGTGACTCTTCCTACTCTTCCTATGAAGTCAGGAGATGGACTGGGAGAGCAATTGGGGTGGTCATGAGGTCGCTGGAAAGGGGTGTGTGGTGCTCCTGATATCTATACAAAAGGATGAAAGTCCAAGTCTTTAGAGACCTGGTGCTTCCTGTCTTGTTATATGATTGTGAGACATGGACGCTATCCAGTGATCTGAGATGAAGACTGGACTCCTTTGGTACTGTGTCTCTTTATAGAATCCTTGGGTACTGCTGGTTTGACTTTGTGTTGAATGAGTGGTTGCTCACAGAGTCCCGATTGAGGCACATTACCTGTATTGTGAGAGAGCGTCAGCTATGGCACTATGGACAAGTGGTGCAATTCCCCGAGGGTAACCTGGCTCGCAGGATCCTCATTGTTGAAGACCTGAGTGTCTGGACCAGGCCAAGGGGACGTCCACATAACGCCTGACTGTGGCAGATAGAGGGTCATTTCCAGAGGTGTGTGTCTGCCTGGGGGCTGCCAACCAGGATCCCAAGCTGTTTCAACACATGGTGGGTGTGGCAACATGCTGTACCAGTGCATGCTCCCCAAACTGACCTGACCTGACCTGACAGGCAGGGTCACTGTAAAATCAAAGAGTGTAAGGCTTAGTGGATTACTTGGTAAAGCAGTCAGTTTGGAGGATGCCAGAGAAGATTTACCATGTAATCTACTCAAGCTCTGAACAGACAGACAGTATACAAGATTCTTGGTGTCTAATACCCTAACCCTCTTTGCTGAATCTCTAAATTTTGGGGACACATTGATACCTGAGCAAAGATCTCAGTTTCAGGAAATAATTGCGGGTGTGAATGATTTTATCAATACCAAACAAGGATGGACCAACTTGATTTCACATATCATCATCACAGACCCAGGAGTAATTGCAAGAGAACATCTTTATTGGCTACACAAGGCTGAATGTAAAGAAGCTGAGCAGGAAATTTAAAAGAAATGGTATAACTAGGTATTACTTTAGAGAGTAACAACTCTTGGTCAAGTGCTATTGTTCTTGTACCCAAGCCTGACAGGTCCTGGAGGTTCTGTAATGATTTCTGCCGGCTAAATCAGGTTTCTAAATTTGATGCGTACCCAATGCCCAGGGTGACAATGTGATTGAGAAACACGGAAATGTATATCTCCTAACAACTTTAGAAAAGAAAAAACTGTGTTAAGCACTTCTAGTGGCCACTGGCAGCATTGTGTGATTCCATTGGGTCTGCACTGGGCACCAGCAACATTCAAGCGTCTGGTGGACAGATTGTAACAGCCTCACCATGCCTTCTCCTGCATATAGGAGGAATATCTACAACACCTCCTGACCTTGCTCCACAACCTCCAAAAAGTGTGAATCATTAAAAATCCTAAAAAATGTAATTTTGGCTTAACAAAATTGTGCTGTGTGGTGGGGCAAGGCCAATCCATGCCTCAATGGTCAAAACTGGTCTCATCTTAAATTGAACAGGCAAATACAAATGTTCTTGGGATTAGCAGGCTACTTACCATTGATTAGTGCCCAGCTATTCATACTCATTTTATTCTCCAGATAGATGTCTATGAAATCGTCAACGTGCTGAGTCAGAACATCAATGATGGCAGTGTGAATCAGCAGCGCCCACTTTTAATTGTTCCTGTCCACTTGTTTCATACACTGTGGAACTATTTGAAAATGTCACCCTTATAATCTACAAACTATTTCTCCTTGATGTTTTACAGAAAACAGAGAACAGCATTACAATGCCAGCTGCTAAAAAAATGTGGTATGTCAAATCTTAACAAGTCAATTAACAATCAACTGAATTTCAGCTTGAATGCAATCAACATAGTGATATATTGTACATGGTAGTCTTTACAACCACCAAATAGTGGTGAAATAGTTTAAGTTAATACAAGTAATTCATAATGCTTGTTAATTTCCTTTATACAATGAACACTGGTGAGGATTTGAATCACTGTACTGTTATTTATAAGAATAAAGTTTTAATGTACCAGTCATGTATGTGATGTGACAAGCTCAACAAAGAAAGATGAAACTTTCAACATCAAGAATCTTGTACCACAGAAAATTTCCAAAAACATGCAGATCACAGTTAAAATTATGCTGAGCATACACTGTGTGATTTTGGCACTTTGGTAAGCATGTTTTGCAGTTGCAGATTGATTTTCTGAGTTGGCCTGAATTTCAGCATCATCAGCCATTGTTACATGTGCAATATGAGAGGGGTTATGATGCCTGACTGCTTCTTACAATTGGGCTGTTGTACAACTGGAAGAATTTCTGTCGGCTGTCTCATAGTGTGAGAAGTGTCACTCCCCGATTTTTCAAATGTTGCCATCAAATTTCTCAAAAAAATCATTGTGAAGTGACCATAGTACGTTGTACATTGGACATTGTCAATGTCATGCTAATTTTTACCTTTTAAATTGGACATTGTCATTGTCATGCTAATTTTTACCTTTTAAATTTTAAAAAAGCTAACTATTCTATAGCAACTTAAACACGTTCAACTTAATAGCAAATGAAAGAACCCAAAATAAATTCAAAAGAAACTGTAAATTACATAAGGTTACATACCTCAAATTCTCTCTGCAAAACACACAGACTGTATTGCCCTCATTTTGGCAACCGTCCACATGTCAGTTACACCTTTTCTTTTCAGTTTGAGAGCACAGTACAGCAACAGTCAACAATGCTGGGGCCATGCATATATACTGTATAGAATGAGGACCCACATCATGGCATGTAAATTGGACCAAACATGCTTGTACAGTTTGAGCACATATGCAACTAGTGACTCTACTACACAGTGTGAGTAGTCGCTTGACCGTAATTTCTAAGAATAACACTAAAATAATGCATGCCCAGCAAAATAAAACACTCAAACTTTTTGTTACTGCTCCTAAAGAAGAATTTTTTCCAAATAGGCAATATAATTCCATCAAGAGAACACTGATCTTATTTTGCATAGTGCACTCATGAAACATGAAAGTACAGTCTTCCGGGAAAAACAGTTCACAGCAATTTTTGAAACAAAATAAAAAGGTGTTTCTAATGGCCATGAAAAACACCCCTGAATTTGTAGGTATAATAAGGTAGCATAAAGAAAGCTTTGTTTTTTATTTCCCCAGTTGTTTTTTACCTGTTTTCATGCCCTTGCAGCTGTGCAGGTGGAAGTGGTAGCTGTGAGACGGGACTATGATGAGGTGCTGGGCTTTGCTGGGCCACGGGACTCTGCTGCGCTACAGGGCTCTGCTGGGTCACAGGACTGTGTTGTTGTGCCATAGGGCTCTGCTTCTCTGAGCTAGCAGCTGATGCTGGGCTATTGAGCTCTGGGATGAAAAAAATAAAGAAATATTGTTCATATTCTCCACAGACAATAGAAAAAAGCTGCTTTTGTATTATAAAGACTGTGTAATGTTTTTGATCCACATTAATGCATGCAATGCACTAAAGAAAAAAGATGCTGACAGCAATCTATAAAGCATTAAACATGGCTTATTTATCATTTATTTCTTGTATGAGCAACACCAAGTACTGAAAATATGTTTTTCTCATTGATCTGAAAGAAAATATTGTAGAACAAACCAATATTGTAAAGGCCATGCTATAACACAGAAAATGTCACTAGAGATTTACAGCTGCATCAGTCAAAAGAGAACAGTGAATCTGTTGTGTCCAAATGTATACCACAGTGATTGATAGGTTGTCAATTAAATATAGAGCAACTGCAAAAAATAATTAAAAAGTTGACAGCGATGGACATTGTAATTCCTTCAAACATTAGAGTCATGGCTATTGAGTGTTATGTTGCTGTGCTATTTCCAATACATATCTTAATTAATGCATTCACTTGGTGTTTAGTGACCTATAAAAAAATTCCTATTATGTAGTAGGATGTACGCATAATTTTGGTTTAGACCCTCCTCAAAAACACTCCAGTTACAGGTACTGTACATAAAGAAAAACATATGCATAGCATTAAGGTTGACTCAAACTTTTATCATGGATGCTAAATTACAGGTAAAATTCCGTTACAACGAATATCTTTACAATGAAATTTTATTTACAACAAAGTATTTTTTATGGTCCCTACAGTTTCCCCATATGACACGAGTCTATAGAAATCTCGTTACTACAAAGTACATTCAGCAGATACTTTCATTACAAAGAATTGCCCAAAAGACCTTGAAATGCCTGAATGAATCATCCACAGAGCAGTTAATTCTGTGGCCACAGCTCAGTTCTGCACAACGATCCCCCAAACAGAAACATTATAATTTTTTTTTCTTTCTTCGAGCTTTCCTCATACTGTTTTTTTTTTTTGCCTTTTTTGTTTCCTGCGGTTTTCAGTGATACCTTTTGCTTATTGCTCATCAACATTTGAAAAACATCCATTTGAATTTAACTCATTGTCACCCTCCTATAGAAACGAAAAAATGATAACAGTTCATATTAGAAAAAAAAAAAACCCTTACATTTTTGCAGTTCTCAATTGCTGCAAAAAGAAAAAAGACATTGCCAGTGAATTCGGAATTTCGCCATCGACGCTTTCAACTTTCTTGAAAGACCAAGCAAAAAAAGAAAAAAAATCACGGGTTGCAAACGTGAGCTGCTGCATTTGAAGATGCTGAAAAAGCAGTTTTTATGTGGTTCAGTGATGCTCGTTCAAAAAACATTCCTATTAATATGGCACTCATTTAAGAAAATGTGAGGTTTGTAAACTCTCTTGGGACCTCCCCCAACTAGACAGCACGCCGAAGAGTGTCCCGAAGTCCGATCTCCGCGTCTATGGAAGACTGTTTTTCTGTTGCCGGGGCAACAGCAGGCTCAAAGCTATGCTGCGTCTCTCCACCAAAGCAAACAGAAAAGATATTGATGGGCGATGCAAGGAACATTTGTAAATGCAGGTAACAGGATTACTTGATCACTGATCTGGCCACGACCCTGCCTGACTGCTGTGTCTGTGTATAGCAGAGTGGTAGATCACGCTACAATAAATAAGTGTGCCGTTCCTGTTTCAAGCTGAATAAAGCTGGTTTTGCTAAAGTACTGAGACTCAGCCTTGTGTTTTGGGGTGTAAGACAGGGACTTGTATCACGACCCCGATCTTTTATGATTTCCTTCTGTGTCGCTTCACTGCAGCACTATGAGCCTGTTGTTGCCCTGCCCCGGCAACGGACAAACAATCTTCCACAGACACTGCAATCGCGCTTCGGGAAGCACTTCAGCGTGTTGTTCCCGTAGGGTGGGGAGTGGGGAGGGGGGTCTCAAAAGAGTTCAGAAACGCTCACAATATGAAGATTGATATGATGATTGATAACTGTGCTGCCCACAATATGCTTCCAAATTTAGATAATGTTCGGGCTGAATTCCTCCCACCCAATTGCACAGCAGTGCTTCACCCATTGGATCTGGGCATCATTCGCACCCTGAAAGTGTATTATCACAAGGAAATGCTGAGAAAAATTCTCATCAGCATAACTTGAAGGCAGGAGGAGATTAAAATTAATGTGAAAGAAGCTATTGAAATGATTGCAAACGCCTGGGCGCAAGTTAAAGAAAGCACTATAGCAACAAATACAGAATCTCATTACAACAAAATATTTTTTAGGTCACTGGGAGTTCGTTTTCTTTTTTTAATAACACCTAACAAGAATAATTGGATTGCTTTTTCAGACAGGTTCAGTGAAGATGGTAGTAAACTACTCTTTTATGCTACCAGCAACGTAATTGGTTGCCTGGTCTGATATATGGAGGGCTAAACAATTTATGGTAGTACTTATGCTCAGTAAAGCAGTTGGGAACTGCTCATTTTTTGCCTTGCATTGTTTCTGGTGATCATCCCTTATTTTGTGTGTGCCTACTGTACGGTTTATCATCATCACCAGTCCACTACACAGCAATATGGAAGGGCTTTCAACATTAAAAGCATGAAAACAGACAACATGATCTACCTTGCAACTGAAAATACAAATCTACTGATGTACATAAGCAAGAAGAATTATTTATAAATACATTATGTGACTTTTGAACACAATGGACAAAACAACCCATAAAATAAAGAATACACAAAATTAAATGAGTTTAATCATGTCATCTTCACTAAATTCTCAAGTTAAAAAGATCTTACCCTCCTGAGGAATGATGCGTAGAGTTACACTTAGTCCGGCATCTTTGATTAATTTCACGATATCTGCATGAGGCATGTTAATAATGGACTGGCCATTCACAGCGAGTATCCGGTCCCCCACTTTCAACTTCCCACATCGATCGGCTGGACTGCCTTCAATGATTCTACCAATTTTATGGGGCACAGCTTCCATAAAACAAATATAAAAAAATAAAGAAACATAACATTGGTGGATTTTTTAAATGCTATTTAAGGCAGGCAGGTGGACAATTAAAAGCATATTAACTACAAAGTACCCCAGTTGCAAAAATATATTTACTTTGAGAAAAAAAAATCAAAATTTAAAATAATTACGCAATAGATTAGAAATGATATGCAGTAGTTAAGACTGTTCAGCTGCATTTTTTTTCAAACAGCGCCCTCCTCACCTCTTGTGACAATGTGGATATTCGATCTTGACAAATGCAGAACCGAATAATTCAAGTTAATCCACTAGTATGAATAAATTCAAAAAGAAAGCATCCAATAGGCACAGAGACAGCATAAATTAGCCCTGACATAACTTCCCTGAGATCTCCTCTGGACAGGAAGTGTGTCTCTTTACTCCAACTGACTTCATCAGCTTTAAGAACATTCCTGCTGGTAACATCTCCTTCCTAATTAGTCTTTTGTTGCTTTAGTTTTACTAATCCTTCTTAAATAAGTGTTTATTTTTAAGTAGATTGGTTATTTATTTAAGTACAAAAAATGCTAATTGGAATTAGATAAAGATTACAGTGCAGTATTCAAAAAATACGCACTCGCCCAACTGCATCAAAACAGCAATGACTTAAGAACACCTGCTTAACAAATTAAAAAAAAACTAAAAAAAAAACATTGGGGACAATGAAAGTGTCGGGTAACATTAGACATGTAACACTTTGCTGGTTGTGGGGTGTAAAATGTCCACTATTATGACACTAATTATCTGTGTAACATAATACACTATAGGTGATGACTTTAGCTTTCTAAGTAGAAGAAGACTTTCAGTTTATTTTTCACTGTGTAAATTCATATATGGTTCTGAGAACTCTTTAATAATAGGTGATTAGTCTCTATGACTTGAAGCGAAGGTGGGTAACACTGGTTACTATAATCATTCTGAAAGCTGGTGATCAATTTATACTTGCAGACTGGCTGATGAGTTAAGAAGATTCTTGTTGACAAGACACCACATGAAAAAGAATCTGATAGTAAAGATTTTATCCTTCAAGAAAACTATAGTATGTTTACTTTGTGTTTCAGCATAATGAATCACAGGTTTGTATTTAACCTTTTAAGTCTAAGGCTAACCACAAGCTTCAAACAACAACGCCAATATGATGAGTAGATGTACTAATAATAAATTGGTCCTGTGAAGAGAGATGCACATAATCATAAAGGGGTTATTAATGTGGCTCTGGGCTTCTTAACCAATATGTCTTATAAGGGTAGTGGTAGACTGAAGGAGGAGGAGCTGGTAAGAAAAATTGTTTGCTGCTGGAATAAAAAGGTAAAACAAAAGTGGATGTACAAGGGGGACCCAAAAATAGCGTGAATGATTTTTTCATGAAGCTGGAGGGGAGTTAGTTCCAACGTTTGCCACTAGGTGCGTGTACTAGACTACCCTCTGATTCATTTGGCCAAGTGGCGTCCTTGGGTAAAGGTCTGTAAGGTAACACTGTTACTGTGTTCGTTGATTTTGTGATGGCAGACTTGAAAGAATAACGTGTTTGCATCAAGTTCTGTTTCCTTTGGGGGAAAACAGCAGCAGAAGCTGTCACAATGCTTTAAGAGGCTTTCAAAGAAGAAGCTTTGAACCAGGCAAGGGTTTTTACCTTAAAGTGCTGAAGTGACTACGTAATACTGTGCGGAGAAAACAACCTGAATTGCAGCGATTAGGCGAGTGGCTTCTGCATCATGACAACGCTCCCGTCCACACAGCACTGAGTGTGTGGCAGTTTCTCACGAAAAACGGGATGACACCAGTTTCCCACCCCGACTACTCCCAAGACATTGCACACTGCGATTTTTTCTTATTTCCAAGAATGAAGAGGGACCTTGAAGGTAAGCATTTTCAGGATGTAGAGGAGGTCAAGAAGCAAACGACTGAGGCACTGATGGCTATCACTTTGCAAGAGTTTCAGAACAGTTTTGAACAATGGAAAAAGTGGTGGGACAAGTATATTGCATCTCAGGGAGAGTATTTTGAGGGTGATTACATTTTGGAGATACTGTATTCTGAAAAATATACATTTAAAAAAATCTTGTTATTTTTGGGTCCCCTCTAGTATTTAGGGACTTCACATCATGTCTGGAGAAGTATCTGTTGTAACCAGATTCATCCAAAAAAAAAAAAAAAAATTCTACACCATTGTATGCTTGTGAAAATAATCCTCACACTTCCTAATTGGAGATTGTGTATCACCAGTGGAATCTGAAATTTATTAAAAGCTTGGAGCAATGCATTTCAGGTGGTTATATGCATACATAAAAGAAATGAAAAGTTGCAAAATGGTCAATACAGGGATAGAATGCAGAATGTCAGGGGAAAACCTGACACTGGGTAAGACAGAAAGAGAGACCTCAAATCAATAAAAAAAACAAGAATGCCATACTTTGAAAACAGGAGTTGTGAACATGATGAAAGGGTGTAATTGATAGCAAGAAAAGCTCACTCATTCCTATAATGAGAGGTACTATTCTTCTGCAATCAAGACAATTTAAATTGTGACACAAAAGTAGATAGAGTGTCACATATCTAACAATAAGATTTACAAAGAAAGAAGAAAAAAAATACTCACTGATTGTAGATCCAGTCTCAGGTCTGTTTAAGGAACTAATGATAACAAAGCCAAAGCCCTCATTCTCCTTGCGATGGATGACAACATCATTTGTCTGCAAACTGTGGGACACAAAGCCTTCTGGGGGTGAAGCCCCAGAAACAACTTGCTGTGTGCTGTTGGGATAGGCCACAAAATCACTTCTTGGAGAGCTGTGTTGTGTGGATACTGATCCAGGACTCCTACCATTCTCAGGACATGGATCACCTAGAAAATGTATAATACTACTGTGTACATTTAAATTGTAAACATGTATTGATATTTACATATTATATTATTTAGCAATATACAAACACATATATACTGTCACACGCGTGCACTTGGGGAACATCTTACAGGCTTAGATGATGACAATGTTACCCCAGACCAACCAAGGGTGCTAAGCAACAATGGTATCTTCTTGTTTCTCCCCTCTGCAGAAAGGAAGATTGATGTGCCACCATCTATGATGTCACTTCTGGGGCCAGCCCATTTGTGTTCACCTCTTCCTCCCAGAAATCAACATAAACGAAACCACCGCCATCTTGGGGCAGTCTCAACCTGAACAATGGTACTAGGCCAACCTTGCGTTAACAAGAGTGTTCTTTAGTGCCTTTTGCGCTCTTTGCAATATATGGGGTTTGCCTTTAGGGTGCGCCAGACCCTTTATGAGCTTTTTTTTGTAGTTTGTTAAAATACATATATACTTCTGTGATCTCAAATTGGGTTAAGAGGGTTTAAGAGTGCTGATATGCCATAAATACACACACAATTTCCCCTTGTGGATTAATACTGTATACCAAATACCAAGTACACACACACACACACACACACACATATATATATATATACAGTAATCCCTCGCTATATCGCGCTTCGACTTTCGCGGCTTCACTCTATCGCGGATTTTATATGTAAGCATAACTAAATATATAACGCGGATTTTTTGCTGCTTCGCGGGTTCTGCGGACAATGTGTCTTTTTACTTCCTGTACATGCTTCCTCAGTGGGTTTGCCCAGTTGATTTCATACAAGGGACACTACTAGTGGATGACTGAGAAGCTAACCAATCAGAGCACGCAGTTAATTTCCTGTGTGCTGAATGCAGTGTTAACCAGGAAGTCTCATCTCGCTCATTCAGCATCAACGTGTTTCGCTGTGTAAAGAGTTGTGCTCTTTTGTGTTTATCTTTGTGCATAGTCAAGCCCTTCATTATGGCTCCAAAAGGATCTGCTACTGCTTCAGGGGCCGTGCCCAAGCGCAAACGGAAGATGTTAACGATTGCCGAAAAGGTAAACGTTTTGCATTTGTTGAAGGCTACGATTCTTTTTATTTAAAAAGTACGAAAGGAATATAACATCTACGGCCACAGTGTCCTTTTAACCAGGGTGCAAAACGAGTTGTAAGTGAATGTAATAAGGCAGTAGTCTGGATGGAATCTGCTTTAGGGATTTGGATTGAAGACTGCCAGAAGAAGAACAACGGCAGTGCTACACAATCGCCTGAAGTCCAACAGAGCTGTAATGTTCTCCTTTGTTGTGCAGTAAAATTAAACTCATTGTTATCGGACAAGTCATCGTGTCATTGTTGATGAGTAACTATAATTAATTTTCTACTTACAGTACTTAGTACATGTACGTACGTTTAGTGTCACTGTACACACATTTACTGTATACTATTTTTCTTGCATTGTACGTATTTATTGCTGGTGGCCTGTCTATCGTAATGGCTGTAACATATGTGATATCGGAGACACTCGAAATCTTTAAAATAATTTTAGGCTTTACTGTATATAAACAGTGTGTTTATATACATAATTTCAATGAATCTTACCTAATATCTAAGAGAATACAAAGGGATTATGCTGTATAACTCTGCGGGGAATATTTATAAACAGTG